>CM060920.1:625904089-626504089 GCA_030737875.1 Allium sativum
TACGTGGATTAACATTCTAATTATCTACTCCTTCTTCTTCGTCGTTCTTCTACAGATAGCCGAACCCAAAACCATCAGAACTAGGGTTGCCTTGCGCCGCCGCCACGGTGGTCAGAACCACCATCCATCGCCATCACGTGGACCGCCACCCTCGACTCCATCTTCTCCCTCGATCCTGACACGCTCGCACCCCTCATGGACTCCCAATTCCTGTCCAAGCGGCGCCACTTCCCGACCGTGGTCTGGCCAGAACGAAACACTAAACCCGATCATAACCGTATAGAACGAAAGGCCTTGATTTGCTCTCGAATGTTTACTCTGTGAGTTTGGATATTAATTTATGGATTAGGAATAATTATTGAGGCAAATTCGGAGGACGATGGCCATTGATTTCTTTGAAGTGGCGGCTGGGAATGTGTTAATTAGGGTTAGTGTATGTACACCGTATTTATACTAGTATATTTAGTTATTAATTTTTTTTTAATCCTGATAATTCTCGTTTACTGTCATGAACTCCGAATCGAACCCAAAGAATGTCGCCCCTAGCTAATAACCCCCATCCCGGAAGCAATGGAATATGTTTCGTAACCCATTTCGGTTGTTACGATATGTTTTTCTTTAAATTAAATTATAAATCATTTAATTATTAAATTCAAACGTACATTTTAAATCACCGGGGCCACATACTGACTCTAAAAATTACATAAAAAGCATTTCTAGTTATGTTTTGATGATACGGTTCTAATAAGACTAATTTCGTCGAATTCTGAGACCGTTTGAAAAATGGCCATTTTCAAGTCGATTAAATCTGACCGAAACTGACAAAACACATTTTCCTTTGCCACGCTCACATATTAATTCGAAAAACTATGAAAATTTAAACCTAGTAATAATTTGACATTCCGGTTCCAACAAAAGTGGTTTCGTCGAAAACAGAGGTCGTTTGTAAAATGACTATTTTTAAGGGCTAAATATTATATTAATATATATATAAATTCTACAACGACTTTTCTAAATTTTAAACCGGACATAACTTTCTATTCCTGCGATGAAATTTCAGTTTTCAGATTCGTTGGAAAGATATGATTAAACATATTTAAATATTTTTGGTTTTACTGAAATCCGATTTGTTTTGAATCCTGTACAGTCAGTCAAAGTTCAAATTCAAATTTTCAAACTGCAACGCTGTTTTAAACTCCTTTTATAATTAAATTAAATTTATTCATTTTAAATAAATTTTTAGTCGTTATTCTTTAAAATAAATCATTTTAAATATTAAAAATCCATTAAAATATCTAAAATAAAAATTTTAAATTGGCCCTAAAATTCCGGGTTGTTACAATCGCCCCCACTTAAAATCTTTTTGTCCTCGAAAAGGAACGTAGCTAAAAGTTGTTTAATTAACCAACTCAGCTTTATATTTTTTTTTAATTATCATTCTAATATTTTAATTCGTGAAACTAATTACCAAACATCACAACCAGCAATCAATTATGTGTTTAACTTTTTAATATATATATAACTTTTATATATAATCAAAAATCATATTTTTAGTGCAAATCACATCAATGTGTACTAACTAAGTTTTGGTTCACATGCCAGTCAATGGAAACATATAGAAATACCACTTTCGAGACTCGAACATAAACTCTGATGACGCTAGCAATCATCAGAATCATCTCCGGGCGACTAGAGTGTGATTCTATATCTATCCAGTATATTAAAACTTCGAATATCCGTTAATTACTCGTATATTCGGAATCTTTATATACTCGATTGTCCACATTAAAATATAATAATATACTCAAATACGTAATTTAAGATAAAATTTTCAAAACTAAATTTGTTTTCTTTCTTATTTTAAAGAAAATAATACTCTTCACACTCGTACTAGGATACTACTGATCCTATCTCTAACGAGTCATTCTCATTGGATATTACTAGTCCAATCTCCGATGAATTCTTTCGTTCTGTTCTAATGTGTCTTGTTCTCAAGCTCTGTAAACCAAAGCTCTGATACCAAATGAAACGACCCAAACTTCCCCATAAAGGAAAGCCTAGATTGCTTTGAGAACAACACACATCAGAACATAAACTGAAGAACATTTTATTGCTGATTACAACAATTACATCAGAGTACAAGAATATAACAGAGTATGAATACTTATATTACATAATAGAAATACAATAATATCAGAGATTTAAATTACATTTAAATAGCAACGGAAAAAAATAATACAAATATACAACTGAAAGGAATACACGGATACAGAGCTTTCCGAATACCGCTTCAGCTGTAAACCAGGATCCTGTAAATATATCTGCAGAAGCTACTCGACTGCCCGTGTGAAAAATATGGGCACCCGAGTTTGCCAGTGAAACAAACCACAGGTCAGTCATGGGACTGGTATGAGAAATCTTAACTTAACTTATCTAATAATAAGGCTAATCACAGGACCACGCCGCTAACGCGGAACGGGTTTACTCCATTGGATTGCCAATGCATAAAATATAGAAAATCGTTAAACAACGCAATGCTTTTTAGAAAAATGAAACCATTATAAGACCCAAGTCCCATCACACAATGCAACGCAAACCGGAGGAAAGGGTTTTACCTTATAATGGTCAAAAGATGCTTGATACGATAAAACAGATTTAATATTAGTGTGTATATATTTCAAAAACATTTCAATCATAATGTATCAATCCTAAACGGCATGGGTACCATATATCATGTCGCCATACTAGTTCTACAATCAAACCCGCAAGGTCGTATTGGAAATTGGTTTTCCATCATGAGTCGAGGCTAGGGGCAAGCTCCTCTCCGATTCGAGACACTCTAGCAAATGCCTCAGGATCACACGTATGGGCAACCCTTGGATGCGGTAGGGCCGGTCCCCACCTAACGGTAGTGGATTGGCAATTCCTGAACACACACTCCCCGGTTCCTTTGAACCTATAGTATGACCACTAACGGCCTATAAAATCCGAGGTGCCTCAAAATCCATCATCCACATAAGTACAATGCCAGCCAGTTTAAGCACTGACACCACTTCTAGCTAGAAAGAAATGTGTGCACTCCCAACGGTCCATATCCCGTTTTTGACTCATACCGGGGTGTGAGGCTCGCGAAGTCACGCTATACACAAAGCTATGCCGTAATAGGCTATACTTTGATCATCCCACAAGGCCCTGCTTTTCAACAAAAGCCTTGATCAATTGCATCTTGGCGTGCCACATTGACAATTCACGCCATGCGGTCAATCACTATCAGTATATACCAGGGTGTTAAGTAGAGAATAAATTCTCCACCACCAATCAGATATACATTAATAAAAATCAATTTAATTCACATGGAACGAAATCCAATGTCAGACACGCATCCATTTACTAGCTTATGCTCTGGGTCTGAGCGAAAACCAAATCCGAACAATCAACAATAGTCCGGACGGCCACCACTGAAGCCCCTTCAAGGTAGCTACTCCCATCAAGGGTCTCTGTAGCAACACATCCATTCGATGTGAAGATCGTCGGTCTTCAATCACCGTCTTCAACTTCGACTCTTCATCGTCGTAGTGATTATTCGGGATGGGTTAATCCCGGTCTTTCCGAATAACTCGCATATTTTATAATCAAAATCAAGTGCTATAAAACACATCCAATGCCTCATCCCAATTCAGAATATTCTAAGACAATTCTTTAAATTTATCCTTAAATCTCTCTGTTAAAGATTTATTAAAACACAGTTTGGTTTTAAATATCACAAATAATTAATCAATGATTATTTAAGAAATTAATCTTATCTTTAACTGGGTTAAAGAACTAATGTCATTTAAAACATAGTCCATGGTAAACCCAAAATCGTCTTCCATAAAATATGGAATCTTCACAGAAATCTAATCAATATATATAATCGTTATAAATTTCTGTATCCGACCAATAATATAAATGGAATAAAGGCAAAGCCTCTTAAATTCCATATGTAGTATCGGTTTTCTTTTACAGAAGCTTATCACGGTTATTATTAATTCGAATTCCATTCAACTCCAATTTAATATATTAAATTGGAAACTTGGCTTGTGGAAAATCCCCATTTAAATCTTAATAAAAGATTTATAAATTCCAAATCATATTTTCACTGTCAGTTGGGTTAAAGAACACATGTCACTTAAAAACATTGTTCACAATAAACCCAACTCACATTACATCTTATTTCAATTACTAGATATAATTGAAAACTTTAATAATCTAAACTAAAAGATTATCCTTTTCATACGGGGTTTAAGAACAGTGTTATTTAAGACACTATTCACGACAAACCCAAAATCCAATTTATTTAATTTAATTTCAATTAAATACTAACAAATTGGAAAACTTCATTAAATCTAAATTTAATGATTTATTCTAGTGAATAACTAGTTCATTCCAATAAATATATATTTTTCAAAAATATATTCGTTTTCTAAGATATTTTCTAAAACATTCTTTCCTAGAATATTCTTTATTGGGACGTGACTCAATCAACAACCATATATTGCATGTAATCAATAATCATGACAAACAATTATTAAGCATCCAAATGAAGACCAAAGTGGAATTTGTAACTGTGTGAGCATTAAAGTAAATAACTAACGCTCATCACAGACTGCCAATCTATCGATTGACATATAACTAAATACTGGGATTAGTGTGTGTACAGTATCATCTCAATACCCGGGTGGGGTTTCATCCATCAAACAAATAATAAATTATTTGTGCACTTGGGCGATGTGTGAAAATAATCGTCCCAACCACATAAACAAGTTTGGTAACTTGTAAATGGGAGTGTAATATTCAAACTTGAATATACTAAACATTAAATTTAACACATCAAAAATTTCAACATTCAGACCTATATTCCTATTCTTTTTATTGTGAACAAATGGCAATAAAAATATAGTCTTTTAATTCAATTCATTATATTGTCAACAATGTTACAATATAATCCTTTAATTCTACTCCTCCTTATGAAAACAACATTACATAAAAAATGTAATCCTTTCATTCTTTTATATGACTTTTAATAATGAACATAAATGACGTCTTATAATTAACTTATGTCATCGTTGTTTTGCATGCAAATTCTAACGTATGCATTTACATTAAAATGATATATGTTCATTTTGAATATAATCCTAATGTATATATTTACGCTAAAATGACATTCTTGTTTAATCCTTTTAAATAAACAAAAATGTATATATTTTTAACTAATCCTTTTAAGTATACAAAAATGTATATTTATAACTAATCCTTTTAAATGACCAAAAGCAAATATTTTGGTGTAATCCTTTTCAATGGCCAAAAATGATTATTTTTGGTTAAACTCTTTTTAATAACCAAAAGTGATTATTTCTATTTCTCTAACAGGTTTTAACACAAAATGTAGTTTTTCTTCACTAACAGGTTTTAACATAAAAATGTATATTCTTATTACATCCTTTTAATATGAATAAAATGTACGTTTTTGTTTTATTCTTTTTGATGACCAAAACTGTTTATTTTTAGTTTAATCATTTCTAGTGACCAAAAATGTATATTCTGGTCTTATTCATTTTTAAATAACCAAAATGAATATCTTTATCTTATTCCTTTTTAAACGACAAGATGACTACATTTTGATCTCATTCATTTTAAATGATAAAATGAATGTTTCTATTCTCATTCTATTACATTCGACAAAAATGAATGTTTTTATTTCATTCTTTTACATCTGACAAAAATGAATATTTTTATTTATTCTTTTTATTTGCAAAAATGAGTGTTCCACATTCATTCTTTATAGATTTGCCAAAACTGGTAAATTTGTCTAATTCCTTTAATGTCAAAAAATATGATAATTTTGTCTAATCCTTTCAATGTAAAAAAAACATGTATTCTTGACTAATCTTTTTAATGTTGACAAAAGAAATATTTTTACTTCATTCTTTTACAGTGACCAAAAGTAAATGTTTTTATACATTTCATATTCATTACTTTTAAATGTGTAAAAATATACATTCCATATTCATTACTTTTTAATGTATAAAAATATACATTTTTAACTCATCTTCTTTAATGTATGAAAACATACATTTTTATTTCATTATTTCAATTTAGACAAAAATGAGTATTTTTGTCTACTTCTACTTCAATGATAAAAACGAATGTTTAGTTATTCATTCTTTTACCATGGCAAAAATGAACATTTTCAATTCATTCCTTTAAAGTGACAAAATGAATGTTTTTGTTTTAATAACTTTATTTTGACAGAAACCATGTTTTAATGTAAACAATAAAATGAACTTTTTATTGTAATCTAAATTTTTGACACAACAATTCATAACTAGTTGGCAAATAAATTTGACGTACATTTTGCTATGTATTCTAATGACAAATAAAAGAATATTTTATTTGTTTACATTTTTCTATGTGTTTTATTAACATATAAATGAGAAATTTTATATGTATACATTTTCTATGTACGTTAATGACGTATAAAAGAGTATTTGACATGTTTACATTTTTCTATGGACTCTAATAATATATAAAGAGCAAATTTTGTTTGCTTACAAATTTCAAGTTTCTAATCCAATCTTAACAAGTAAAAATGGTATTTTCACTTGTTTACAAATCCTAATGACAAAATGACAATTTTGCATTGACACTTCTAACTCAATATAAATGATATGCTTATTTTGAAAATTTTGATTAAACATAAAATCCATGATTTATATTGTCCATTTTAATACAGCAAAATTTACAATTTATTTCTGACATAACATGGTTTTAAAATGAGTGACATTTCTGACACAAATGAGAACTTTTATTTCAATCTACCAGTTTGACAACATGTTATATTTATTTCAATACTCATGTTTTGACAAAAGTGTTATTTTTATTTCAACTAACAAGTTTGACAGAATGGCTTGTTTTTATTTCAATAAACAAGTTTAACAAAATGACTTGTTTTTATTTAATAAACAAGTTTAACAAAAAGTGTTATTTTACTTTCAACAAACAAGTTTGTCAAAAAGTGTTGTTTTATCCTAATTAACCAGTTCTGATAAAATTATGTTCCTAATTCAATAATCATGATTGACAAAATAAATTCTCTTTACATGCCATACCTTTATTTAAATCAAACATGAACATTTTTGTTTTTGTATATAAAACAAAAATATGGTTTTTATTTTATACACAAATTTTAACACCCATGAATATAATATATTTTATATTTGCAATAAAATATGACTTTATCGTATACAAAAAAATCTAACGAACATGAATACACAATCACAATCAATCGTTCATCACAATCACAACACAATCAATAATAAAAATAATATATACATACAACATGGATTTCACACTTGAATGGATATATACATAACACAATAAAATAAATAAATAATTAATTTTAATTTAAAAAAAAAATTGAAATCTCACCGAATAATTTAGATCTGAAATTTCAAAGTGCTCAGTTTTTGTCCTGGTCAATTTCATGGCGTAGATCTCTTCTCTGCGATTCCAACGGTTCGAAAATCGCTGAATTCTGATTTAAAATGAACAAGATATTGATTTTATAAGTTTTCATAATAATTATAATACATTTATGTTCTTAATTACATGGATTAACCTTCTAATCATCTACTCCTTCTTCTTCGTCGTTCTTCTACAGATAGCCGAACCCAAAACCATCAGAACTAGGGTTGCCTTGCGCCGCCGCCACGGTGGTCAGAACCACCATCCATCGCCATCACATGGACTGCCACCCTCGACTCCATCTTCTCCCTCGACCCTGACACGCTTGCACCCCCCATAGCCTCCCAATTCCTGTCCAAGCGGTGCCACTTCCCGACCGTGGTCTGGCCAGAACGAAACACTAAACCCGATCATAACCGTATAGAACGAAAGGCCTTGATTTGCTCTCGAATGTTTACTCTATGAGTTTGGATATTAATTTATGGATTAGGAATAATTATTGAGGGAAATTCAGAGGACGATGGCCATTGTTTTCTTTGAAGTGACGGCTGGGAATGTGGTAATTAGGGTTAGTGTATGTACACCGTATTTATACTAGTATATTTAGTTATTAAATTTTCTTTTAATCCTGATAATTCTCGTTTACTGTCATGAACTCCGAATCGAACCCAACGAATGTCGCCCCTATCTAATAACCCCCATCCCGGACGCAATGGAATATGTTTCGTAACCCATTTCGGCTGTTACGATATGTTTTTCTTTAAATTAAATTATAAATCATTTAATTATTAAATTCAAACGTACATTTTAAATCACCGGGGCCACATACCGACTCTAAAAATTACAGAAAAAGTATTTCTAGTTATGTTTTGACGATATGGTTCTAACAAGACTAATTTCGTCGAATTCTGAGACCGTTTGAAAAATGGCCATTTTCAAGTCGATTAAATCTGACTGAAACTGACAAAACACATTTTCCTTTGCCACGCTCACATATTAATTCGAAAAATTATGAAAATTTAAACCTAGTAATAATTTGACATTCTGGTTCCAACAAAAGTGGTTTCGTCGAAAACAGAGGTCGTTTGTAAAATGACTATTTCTAAGGGCTAAATATTATATTAATATATATATAAATTCTACAACGACTTTTCTAAATTTTAAACCGGACATAACTTTCTATTCCTACGATGAAATTTCAGTTTTTCAGATTCGTTGGAAAGATACGATTAAACATACTTAAATATTTTTGATTTTACTAAAATCCGATTTGTTTTGAATCCTGTACAGTCAGTCAAAGTTCAAATTCAAATTTTCAAACTGCAGCGCTGTTTTAAACTCCTTTTATAATTAAATTAAATCTATTCGTTTTAAATAAATTTTAGTCGTTATTCTTTAAAATAAATCATTTTAAATATTAAAAATCCATTAAAATATCTAAAATAAAAATTTTAAATTGGCCCCAAAATTCCGGGTTGTTACAGATTTCGAGTTCAAAATAAAAAGGTACTTTTTGAAAATAAAATAATTAAATAATATAATATATATTATATAATCTTCACCTACCCCCTCCCTTTGTTTCTCCCTTACAGTCAATGCCCGCTCAAAGAAAGAAAAAGAAAAAAATATATAACCCTAGCCTAATCGATGACCGCCGCGCCTCCAGGGGGGCATCGCTGCCGCGCCAGGGTTGATCTCACCGCCGCGCGCCTGCTCCCCTGCTTCACCCCTCCTCCAGTCGACAACCGTGAGCCCCCCTGCCGCGAATTCCAAGACATGAGCCCCTGACGCCGGAGCGCAGCCCCCCAACCTCCGCCCTCTCTCTCCTACACCACCACCCCCACTGGCCGCCTACCCCGACTCCGATCCCCTCCTCTCTCTTAGTTCAGTGAAGGTGAGCATTCTTTTATATAAAATAGTTATTTAATTTAGTATTTAGGCGAATTTCTGATTTTTAAATAAGTAACATTATTTATTAGGATGCGTACATAAAGAAGTGATTTTTAATTACATAAAGTTTTGATTTTTATTGTATACGAAGATCTGATTTTATCATATATATAAAGACTTGGTTTTTATAATAAAAATATAATTTTTATATAAGCAAAAGGATAAAAATATAATTTTTATTAGTAAGTTAAAAATATAATTTTTATATAGGTATGATAATAAAAATTCGATCTTTATATAGAAGGAAGCATTGTAAAAATATATGAAGTAGAAATATAATTTTATTATATGATTAGAATTATAAAAATGAGATTTTTATTCATGTAGAGTAATAGAAATATAATTTTTATTATATTACTAGCAAGATAAAAATAGAATTTTTATCTATATAGTAGCAGTATAAAAATAGAATTTTTATCTATATAGTAGTGGTATAAAAATAGAATTTTTATCTATATAGTAGCGGTATAAAAATATGATTTTTATATATATAGCGAAGTTATAAAAATGTGATTTTTAATGTAAACTTCGTGAAACAGACTGCTTTGGAAGCACAATGAAGATTTTCTACAAATGAAGAGTCGCGGCATTTGGTTTAGCTAATTGGTGAGAACTCCTCACTTTTAATTTATTTCTAGTTTGAAATATATACTAGGATGCAGACGGTGTTTAGCAGCACCTGACACCCGTCGTCCACAGACCATGGACGGCTTGTTTGTTTGCAAGATGCGTTGTGAAATTTGATTGTGTGATGTAGAATGAAATAAAATATTTTATAGTGGAAAATATTTTATAGTTAAAAATATGATTTTTAATGTGTATATAAAATAAATATTTATAAACAAATCGGAGATTTGTTTATATACACTTATTTGATTAATATTGATTGGGACGATAAATTTCACACATCGCCCACCCTCACAAATAAAATATGTGTTTGTTGATTTGAAACCCCACACGGGTATTGGGATGATATTTGACGTACACTAATCCCGATTGTTTAGTTGCATGTCAATCGATGAGTTGACAGACTGTGTAAGCATTAATTATTTATATTTAATGCTTATGCAGTTGTGTGGTGCACTCTGGATGATGGTTGATTATTTATCGTTGCTATTAAATACATGTGTTGTAGAAAATCCATATAATTAACATTATATGGTAATTGATTGAGCCTCATTCCAATATAGAAAATAAATTCATGTGTTGACTTGAAAATAAATTCATGTGTTGAATTGAAAATAAATTCATATGTTGAATAGAAAATAAATTCATGTGTTGAATAGAAAATAAATTCATGTGTTGAATTGAAAATAAATTCATGTGTTGAATTGTAAAATATTCATGTGTTGAATAAAAGCCGTGTTGATTAGATGGATGCCATTTTGATGTGAACGATATTTATATCGATTTTATTCATTTTTATAATGAATATAGAGAAGGAAGTGATTTCAAAATATAACGTTTTGAAAATATTATCATTTGTATATCGATGATGTGGAATATTCAATTTTTATTCGAAATTGAATATGAAGTTGAAATCGTTTTGAAAACGAATTTAAAACGATTTATAAAATACGTTTTAAAAGGAAATCGACGAAATATATATAATATATATATTATATATATAGAATGGCCTGAATAGAATGCGCCGTGCCGCAGCCGTTCGCGAATTTCGACCATTGACTTCGAGTGGATATTACGGGAGATCCGACCATCGGATTCTCCTAAAACCGGAACCTTGGGTTCGTATCAAAAAGAGCTTTCTAACAAATATAAGTGATTTGAAATCTAACGGTTGGATTTGGAATTATGTCCAAATCAAATTTGGAAAAGGTCGTTGTAAGTGTAGTTCGATGGCCGTTGATGGAAATCGACTGTACGGGCCTGGATAAAATTATTAAAAATAATAATAATTTGTGTAAAATCATAAGAAATGATTTGTGAAGAATTGGGATGAAAAACTCCATATTTGAAAAGATAAAAATAGATTTTTATCGAAATGAACTAGTTTTGAACTAGAATTATAATTTTATTTATTTTTAAAATAAATAAAGTGGATTTGAAATGGTTTTAAAAGTAACCAGAATTTACAATAATTAAATTGGAATGGATTTGAATCGAAGTTGTCTTTGGAATATTTCGATGTTGGATTTCGGTATGAAACAAATATTGTTATGGGAATTTGAAAGATATATTTATATCGTTATTTCCAATACGATATTTGTTGGTCGTAGAATTTGATGTTGAATATAAGCCGATATATTTTCTATTCAGAGCCTTGTATTTAATATCAAATGTGATTTGGGTTTGTCGTGAATGGTGTCCTCATTAACACTGTCCTTAAACCCAGTTGAGAAAAAGATTAAATCTTTTTATTTAGATTTAATGAAATGTACCAATTAAATGGTATTTAACTGGAATTGAATTGGAATTGATTTTTGGGTTTATCGTGAACGGTGTTTTAAATAACACTTGTTCTTTAACCCGATAATTAATGGAATATGATTTTGGGTTTATCGTGAACTGTGTTTTAGATGACATTGGTTTTTTAACCCAGTTAAAGACAGGAAGTGATTTTTGGGAAGATTAAAACTAAGTGGAGTTTTAATGAATCTTTAATTAGATTGAAATGATCGAGAATGGAGTATCAGCAGTTTTGCTCCAGGCGGTAGGTAAATCTTTAATTAGATTTAAACGTGAAATTGTAATTGAATTTACCGATAACACCGTGGTGTTAGATATGAAGTATTACCAGTTTTACTTCATGGGATGAATAGGTTGGGATTGGGAAATAAAATAAATGATTACTTCGGTGTGGTTCGCTAATCCCGACTAATTTGAATTGATATTCAAAATGAGATTAAAGAATAAATTTAAAGAATTTATCTTTGATAAAATTAATGGGAACCTTTCCCAAAGTGTAAGAATATTTGAATAAAAGAATATCTGAATTGGAATGAGGCGTATGTTTTGTTTGTGTAACACTTGTTTATTATATACGCGAGTTATTCAGAAAGACCGGGTTTATCCCATTCTGAATAACTGATTCGACGTGGTGTCGAGGATGAAGACGGTGGTCGAAGACCGGAGGTCTTCACATTGTTTGGGTGATTACTGATGATCTTGATTGGGCCGTACACCCAAGAGGACGGAATCAGTTAGTGATCGTCTAGATGTACTTGGAGATCGATGGATATGCGGGGTACTAGGTGCCTCCGGTTTCGTTCAGACCCAGAACGAACTTGTAAACGGACTGTGGTCTGACATTGGATTTTATTCTTTGTGATTGATTTCTATTAAATATATATCTGTTTGGCAGCGGAGAATTTATTCTCTTGCTTAACGCACTTCTTTGAGACGTACGAGCTCAGGGGTTATATATTGATGGATATCAAACGCATGGAGTGAATTGCCTGTGTGGCATGCCTAAGTGGCAAATGATCAAGGCTTCTGTTGAAAAGTAAAGTCTTGTGGATGATGATCAAAGCACGGCCTGTGTGGCATAGCTTTGTGTAGCGTTGATTCGCGAGCCTCACACCCCGGTTGTGAACCAGAAACGGGAGAGTACCTCAGGGAGGGCATGCGTTTCCTTCTAGATAAAAGTGGCGTCAGTGGTTTTACACGCCCTGACGAGTTAGACTTATGTGGTTGTTGCTATTGCGAGGCGCCTCGGATATATCGGTGATTGTGTGGAGCCGATGGAGTCAGTGGACTCATTGACACCCCATAGGGTGGGGAAACGCAGTGTTCAGGCATTTTAATCCACATCGGGCTAGAGCGTCTCGAATTCGGTGAGGACTATCTTTTGCCTCGGTTCACAGATGGAAATCCAACTTCCGATACGTGACTTTGCGGTTTTGATTGTAGAGCCTAGTATGGCGACATAGTGGGATGGGGCACTTATGCCGTCTATGATTGATACTTATGATTTGAAGTTGTTTTGTACACTATGCACTTATAATAGTATCAAATAATTTTGTTTTAAACGTATCAAGCATTCTTGGCTATTATAAGGTAAAAACCCTATCTTCCGGCTTGTGTTGCATTGTGTGATGGGACCTGGGTCTTATAATAGCTTCATTCTTCTTTATTTAGCATTGCGCTATTTGTTTTATGCACTGGTACTCTTGGGAGGAAACCCGTTCCGTGTTATACGGCGTGGTCCCTTGATTTACCAAACTTTAAAATAAAGATTAATAACTGTTTTAGTTCTCACACTAGTCACATGACTGACCTGGAGTTTATTGTTTTAACCTAAACTCTGGGTGACCTTATTTTGACACGGGTAGCTAGTAGTTTTGGTTTTGCAGATTTATATTCACAGGAACCTGGTTTACAGCTGGAATGATACTCGGAAAGCTCTATATCCGTGTATTACTTTCAGTTGTTTTTTGTATTATCTTTCCGCTGCTATGTAATGTAATTTAAATCTCTGATATTTTCTGTGTAATATTTATTCATACTCTGTATATTCTTGTAATCTGATGAAATTGTTGTAATATACAATGAAATGTTCTTCTGTTTGTGTTTCGATGTGGCTTGTTCTCAACTCAATCCGTGATTTCCCGTAAGGGGGATGTAAGAACCCGTAACTTCCCCGTGAAGGAAAGCACGAATACTTTGAGGACAACACACAAAAGGACGCATACGGAAGAACATTTCATTGCTATTACAACAATTCCATCAGATATAAGAATATACAGAGTATAAATGAATAAATTACATTCAACAAATATCAGAGATTTAAATTACATTTAAATACATCGCAGCGGAAAATAATACAAAAGCACAACTAGAAGTGATACACGGATACAGAGCTTTCCGAGCATCGTTCCAGCTGTATATCAGGAACCTGTGAATATAAATCTGCAAAACCAAAACTACTAGCTGCCCGTGCGGAAAATAGGGGCACCCAGAGTTTAGGTTAAAACAATAAACTCCAGGTCAGTCATGTGACTGGTGTGAGAACTAAAACAATTATAATTCTTTATTTTAAAGTTCGGTAAATCAAGGGACCACGCCGTATAACACGGAACGGGTTTTCTCCCAAGAATACCAGTGCATAAAACAAACAGCGCAATGCTAAATAAAGAAAAATGAAGCTGTTATAAGACCCAGGTCCCATCACACAATGCAACGCAAGCCGGAGGATAGGGTTTTTACCTTATAACAGCCAAAGCATGCTTGATACGTTTAAAACACATTATTTGATACTATAATAAGTGTATAGTGTCAAAACATTTCAATCATAAATATAAATCATAGACGGCATGAGTGCCCCATCCCACTATGTCGCCATACTAGGCTCTACAAATAAAGCCGAAATACACGTATTGGAAATTGGATTCCGTCATGAGCCGAGGCAAGGGGCAAGCTCCTCTCCGCGTTCGAGACACTCTAGCAAATGCCTCAGGACCCCACTATGATCCTTTGGAACCTCCAAGGCCGGTCCTCTCTTACTTTTGAGGATTAGTTATTCCTGAACACACGTTTCCCGGTCCTTACAGACCTATATCCGAGGCGCCTCATATCCAACAACCACACAGGTGAAAAGTATATAAATGTCAGGGCTGGTAGGTCACTGACACCACCCTAGCTAGAAAGAAACGTCGTGCACTCCTTGGGTCCGTATCCCGTTTTTGACTCATACCGAGGTGTGAGGCTCGCGAATTCACGTTATACACAAAGCTATGCCACACAGGCCATGCTTTGATCATCAACCACAAGACTTTGCTTTTCAACAGAAGCCTTGATCAATTGCCACTTACGCATGCCACACTGGCAATTCACTCCATGCGACTGATGTCCATCGATATACAACCTCTGAGCTCGTACGTCTCAGAGAAGGGCGTTAAGCAAGAGAATAAATTCTCTGCCGCCAAACAGATGTATATTTAATAGAGATCAATCAACATAGAATAAAATCCACTGTCAGACACACAATCCATTTACAAGTTCGTTCTGGGTCTGAACGAAACCGGAGGCACTTTCCTCGCATATCCATCCATCTCCAAGTACGTCTGGACGATCACCAATTGATTCCCTCATCCTGGGTGTACAGCCCAATCAAGATCATCAGTAATCACCCAAACGATGTGAAGACTTCCGGTCTTCAACCACCGTCTTCATCTTCGACATCTCGTCGAATCGGTTATTCAGAATGGGTATAACCCGGCCTTTCTGAATAACCCACGTATATGATAAACAAATGTTACACAAACACAACAAACGCCTCATTCCAATTCAGAATATTCTTTTATTCACAAAATCACATTCTTAGGGAAATGTTCCCATTAATTTTATCCAAGATAAATTCTTCTAAATTTATTCTTTAATCTTCCTTTGGATATCATTTCAAACCGTATTATGGTTTTCCAAACTAGTCGGGATTAGCGAACCACACCGAAGCAATTATTTATTTTATTTCCCAATCCCAACCTATATATCCCATGGAGAAAACTGATAACACTCCACAACTAACACCACGGTGTTATCGGTAAAATTAATTACCATTTCACGTTCAAATCTAATTACAGATTTAACTATCGCTTTGGAGCAAAACTGGTGGTACTCCATTCTCGATCACCTTTCAGATTTGATAATTTAAATTATCAATTCACTTTTCAATCTAATTAAAGATTCATTAAAACTCCACTTAGCTTTAATCTTTTTCAAAAATCAATATCCTGTCTTTAACTGGGTTAAAGAACCAATGTCATCTAAAACACGATTCACGATAAACCCAAATCACATTTGATATTAAATACAAGGCTCTGAATAGAAAATATATCGGCTTATATTCAATATCAAATTCTGAAACCAACAAATATCGTATTGGAAATAACGATATGAATATATCTTTCAAATCCCCATAACAATATTTGATAGTCACGAAATCCAACATCGAAATATTCCGAAGATAATTTCGATTCAACTCCAGTCCCATCCACGTATTGGGAATATTGATTATTTTTAAAATCACTTTCAAATTCAATTTATTCATTTCACAAATAAATTGATTTTAATTCTAGTTCAAAACTAGTTCATTTTGACAAAAATCTATTTTCATCATCTAACGTGGAATTTTCCAGCCTAATTCTTTCCAATTCACATATTATGATTTTACACAAATTATTAATATTTTTAATAATTTTATCAAGGCCCGTACAGTCGATTTCCATCAACGGCTATCGATCTGCACTTACAGCGACCTTTTTCAAATTTGATTTGGACATAATTCCAAATCCAACCGTTAGATTTCAAATTTCTAATATTCATTGGAAAGCTCTTTTCGATACGAACCCAACGGTTCCGGTTTTAGGAGAATCCGACGGTCGGATCTCCCGCAATGTTCGTTTGAAATAAATGGTCGAAATTCACGAACTACCGCGGCGCGGCACGTTCTATTCAGGCCATTATATCTATATAATATATATATATTATATATTTCGTCGATTTTCTTTTAAAACGTATTTTATAAATCGTTTTAAAACAATTTCAACTTCCTTTTCAATTCAAATCAAAATTGAATTCTTCTTTATAAATTCGTTTTAAAATTCATTTCTATTCAATTCAAATTTCAATTCAATTTGAATTCATTTCAATTCACTTTCAATTCAGTTTGAATTCGTTTTCAATTCAATTCATTTCGAAATCGTTTTCAATTCAATTCATTTCGAAATCGTTTTCAATTCAATTCATTTCGAAATCGTTTTCAATTCAATTCATTTCGAAATCGTTTTCAATTCAATTCATTTCGAAATCGTTTTCAATTCAATTCATTTCGAAATCATTTTAAATTGATTTCTATTCAATTTAATTCAATTTGAATTCATCTCTATTTTATTCGAATTCGAATTCACTTTCTATTCAATTCGAATCGAATTCATTTTCTATTCGATTCGAATTCATTTCAAATTGATTCAATAAAATTTCCATTTGAATTTTAATCTAATTCAATTTGAATTTCCTTTCAAAATATTAAATTTTGAAATCACTTTTCAATATTCATTATAAAACGAATAAAATCGATATAAACATCGTTCGCATCAAAATAACGCATCTCTAATCAACACGGCTTTATATTTCAATAATTCGTTATTCTATTCAACAAATGAATATTTGTTCTATTCAACACATGAATCTATATTTCTTTCAACACACGACTAATCTCAACACATGAGTACTGTCAACACCTCACTATTTTTGTTATGTAAAATATTTTATAAAACTATGGTATCTATCGTTTGATTTTAATTAGACTTCTATCGTAAAGTAGATTCTAATCGTAAATATGATAAAGATGTAATTTTTATTATATAAAATGTTTCACTCAACACATGAGCATCGTCAACACATGACTATTTGTATATTCAACACATGAATTTTCTTTTATAATATTCATTTTTTTTCCCGATTGGAATGAGGCCCAATCAATCACCATATAATGTTAGTTATATGGATTCCATACAACACATGTATATAATAGCATGATAAACAATCAATCATCAACCAATGTGCACTACACTGTATAAGCATCAAATATAGATATCTGACGCTTATAACAGTCTGTCAATCGACCGATCGACATATTTAATCAATCAGGATGAGTGAACATCAAATTTCATCCCAACACCCGTGTGGGGTTTCAAACAATCAAACACATATTTTATTTGTGCAGTTGGGCGATGTGTAAAATTTATCGTCCCAATCAATGTCTTTCAAATAGGTGTACATAAACAAACCGTCCGGTTTGTAAATGAATATTTTATTTATTCACATTCACGTTAAAAATTATATTTTTAACGATAATATATTTTATTTTAACACATGAATTTCTATTCATCTCATTTATTCAATAAAATGATATTTTTATTTTTCTAACTTATTTTAGAAAATTTCGGCGGCATAACGGCACGATACTAGAAACGGAACAAGGCCTAGCCTTATCCCCGGTCTAGTGAAGGCCCACGCCATTCACACATCAATCAAATCAATTTCAATTCACCAAACAATTTCCATTCAATCAAATATTCTAACTAACTACTCAACCAAACAATTTAACAAACAAGCCATCCATGGTCTGTGGATGACGGGTGTCGGGTGCTACTAAGCACCGTCTGCATCCTAGTATATATATATAACTAGAAAAAGAATTTTGAGTGAGAAGTTCTCACCGAAAGCTATCCAATACCACGACACTCCTATTGTAGAGATCTTCGTCGTTCTCGCCTTTTCTTCTCCTTTGTTGCCCGTAGCCACTACATATAGAAATCACACATTTTTATATTTCGATGTCTTTAAAATAAAAATCACATTTTTATTTATTTACTTTCAATTTAAAAATCATATTTTTATAATCACTTCATATATTTAAAAATCGAATTTTTACTATGCTATTCAATATATAAAAATCGAATTTTTACTACTATGTTATATAGATAAAAATTATATTTTTATAACGCTATTCTCTATATAAAGATTTCGCCTTTTTAAATTTAAAGATTTCACCTTTTTAAATTTAAAGATTCCACCTTTTTAAATTTAAAGATTTCGCCTTTTTAAATTTAAAGATTTCGCCTTTTTAAATTTAAAGATTTCGCCTTTTTAAATTTAAAGATTCCACCTTTTTAAATTTAAAGATTCCACCTTTTCAAAAATATAGATTTCGCCTTTATAAAAATCATCACTTGATTTCAACGTATATAAAATAAAAATTAGATTTTTATTTTGCTACATATACAAAGATGATATTTTTATATTCTCTATCCTATAAAGATTATATTTTTAATACTTTAAAAATATAAAAATCATATTTTTAATATTTCTATATAGTAAAGATTATATTTTTAATACCTTAAAAATATAAAAATCATATTTTTATTATTTTAAAAATATAAAAATCATACCTTTATCTTTCTACAATGTAAAAGATTATATTTTTCTTACTTTAAAACATAAATAAAACCCAGTTTTTAAAGTAAATAAAATTTCGTTTTTAAACAAAATAAAATTCAGATTTTTAAAATAAACAAAATTCAGTTTTTATTTCTGTTTATATAAAATAAAAATAAATAAATAAATTTAAAAAACTTACGGGGGGCTACTGGTGGTCGCTCGAGTTCAGGAGGGGGCTGCGTCGGTCATCGGGGGGGGGGGGGGGGATTTGCTGCTCGCGCGAGGCTGGAGGTGGAAGAGGGGGAGGAGCAGGCGGTTGCGGTTGTGGGTGGATAGGGCGCATCGGGTTTTTGGGTAGGGGCGTCGCGATTGCTCGAGAGGAAGGAGGAGAAGAGAGAGAAGCGTCAGTGGAAGGAGAAGAAGGGGGTGCGCCGCCTCTGGCGCGGCGGTGGCCCATCGGGGGGGGGGGGGGGGGCGATGCGGCGTTAATCGCCTGAGCGATTTGGTTTTTGTTTTTTTTATCTGAAATTCGATTCTGAAAATAAATTGGGGGGGGGGGGCCTGGAGGTATAGGAGGGAAGAAACTTTTTTTTTTTTATTTAATTCAAAAAAGTTGACTTTTACATACGAACTCGAAACGAGGCCCACCGCCTTTCGCCCATAGCGTTTCACCCCCATTCTGAACACAATGGGATATGTATCGCAAGTTGATTCGATCGTTTGAATTAGTTTCCGTTGAATTTACATTTAAATCACTATATTGAATTTTAAACGTACATTTCAAATTACCGGGGTCACATACTAACTAGAAAAATTCTCGAAAAATATTTTCTAGCTTCGTATTGACGATACGGTCCTAACAAAACTAGTTTCGTCGAATTCTGAGACCGTTAGAAAAATGGCCAATTTCCAGTCGATTAAAATCAACTGAAATGGTCAAAACGCGTTTTCCTTTGCCACGCTCACATATTGATTCGAAAAATTATGAAACTTGAAACCTAGCAATAACTTGACATCACGGATCCAACAAAAGTGGTTTCGTCGAAATCCGAGGTCATTTGCAAAATGGCTATTTTTAAGGGCCTGAATTCCTTAGCGACTATTAAGAATTTTCAACTGGACATATCTTTCGATTCCCGCCACGAAATTTCAATTTGTCGGATTCGTTGGAAAGATATCATCAATTAGATCCTATTATTTTTGGTTTCACTAAAATCCGGATTGTTTTGCACCCGGTACATTCATATGAAGTTTGAAATCGAATTATCGAACTACCGCGCCATTTTCAATTCCTTTTATAATTATATATAAATATTCTAACGACGACGTATATAATATATACGTCGAATTATATTCAAAATAAATTTCACGTCGATTTTAGTTAAAATAATCATTTTAAATGTTCAAACTTCGCTAAAATTGCCAAAATAAAAATTTCAAACTGGCTCGCATTTTACGGGTTATTACAATCTCCCCCACTTAAAACTTTTCGTCCCCGAAAAGGAACAAAGTCGAAAGTGGTTTGATTATTAAGCTCTACATTCGGTCGGGCTTCCATTCTCCAACTTTTCAGTTTCTGAGAATTTTCAAAATTTCAAAAATTTGGCTAACACCCTAAATTTTCGAAAAATTTCGCCATAACCTCCCCTGCACCGGGAGCATCGGGGAATTTCAAATAGCTTCCCCGGTCCTTCAGATCTCAAAAAGAAAAAGAAAAAGCCAAGCGGCTAGCCAATAGGCTCATAAAATCATCATCACCCAAACAAAACCGTAAATTATGTAGTAAACATGTACCTATTTGTCGGGCAAACAAATTTTATTCTCTGCTCTAGCCTCCTTGCTATGACCTGTTCAATGATATACATGTATATGCATGCAAATGTGACCAATTTTCAATATAATTCAATATGTGATACAATTAGGCTAAATGGTTCAAAATTATCAAACAAATAAACAAACAACTCAAACATCAATCAATTAGTGAATTAGAGTTTCAAATTCATAAATTTGATATATATACAGAAAATCATGTTTTTGATGCCAATTCACAACAATATATTCTAGCTATATTAGTTTTGGTTCTCACACCAGTCTAATGGAAATATATAGATATCACACCTTCGAAACACGAATATAAATACTGATGATGTGGCCACATCACCAGAATTATCCCCGGGTGTCTAGAATGCGACTCTATATCTATCCAATATATTAAAACTTCGACTATACGTTCATGACGCGTATACGCGAAATCTATATATACTCGATTGTCCATATCAATATAAATAATATTCAAATACGTTTAAAACGATTTAAATTTTCAAAACAAAATTGTTTTCATTTGAAAAATATACTCTTCACACTCGTTCTAGGATACTACTGATCCTATCTCTAACGAGTCATTCTAATTGGATATTACTAATCCAATATCAGATGAATTCTTTCGTATGGTTCTAATGTGTCTTGTTCTCGAGCTCTGTAAACCAAAGCTCTGATACCACTGTAAGAACCCGTAACTTCCCCGTGAAGGAAAGCACGAATACTTTGAGGACAACACACAAAAGGACGCATACGGAAGAACATTTCATTGCTATTACAACAATTCCATCAAATATAAGAATATACAGAGTATAAATGAATAAATTACATTCAACAAATATCAGAGATTTAAATTACATTTAAATACATCGCAGCGGAAAATAATACAAAAGCACAACTAGAAGTGATACACGGATACAGAGCTTTCCGAGCATCGTTCCAGCTGTATATCAGGAACCTGTGAATATAAATCTGCAAAACCAAAACTACTAGCTGCCCGTGCGGAAAATAGGGGCACCCAGAGTTTAGGTTAAAACAATAAACTCCAGGTCAGTCATGTGACTGGTGTGAGAACTAAAACAGTTATAATTCTTTATTTTAAAGTTCGGTAAATCAAGGGACCACGCCGTATAACACGGAACGGGTTTCCTCCCAAGAATACCAGTGCATAAAACAAACAGCGCAATGCTAAATAAAGAAAAATGAAGCTGTTATAAGACCCAGGTCCCATCACACAATGCAACGCAAGCCGGAGGATAGGGTTTTTACCTTATAACAGCCAAAGCATGCTTGATACGTTTAAAACACATTATTTGATACTATAATAAGTGTATAGTGTCAAAACATTTCAATCATAAATATAAATCATAGACGGCATGAGTGCCCCATCCCACTATGTCGCCATACTAGGCTCTACAAATAAAGCCGAAATACACGTATTGGAAATTGGATTCCGTCATGAGCCGAGGCAAGGGGCAAGCTCCTCTCCGCGTTCGAGACACTCTAGCAAATGCCTCAGGACCCCACTATGATCCTTTGGAACCTCCAAGGCCGGTCCTCTCTTACTTTTGAGGATTAGTTATTCCTGAACACACGTTTCCCGGTCCTTACAGACCTATATCCGAGGCGCCTCATATCCAACAACCACACAGGTGAAAAGTATATAAATGTCAGGGCTGGTAGGTCACTGACACCACCCTAGCTAGAAAGAAACGTCGTGCACTCCTTGGGTCCGTATCCCGTTTTTGACTCATACCGAGGTGTGAGGCTCGCGAATTCACGTTATACACAAAGCTATGCCACACAGGCCATGCTTTGATCATCAACCACAAGACTTTGCTTTTCAACAGAAGCCTTGATCAATTGCCACTTACGCATGCCACACTGGCAATTCACTCCATGCGACTGATGTCCATCGATATACAACCTCTGAGCTCGTACGTCTCAGAGAAGGGCGTTAAGCAAGAGAATAAATTCTCTGCCGCCAAACAGATGTATATTTAATAGAGATCAATCAACATAGAATAAAATCCACTGTCAGACACACAATCCATTTACAAGTTCGTTCTGGGTCTGAACGAAACCGGAGGCACTTTCCTCGCATATCCATCCATCTCCAAGTACGTCTGGACGATCACCAATTGATTCCCTCATCCTGGGTGTACAGCCCAATCAAGATCATCAGTAATCACCCAAACGATGTGAAGACTTCCGGTCTTCAACCACCGTCTTCATCTTCGACATCTCGTCGAATCGGTTATTCAGAATGGGTATAACCCGGCCTTTCTGAATAACCCACGTATATGATAAACAAATGTTACACAAACACAACAAACGCCTCATTCCAATTCAGAATATTCTTTTATTCACAAAATCACATTCTTAGGGAAATGTTCCCATTAATTTTATCCAAGATAAATTCTTCTAAATTTATTCTTTAATCTTCCTTTGGATATCATTTCAAACCGTATTATGGTTTTCCAAACTAGTCGGGATTAGCGAACCACACCGAAGTAATTATTTATTTTATTTCCCAATCCCAACCTATATATCCCATGGAGAAAACTGATAACACTCCACAACTAACACCACGGTGTTATCGGTAAAATTAATTACCATTTCACGTTCAAATCTAATTACAGATTTAACTATCGCTTTGGAGCAAAACTGGTGGTACTCCATTCTCGATCACCTTTCAGATTTGATAATTTAAATTATCAATTCACTTTTCAATCTAATTAAAGATTCATTAAAACTCCACTTAGCTTTAATCTTTTTCAAAAATCAATATCCTGTCTTTAACTGGGTTAAAGAACCAATGTCATCTAAAACACGATTCACGATAAACCCAAATCACATTTGATATTAAATACAAGGCTCTGAATAGAAAATATATCGGCTTATATTCAATATCAAATTCTGAAACCAACAAATATCGTATTGGAAATAACGATATGAATATATCTTTCAAATCCCCATAACAATATTTGATAGTCACGAAATCCAACATCGAAATATTCCGAAGATAATTTCGATTCAACTCCAGTCCCATCCACGTATTGGGAATATTGATTATTTTTAAAATCACTTTCAAATTCAATTTATTCATTTCACAAATAAATTGATTTTAATTCTAGTTCAAAACTAGTTCATTTTGACAAAAATCTATTTTCATCATCTAACGTGGAATTTTCCAGCCCAATTCTTTCCAATTCACATATTATGATTTTACACAAATTATTAATATTTTTAATAATTTTATCAAGGCCCGTACAGTCGATTTCCATCAACGGCTATCGAACTGCACTTACAGCGACCTTTTTCAAATTTGATTTGGACATAATTCCAAATCCAACCGTTAGATTTCAAATTTCTAATATTCATTGGAAAGCTCTTTTCGATACGAACCCAACGGTTCCGGTTTTAGGAGAATCCGACGGTCGGATCTCCCGCAATGTTCGTTTGAAATAAATGGTCGAAATTCACGAACTACCGCGGCGCGGCGCGTTCTATTCAGGCCATTATATATATATAATATATATATATATTATATTTCGTCGATTTTCTTTTAAAACGTATTTTATAAATCGTTTTAAAACAATTTCAACTTCCTTTTCAATTCAAATCAAAATTGAATTCTTCTTTATAAATTCGTTTTAAAATTCATTTCTATTCAATTCAAATTTCAATTCAATTTGAATTCATTTCAATTCACTTTCAATTCAGTTTGAATTCGTTTTCAATTCAATTCATTTCGAAATCGTTTTCAATTCAATTCATTTCGAAATCGTTTCAATTCAATTCATTTCGAAATCGTTTTCAATTCAATTCATTTCGAAATCGTTTTCAATTCAATTCATTTCGAAATCGTTTTAAATTGATTTCTATTCAATTTAATTCAATTTGAATTCATCTCTATTTTATTCGAATTCGAATTCACTTTCTATTCAATTCGAATCGAATTCATTTTCTATTCGATTCGAATTCATTTCAAATTGATTCAATAAAATTTCCATTTGAATTTTAATCTAATTCAATTTGAATTTCCTTTCAAAATATTAAATTTTGAAATCACTTTTCAATATTCATTATAAAACGAATAAAATCGATATAAACATCGTTCGCGTCAAAATAACGCATCTCTAATCAACACGGCTTTATATTTCAATAATTCGTTATTCTATTCAACAAATGAATATTTGTTCTATTCAACACATGAATCTATATTTCTTTCAACACACGACTAATCTCAACACATGAGTACTGTCAACACCTCACTATTTTTGTTATGTAAAATATTTTATAAAACTATGGTATCTATCGTTTGATTTTAATTAGACTTCTACCGTAAAGTAGATTCTAATCGTAAATATGATAAAGATGTAATTTTTATTATATAAAATGTTTCACTCAACACATGAGCATCGTCAACACATGACTATTTTTATATTCAACACATGAATTTTCTTTTATAATATTCATTTTTTTCCCCGATTGGAATGAGGCCCAATCAATCACCATATAATGTTAGTTATATGGATTCCATACAACACATGTATATAATAGCATGATAAACAATCAATCATCAACCAAGGTGCACTACACTGTATAAGCATCAAATATAGATATCTGACGCTTATAACAGTCTGTCAATCGACCGATCGACATATTTAATCAATCAGGATGAGTGAACATCAAATTTCATCCCAACACCCGTGTGGGGTTTCAAACAATCAAACACATATTTTATTTGTGCAGTTGGGCGATGTGTAAAATTTATCGTCCCAATCAATGTCTTTCAAATAGGTGTACATAAACAAACCGTCCGGTTTGTAAATGAATATTTTATTTATTCACATTCACGTTAAAAATTATATTTTTAACGATAATATATTTTATTTTAACACATGAATTTCTATTCATCTCATTTATTCAATAAAATGATATTTTTATTTTTCTAACTTATTTTAGAAAATTTCGGCGGCATAACGACACGATACTAGAAACGGAACAAGGCCTAGCCTTATCCCCGGTCTAGTGAAGGCCCACGCCATTCACACATCAATCAAATCAATTTCAATTCACCAAACAATTTCCATTCAATCAAATATTCTAACTAACTACTCAACCAAACAATTTAACAAACAAGCCATCCATGGTCTGTGGATGACGGGTGTCGGGTGCTACTAAGCACCGTCTGCATCCTAGTATATATATATAACTAGAAAAAGAATTTTGAGTGAGAAGTTCTCACCGAAAGCTATCCAATACCACGACACTCCTATTGTAGAGATCTTCGTCGTTCTCGCCTTTTCTTCTCCTTTGTTGCCCGTAGCCACTACATATAGAAATCACACATTTTTATATTTCGATGTCTTTAAAATAAAAATCACATTTTTATTTATTTACTTTCAATTTAAAAATCATATTTTTATAATCACTTCATATATTTAAAAATCGAATTTTTACTATGCTATTCAATATATAAAAATCGAATTTTTACTACTATGTTATATAGATAAAAATTATATTTTTATAACGCTATTCTCTATATAAAGATTTCGCCTTTTTAAATTTAAAGATTTCACCTTTTTAAATTTAAAGATTCCACCTTTTTAAATTTAAAGATTTCGCCTTTTTAAATTTAAAGATTTCGCCTTTTTAAATTTAAAGATTTCGCCTTTTTAAATTTAAAGATTCCACCTTTTTAAATTTAAAGATTCCACCTTTTCAAAAATATAGATTTCGCCTTTATAAAAATCATCACTTGATTTCAACGTATATAAAATAAAAATCAGATTTTTATTTTGCTACATATACAAAGATGATATTTTTATATTCTCTATCCTATAAAGATTATATTTTTAATACTTTAAAAATATAAAAATCATATTTTTAATATTTCTATATAGTAAAGATTATATTTTTAATACCTTAAAAATATAAAAATCATATTTTTATTATTTTAAAAATATAAAAATCATACCTTTATCTTTCTACAATGTAAAAGATTATATTTTTCTTACTTTACAACATAAATAAAACCCAGTTTTTAAAGTAAATAAAATTTCGTTTTTAAACAAAATAAAATTCAGATTTTTAAAATAAACAAAATTCAGTTTTTATTTCTGTTTATATAAAATAAAAATAAATAAATAAATTTAAAAAACTTACGGGGGGCTACTGGTGGTCGCTCGAGTTCAGGAGGGGGCTGCGTCGGTCATCGGGGGGGGGGGGGGGGATTTGCTGCTCGCGCGAGGCTGGAGGTGGAAGAGGGGGAGGAGCAGGCGGTTGCGGTTGTGGGTGGATAGGGCGCATCGGGTTTTTGGGTAGGAGCGTCGCGGTTGCTCGAGAGGAAGGAGGAGAAGAGAGAGAAGCGTCAGTGGAAGGAGAAGAAGGGGGTGCGCCGCCTCTGGCGCGGCGGTGGCCCATCGGGGGGGGGGGGGATGCGGCGTTAATCGCCTGAGCGATTTGGTTTTTGTTTTTGTTTTTTTTTTATCTGAAATTCGATTCTGAAAATAAATTGGGGGGGGGGCCTGGAGGTATAGGAGGGAAGAAACTTTTTTTTTTTTTTTTTTTATTTTATTTAATTCGAAAAAGTTGACTTTTACATACGAACTCGAAACGAGGCCCACCGCCTGTCGCCCATAGCGTTTCACCCCCATTCTGAACACAATGGGATATGTATCGCAAGTTGATTCGATCGTTTGAATTAGTTTCCGTTGAATTTACATTTAAATCACTATATTGAATTTTAAACGTACATTTCAAATTACCGGGGTCACATACTAATTAGAAAAATTCTCGAAAAATATTTTCTAGCTTCGTATTGACGATACGGTCCTAACAAAACTAGTTTCGTCGAATTCTGAGACCGTTAGAAAAATGGCCAATTTCCAGTCGATTAAAATCAACTGAAATGGTCAAAACGCGTTTTCCTTTGCCATGCTCACATATTAATTCGAAAAATTATGAAACTTGAAACCTAGCAATAACTTGACATCACGGATCCAACAAAAGTGGTTTCGTCGAAATCCGAGGTCATTTGCAAAATGGCTATTTTTAAGGGCCTGAATTCCATAGCGACTATTCAGAATTTTCAACTGGACATATCTTTCGATTCCCGCCACGAAATTTCAATTTGTCGGATTCGTTGGAAAGATATCATCAATTAGATCCTATTATTTTTGGTTTCACTAAAATCCGGATTGTTTTGCACCCGGTACATTCATATGAAGTTTGAAATCGAATTATCGAACTACCGCGCCATTTTCAATTCCTTTTATAATTATATATAAATATTCTAACGACGACGTATATAATATATACGTCGAATTATATTCAAAATAAATTTCACGTCGATTTTATTTAAAATAATCATTTTAAATGTTCAAACTTCGCTAAAATTGCCAAAATAAAAATTTCAAACTGGCTCGCATTTTACGGGTTATTACAGGGGATTTCGGGTCGTTTCATCGTGGTATCAGAGCTTTGGTTTACAAAGCTCAGAGAACAAGACACGTTTGAACCAAACGAAAGAATTCATCAGAGATTGGATTAGTAATATCCATTGAGAATGGCTCGTTAGAGATGGGATCAGTAGTATCCTAGAACGAGTGTGAAGAGTGTTAACTTTTCAAAATAAAATTGAAAACAAGTTTTGTTTTAAAAATTTAAATTCAATTATTCATATTTGAATATTTATTTTAAATTGATTTGGACAATCGAGTATATAGAGATTTTTAATATACGTCTGATCCACGTGTATACGAAGTCTTAATATACTGGATAGATATAGAATCACACTCTAGTCGCCCGAAGATGGTTCTGATGATAGCTATAGCGATCGCATCATCAGTATTTATATTCGAGTGTCAAAAGTGGGATATATATATATTTCCAATTGGCTGGTGTGAGAACCAAAATTAGATAGGGCCTACTGTTGTGATTTGGCATCAAAAATCTGATTTTTGGACTATGTATCAAAATTATGAATTTGAAACGTTAATTCACTAATTGATTGCTGATTGTGTTGTTTGATTATTGTTTGATTAATTAAATGTTGAACCTTTAGCCCAATGGAATCAAAAAGTGAATTGTATTGAAAATTAGTTGCATTTGCATACATATACATGTACTTACATTGAATAGGTCATAGCAAGGAGGCTAGAGCAGAAGAATAAAATTGTTTGCCTGATAAATAGGTACATGTTTACGAATTTATTGGGTTTGGATGATTTTATGAGCCGATTGGCTAGCCGCTTGGCTGTTTCTTTTACTTTTTGGATTGATGAGGGCCATGGGAGGCTATTTGAAATATCCCGAAGTCCCCGGTGCAGGTGACGTTATGGCGAAATTTTTCGAAAATTTAGGGTGTTTGCCAAATTTTTGAAAAATTTGACCAAATTTTCGAAAAATTTGAAAAATTCTTAGAAACTGAAAAGTTGAAGAACTTAAGCCGTAATGAAAATAATGAAAGTTGAGTTGATTAGTTAAACAACTTTCGGCTTCGTTCCTTTTCGGGGACGAAAAGTTTTAAGTGGGGGAGATTGTAATAACCCGAAAATCTGAGCCAATTTAAAAATTTTATTTTGGCAATTTTAGTGAATTTTGAATATTTAAAATGAATTATTTTAAATAATAACGACGAGAAATTTATTTTGAATTGAATTAGAACGTACATATTTATTCGAATCGTCATTAGAATATAAATATTTTATTTTAATTATAAAAGGAATTGAAAATGGCGCGATAGTTCGAAAGTTCGATTTCAAATTTCAAATGAATGTACAGGATTCGAAATAAACCGGATTTTGGCGAAACCAAAAATATTAGAATCTAATTGAGAATACCTTTCCAATGAATCCGAAAAATTGAAATTTCATAGCGGGAATCAAAAGTTATGTCCAGTTGAAAATTCAGAATAGTCGCTATGGAATTCTAGCCCTTAAAAATGGAAATTTTGCAAACGACCTCGGTTTTCGACGAAACCGCTTTTGTTGGATCCGTGATGTCAAATTATTGCTAGATTTCAAAATTAATAATTTTCTGAATCAATATGTGAGCGTGGAAAAGGAAAACGCGTTTGACCAGTTTCAGTTGATTTTAATCGATTGGAAAATGGCCATTTTTCAAACGGTCTCGGAATTTGACGAAATTAGTTTGGTTAGAACCGTATCATCAATACGAAGCTAGAAAATATTTTTCGGGAATTTTTAGAGTCCGTTTGTGGCCCTGATAAATTGAAATGTGCGTTTAAAATTCAATATATAGATTTATATCTTGGTTGTGATGGAAACTGGTCGAAACAGCCGAACTGGCTTGCGATACATATCCCATTATGTTCGGAATGAGAGTAATTAGCTACAGACGATAGTCGGTGGGTTCGATTTTGAGTTCGAAATAAAAAGGTACTTTTTGAAAATAAAATAATTAAATAATATAATATATATTATATAATCTTCACCAACCCCTCCCTTTGTTTATCCCTTATAGTCAACGCCCGCTCAAAGAAAGAAAAAAAATATACATAACCCTAGCCTAATTGATGACCGCCGCGCCTCCAGGGGGGCCATCGTTGCCGCGTCAGGGTTGATCTCACCACCGCGCGCCTTCTCCCCTGCTTCATCCCTCCTCCAGTCGACAACCGTGAGCTGCCCTGTCGCGAATTCCAAAACGTGAGCCCCCAACGCTGGGCGCAGCCCCCCAACCTCCGCCCTCTCTCTCCTACACCACCACCCCCACTGGCCGCCTACCCCGACTCCGATCCCCTCCTCTCTCTTAGTTCAGTGAAGGTGAGCATTCTTTTATATAAAATAGTTATTTAATTTAGTATTTAGGCGAATTTCTGATTTTTAAATAAGTAACATTATTTATTAGGATGCGTACATAAAGATTTGATTTTTATTGTATATGAAGATCTGATTTTATCGTATATCTAAAGACTTGGTTTTTATAATAAAAATATAATTTTTATATAAGCAAGAGGATAAAAATATAATTTTTATTCAAGTAGTAAGTTAAAAATATATTTTTTATATAGGTATGATAATAAAAATTCGATCTTTATATAGAAAGAAGCATTGTAAAAATATATGAGGTAGAAATATAATTTTATTATATGATTAGAATTATAAAAATATGATTTTCATTCATGTAGACTAGTAAAAATATAATTTTTATTATATTACTAGCAAGATAAAAATAGAATTTTTATCAGTATAGTAGTGGTATAAAAATAGAATTTTTATCTATATAGTAGCGGTATAAAAATAGAATTTTTATCTATATAGTAGCGGTATAAAAATGTGATTTTTATATATATAGCGAAGTTATAAAAATGTGATTTTTAATGTAAACTTCGTGAAACAGACTGCATTGGAAGCACGATGAAGATTTTCTACAAATGAAGAGTCACGGCGTTTGGTTTAGCTAATAGGTGAGAACTCCTCACTTTTAATTTATTTCTAGTTTGAAATATATACTAGGATGCAGACGGTGTTTAGCAGCACCTGACACCCGTCGTCCACAGACCATGGATGGCTTGTTTGTTTGATAGATGTGTTGTGAAATTTGATTGTGTGATGTGGAATGAAATAAAATATTTTATAGTGGAAAATATTTTATAGTTAAAAATATGATTTTTAACGTGTATATAAAATAAATATTTATAAACAAATCGGAGATTTGTTTATATACACTGATTTGATTGATATTGATTGGGACGATAAATTTTACACATCGCCCAACCTTACAAATAAAATATGTGTTTGTTGATTTGAAACCCCATACGGGTATTGGGATGATATTTGACGTACACTAATCCCGATTGTTTAGTTGTATGTCAATCGATGGGTTGACAGACTGTGTAAGCGTTAAATATTTATATTTAATGCTTATGCAGTTGTGTGGTGCACTCTGGATGATGGTTTATTATTTATCGTTGCTATTAAATACATGTGTTGTAGAAAATTCATATAATTAACATTATATGGTAATTGATTGGGCCTTATTCCAATATAGAAAATAAATTCATGTGTTGAATTGAAAATAAATTCATGTGTTGAACAGAAAATAAATTCATGTGTTGAATAGAAAATAAATTCATTTGTTGAATTGAAAATAAATTCATGTGTTGAATTATAAAATATTCATGTGTTGAATAAAAGCCGTGTTGATTAGATGGATGCCATTTTGACGTAAACGATATTTATATCGATTTTATTCATTTTTATAATGAATATAGAGAAGGAAGTGATTTCAAAATATAACGTTTTGAAAATATTATCATTTGTATATCGATGATGTGGAATATTCAATTTGGATTCGAAATTGAATATGAAGTTGAAATCGTTTTGAAAACGAATTTAAAACGATTTGTAAAATACGTTTTAAAAGGAAATCGACGAAATATATATAATATATATTATATATATAGAATGGCCTGAATAGAACGCGACGCGCCACGGCCGTTCGCGAATTTCGGCCATTGACTTCGAATGGATATTACGGGAGATCCGACCGTCGGATTCTCCTAAAACTGGAACCGTTGGGTTCGTATCGAAAAGAGATTTCTAACGAATATAAGTGATTTGAAATCTAACGGTTGGATTTGGAATTATGTCCAAATCAAATTTGGAAAAGGTCGTTGTAAGTGCAGTTCGATGGCCATTGATGGAAATCGACTGTACGGGCCTGGATAAAATTATTAAAAATAGTAATAATTTGTGTAAAATCATGAGAAATGATTTATGAAGAATTGGGATGAAAAACTCCATATTTGAAAAGATAAAAATAGATTTTTATCGAAATGAACTAGTTTTGAACTAGAATTATAATTCTATTTATTTTTAAAATAAATAAAGTGGAGTTGAAATGGTTTTAAAAGTAACCAAAATTTCCAATAATTGAATTGGAATGGATTTGAATCGAAATTGTCTTTGGAATATTTCGATGTTGGATTTCGGGATGAAACAGATATTGTTATGGGAATTTGAAAGATATATTTATATCGTTATTTCCAATACGATATTTGTTGGTCGTAGAATTTGATATTGAATATAAGCCGATATATTTTCTATTCAGAGCCTTGTATTTAATATCAAATGTGATTTGGGTTTGTCGTAAATGGTATCTTCATTAACACTGTCCTTAAACCTAGTTGGGAAAAAGATTAAATCTTTTTATTTTGATTTAATGAAGTGTACCAATTAAATGGTATTTAATTGGAATTGAATTGGAATTGATTTTTGGGTTTATCGTGAACGGTGTTTTAAATAACACTTGTTCTTTAACCCGATAATTAATGGAATGTGATTTTGGGTTTATCGTGAACCGTGTTTTAGATGACATTGGTTCTTTAACCCAGTTAAAGACGGGATGTGATTTTTGGGAAGATTAAAACTAAGTGGAGTTTTAATGAATCTTTAATTAGATTGAAATGATCGAGAATGGAGTATCACCAGTCTTGCCCCATGCGATAGGTAAATCTTTAATTAGATTTAAACGTGAAATGTTAATTGAATTTACCGATAACACCGTGGTGTTAGATATGAAGTATTACCAGTTTTACTTCATGGGATGAATAGGTTGGGATTGGGAAATAAAATAAATGATTACTTCGGTGTGGTTCGCTAATCCCGACTAATTTGAATGGATATTCAAAAGGAGATTAAAGAATAAATTTAAAGAATTTATCTTTGATAAAATTAATGTGAACCTTTCCCAAAGTGTAAGAATATTTGAATAAAAGAATATTCTTGTGACGACCCGGAAAATCCAAACCAAGTTAAAAATTTTATTTTGAATAATTTAGTTGGAAAATCTGGCAGAAATAAAAAAAAATCATTTTTAAATAGTATTAAAGCCAGTGAAAATAGTCAATTTTCAAACGACCTCTGTTTTCGACGAAACCACTTTTGTTGGAACCGGAATGTCAAATTATTGCTAGGTTTCAATTTTTAGAATTTTTCGAGTTAGTATGTGAGCGTGGCGAAAGAATCTGTGTTTTGTTCAGTTCGGTCAAATTTAAACGATTGAAAAATAGCCATTTTTCAAACGGTGTCAGAATTCGACGAAATTAATTTTGTTAGGACCGTATCGTCATAACGAAGACAAATATATTTTTTCTGGATTTTTCTGAGTCTATATGTGGCCTCGGCGAATTTTGTTTACGCGAACGAATTAATTTAATAAAGAGTTTAATTATTAGATTAAATAAAACAGGCCACCGACAACCATTTGGGCTAACGGGGCCAGGCCCGTTGGATCCGGAATATGGGTTATTTGCTAGGGACACTTTCTGCTGGACTGGAATCAGTACGGTTCAAAAGTTATGGATTTTTTTTATAAAATTACATTAAAAATAGTAAACCCTAAAGCCAAACACTGTTCATCGTGCAAACCAGTAGCCGCCATCCTCAAAACTCATGGCCGATATTGTTCCGTTCTTCTCCCTCTGAATTCTCTTCCATCTCCACAAATTAAAATCCAATCCCTATACCACTTCGAAGAGATTTTCTTCCTCTTTCCATCAATACCAACCATCACCCCTCTCGTCGCCTGGACTCCGAGAACCGTGCCTCCAAAGTCCACGGCTTTGCACCGCCGCCCAGGCCAAGGGCCACCACCGAACCATCCCCACTTCCTGGCGCACGTGCGCTACACCGCTCCCTCCAAAGTCCCAGGGTCTGATCGATCTGAAGAGTAGCCAATTTGGAACAAAACCGAGCCCTAGGATTGAACACAGTAAGGTTATACGACGGCCTTGTTCTGAGAAGAAGGAGAAATGTGTTTTGCTTAATTAATTAATTAATAAATTAATATAAATGTTTTAAATCTTAAATTAATCATAACTTTTTCGTTTCAATTTGGAATTCGATGATTTCAGCGATGTTGTGATCGTATTGACAAGATCTACGACTCTGAACTGAAACAGGACAATTCTGGACTGTGGGGATTTGGACCAAATCGCGAACGACAGTGAGATTTATAAATTTTGAATAACTAAATAATTTAATTATATTTGTTCTGTGAATCATTGTATGCACGAAATTATCATATATCTACGATGTGGTAATTAGAATTATTGTTTGTCTGTGTGCTGTGTAATGATGTGTGATGTCATGATATAGCCCTGTTTGTTCAGATCTATACATCTTGATGTAATCTCTATAAAGTTCTCATCTTTATTATTTTTATTTCTTTCTGAAAAAAAAAATGTTGAATCTTTATTTTGTTTTACAACATAAAATGAAAAATTGAATCTTTATTCTGATTTACAAAAAGGAAGTTTAAATCTTTATTTTTGATTCACGACATAAAATGAAAAATTGAAACTTTATTTTGATTCACAAATAAAAGAAAGGTAAATCTTTATCTTCGATTCACAAATAAAAAGAAAGGATTGAATCTTTGATTCACAAATAAAAAGAAAGGTTTGAATTTTTGTTTCACAAATAAAAAGAAAGTTAGGATTTTTTTTGTTTTACAAATAAAAAGAAACTTGAATCTTTAATTTTGATTTATGATTTATAATATAAAGAAAGTTTAAATCTTTTAAATTTTAATTAAAAGATAAATAAAGATTAGATATTTTATTTTGATGTACAAAATAAAATAAAGATGAGACCTTTGTTTTGATTCATGAGAATTATACACCAAATCATATGTTGTTGATGTGTGTGTTGACATGAAACCTGACATCGAATTATAGTTTTCCATCGTTATGTTGACATGAAAACTTAAACACTAAATTACATGTAGGTTGACACCAAAATTTAGATTGAGATATCGTATTTAACATATACGTTGACACCAAAAACTTAGAAATAAAAGTTCACCTTTTTATTTGCATTTTACAATGCAAATATTACATAGACAAATAAGTTCATTTTTCTTTGTTGTTGTGTTCACAACACAAATATAACATGAAATAAAAAGAGTAGTAAAGGAACCATATTTTATTAAGAAATATGATCTACATTTAAAAAACATATTTTTATAAAAAAATATGCTTACATTTAAAAACATATCTTTAATGTAATATTAGAAAATTTACATTTTTTCCAATGTAAAGAAAAAGAAATAGGAAATTTACATTTTCTATGTTAGAGAAAAAGTACATTTTTATGTTATAAAATAAAGTAAAGAAAAAGTACATTTTTATGTTATAAAAATTAATTAGAGAAAAAGTACATTTTTATGTATTAAAAATGAATTAGACAAAATAAACAAGAAAAACTAAAAAAGGAATAAAAAGAATTTACTTTATTTACATTTTCTTATGTAAATAGAAAGAACAAGTTTTACGATGACATTTTATTTACAATTTCTTATGTAAATAAAAAGAACATATTTATAATAAAAGCACTTATTTACATTTAGTTAAATAAATAAGGAAATGAAACCATTTATTTACATTGTAGTGTAAATAAATAAGAAGAAGTGAAAATCACATTTATGCACATGTAGAATAAAATAAAAGCACCATTTTAAATAAGTGGATTTTTATTTGCAAACCATTTGCAAATAAAGATATGAATTTAGGAAACACATTTTTTATCATCGTGACAAGATGCGATAAAAGAGTAGAAATTAGAAATGTTAATTTTATCGTCACTTAGGGTGCGATAAAAAGAATAAATTAAAATAGTTGAAATCGCTAAACCATTTATATTTATAAATGTTTTTATATATTAATATAAATATAAAATTTAACGAAATGCGCGCGACAGTTCGCGTATCGGCAATCGTAATTTTAAACGATTATACCGAAAGATCCGACCGTTTGATTTTCCCAAAACTGGAACCGTTAGGACCGCAATGGGAAGAGCTTTCCAACGATACGAATTTCACCAAAATCCGACTGTTAGATTTCAGGATATGTGTAAATCAAAATTTGGTAAAAACAGTGCTAGGGCCGCCAACTGACCCGAAGCGTCGTTTATTTATTTTGAGCTATTTTTAAATAAATAAAAATAGCGATAAATAGTTATAAATATATGTGAAATGTTTTAAATGATAATTATGCGGCAATTATTTGAAAAGACCGAGTTTAACTCATTTCAAATAATTGCACGGCGATTAAATCAAAGATACAAGAAGACGATGGTTGAAGACCGGCGATCTTCACATAGAATGGACGACGTGATGCCTTGGACTGACTTGCTCCCAGGACGGGGTTGAAGCAGTAGTTGTTCGGACGTATGTGTTGGTCGTGCGGATAAGCGAGCGCCTCTTTGGTGTCTACGGTTTCGTTCAAGCCCAGAACGGAATTGTAAATGGATGCGTGTCTGATGTTGGAATTCATCCCATGTAATTAAATCGATTTGTATTAATATATGTCGGTTTGGTGGTGGAGAATTTATCCCTGCTTAATACCCTGGTATATAGTAACAGTTATCGATCGCATGGCGTGAATTGTCAACGTGGCACGCCAAGATGCAATGATCAAGGCTTTTGTTGAAAAGAAGGCCTTGTGGTTGATGATCAAAGCATAGTCTGTTTAGGCATAGTTTTGTGTATAGCGTGACTTCGCGAGCCTCACACCCCGGTATGAGTCAAAAACGGGATATGGGCTGTAGGGAGTGCACACGTTTCCTTCTAGCTAGGGGTAGTGTCAGTGCTTAAACTGGCTGGCATTTTACTTATGTGGATGTTGGATTGAGGTACCTCAGGTTTTATAGGCCGGAAGTGGTCATACTATAGGTCCAAAGTGAACGGGAAACGTGTGTTCAGGCATAACTAATCCACTACCGCTAGGTGGGGACTGGCCCCACCGCTCCAAGGGTTGCCCATAGGTGTGATCCTGAGGCATTTGCTAGAGTGTATCGAATCGGAAGAGGACGATCCCTAGCCTCGATTTCATGACAGAAAACCAATTTCCAATATGACATTACGGTCTTGATTGTAAACTTATATATGGCGACATAGCATATGGTACCTATGCCGTCTAGGATTGCTACATTTATATTGAAGTATTTTAATACTGCTTAGACACTAACAATAATATTAAAATATTATTTTTCGCGTATTAAGCATGTTTGATCATCATAAGGGAAAACTCTATCCTTCTGTGTGCGTTGCATTGTGTGATAGGACTTGAGTCTTATGATGATTTCATTTTTCATAAGTCATTTCGTTGTTTTTGGTAAAAACTTTATTCAATTATGAACTGGCAATCCAATGGAGTAAGCCCGTTCCGCATTAACGGCGTGGTCCTGTGATTCGCCATATTGAGAATTAGTATAGGAAGATTTCTCATACCAGTCCCATGACTGACTCGATGTTTGTTTCACTTTGCAAACTCGGGTGCCCTCTCTTTACACGGGCAGCCAAGTGACAGGTTCTTAAGTAGGCATTTCTGGATTGAAGACTGCTTGGAAGGAGAAGGCGAAGACTCTCTTTTATCTTTATCTTTTGCTTTAGAGACTTTATTCTATCTTGTATTTTGATGTACGTCATAGAGTTTAGACCTATTTCCTTTGAAACTTATTTCTTTTGATTCAGACTTTTATTTTGCTAAGTTGTATCCTATAAACTGCGTACTCTTTGGTTCTGTTGATGTGATGTTTATGACTTATATCATTCCTCTGCAATAATTATGTGTTATGATATTATCTGAGATCTGTTGTTGTTATAAATATGTTGTATTCCAAATGATTATCCTAACTTTCACACCACGGAAGTTTGGGGGTATCACAGTTGGTATCAGAGCTTAAGGTTAACCTTAGCTTTGGAATATAACATATTTAGAACAATTCGTCTAGATAGAATCCGCATTATTCTAAGGCGAGTAGCTTATTAGAGATAGGACTAGCAATGTCCTAGAATGAGCACAGCAGAATAGCACATATTTATCAGTCATTACATCATTATCTATTCATCTTGTCCTTACCTTATCTTTTCTTGAAAATTTTCATTTCTGTTGGTCTGACTCTTTCCTTGATGGTACAGACTGATTTAAATGGATACTAGAGCAAGAACAGCCCGGGGCGGAGCCCAAGGTGGAACTCGAGGCGGGTCCAGAGGAGGAGCCGGAGGGAAAACTAGAGACGAGACCCCCATCACTCAGGAACAACATACTTCAGAGGTCGTAGCACAACCACCTCCCCCTCCACAGCCCTTCGACTTGGAGAGAATGTCAAAGAAATTCAGAAATCTAGGAGGTGTACCTTTCACGGGGCGAGAGTCTGCGATTCAGGCAGAGGCATGGCTTAAGGATTGTGAAAAGATCCTAGAGGGCTTGGAACTAGAAGATCAGCGAAAGCATTTCCTGGCAGTATGGCAATTAAAGGATGAAGCCGGGCATTGGTGGGATACAGTCAAGATCTGCAATGACATGGCCAATATGTCTTGGGCCAAATTTAAGGAACTTTTCAATGAGAAGTATGTACACCCACAAGCTAGAGAGTGCCTGCGCGAGCAGTTCGTTAACCTACAGCAAGGGAATATGACCGTTTTTGAGTATGTGAGGAAGTTTGATGAGCTTTCACGATATGCTCCTGGTTTGATTCAAGATCCGGTAGAGAAGAATAATTTTTTTTATCAAGGGTCTGTCAAAGAAATATTTGAACCGAGTCACTGCTCATATCAAGCTTCCATTCAATGAAGTAGTAGAGATGGCATGCCGCTACGAGGAGAATGACGAGTCTGGACCGCAGGATAGAGGGAAAAGTCAAGGCAACAATCAAAAGGAACAGACTAACAAGAAACTGGAGGCAAGCAATTCTTCTGCCGCTAAGCCCCAAGGGAAGAAGAGGGACATGAGTAAGGTGACATGCTATAACTGCGGCAAGGTTGGACATTTTGATTTCGAGTGTAAAGCTCCTAAAAAGGCCAAGAGGAACGAATCAAGACCTAGCCAGAATCGTGGCCAGAATTCTCAGAATCGTGGCCAGAATTCTCAGGATCGTGGTCAGAACCCCAGGAACACTCAGGACTGCTATAACTGCCATAAGCCGGGGCACTTTGCCAGAAGCTGTCCCCTGTTGAAGAAAACTGAAGTGGCACATGTTTATGAGGGAGCAGATGCACCAGCTTCCGCCGAGGCGCCAGGTAAACCCGATGTCTTAGGAGGTACTCTTAATATTAAAAACATTCCTATTACTGTCTTATTTGATACTGGTGCTGCACGAAGCTTTATTTCTAATGATGCAATTAAAAAGTTGAAACTGAAACCAAGAAAACTCAAAAATTTGATTACAACTAATAATCCGATAGGAGGTTCCCTCATTCTAGATCAGTATTGTAAAGTTCCTATCTCCTATTCTCGCTATCAGTTTCCTTTTAACTTGATCATCATGGAGTTTTCTGGATATGATATCATACTTGGTATAGATTGGCTAGCAAAGTATGAGGCTGAATTGGTATACGCTGAAAGAATAGTTAAGATCAAACCCAAATTTGGAGATACTATATCTATACCATGCCACGGCTCAGCCACCGACAGAAAAACATTCTGGTCTTCTCTAGAAGTTATCCCTACTTCTATTGAGGATATCCCTGTCGTAAAAGATTACGCTGATGTATTCAAAGAAGTTGAGGGCTTACCTCCGCGTAGAGAAATCAGCTTCAGAATTGACTTAGCTCTGAATGCAAGGCCTGTTGTACATCCTATTCGGAGAATGTCTCCAAAAGAAAAAGAGGAGCTGAGAAATCAAACCAAGCAACTTTTGTGGAAGGGTCTGATCAGGCCTAGCTTCTCAGAATGGGGTGCAGCAGTGGTGTTCGTCCCAAAATCTGACGGTACCCTCAGGCTATGTGTGGATTACCGCGATCTCAACAAACAAACATTGAAAAATAAGTACCCACTGCCGTGTATTGATGATTTACTTGACCGCTTGCATGGAGCGCGAGTATTTTCTAGGATGGACCTAGCTACAGGCTTCCATCAACTTCGCATTGCAGAAGAGTGTGTGCCTTTAACTGCTTTCAGAGGACCGGATATATTTTATGAATGGCTAGTAATGCCCTTCGATCTATGTAATGCTCCCGCATACTTTGTTGATCTGATGAATAGAGTGTTCAGAGATGTTTTAAATTAATTTGTGCTCGTGTTCATTGATGACATCCTCATCTTTTCTAAATCCACTGCTGAGCACGAACATCATCTGAGAGAAGTCTTGGAGATTTTACGAAGAAATGTGCTGAAAGCCAAATTTTCCAAATGCATATTCTGGAAAGAAGATGTGAAATTCCTCGGCCATGTTGTATCAAAGGAAGGCATCTCAGTAGATCCAGGAAAGATCTCAGCCATCCAAGAGTGGAAGCAGCCTAAAACTCCCACAGAGGTCAGAAGTTTCTTGGGACTAGCTGGCTATTATCGGAAATTTGTCAAAGATTTTTCAAAGGTAGCTTGCCCATTGACAAACTTGACCAAGAAGCATACGAAATTCAATTGGACACCCGAATGCGAGGCAGCTTTCCAAGAGCTAAAAAAGAGGTTGACCAATGCTCCTGTGTTGACCATCATAGATGGCAATCAGGATTTGAAGGTCTGGACCGACGCTTCTAAACAAGGTTGTTTCTTTTATAAATTAACATGACAGAGATAACATTTTCCTTTAATGTCAAATCTCATTTTAACATGTTATCCCTTATTTATTTAAGGTATTGGTGCGGTGCTGATGCAAAGAGGCAGAGTAGTCGCATACGCTAGCCGCCAACTGAAACCGCATGAGAAGAATTACGCCACGCATGATCTTGAGCTAATGGTTATTGTGTTTGCTCTTAAAATATTGAGGCATTATCTCTTGGGTGAGAAGTTCGAAATATACACGGATCACAAATCCTTGAAACATCTTTTTACCCAAAGAGATTTGAATATGAGGCAGCAACGCTGGGTTGAATTTCTTGCATCATATGATTTGGATATCTTATATACTCCAGGGAAAGCCAACGTTGTGGCCGATGCGCACAGTAGAAAGAATGCAGATGATGACAAGCTTATTCTCGCCAATCTCATTATCACTCCTACTCTGATTGATAAAGTCTCTGCTCTTCAGAAGGATGATAAATTTATTCAGAGGATTATCAAAAGAATTCAGGATGGCAAAACCACGAGTTTCCAAATTGACGACAAAGGGTTTCTGAGGCTATTAGGCCGAATCTGTGTCCCGTACGACTCTAAGCTCAGAAGGGAGGTTATGGATGAATGTCATAAATCTAAGCTTAGTGTTCACCCTGGAGTGAGCAAGATGTATCACGACCTCAAGCGCACATTTTGGTGGAGGTCCATGAAGAGAGATATTTCTATTTATGTTGCCATATGTCCCACTTGTCAGGAAGTTAAAAGTGATTAGCAGAAACTGGCAGGTTTGTTGCAACCGCTGGAAGTTCCAGGTTGGAAATGGGAGGAAATCTCCATGGATTTCATTGATGGCTTGCCTCGAACCAGAAAAGGGAATGATAGCATATGGGTGATTGTGGATCGCTTAACAAAGTCTGCCCATTTCATCCCTGTTCGGTCCAATAGAACAGCTCGTAGTCTGGCGCAGCTTTATTTTAAAGAGATAGTCAGACTACATGGGGTTCCCAAAAGCATTGTCAGTGATCGGGATCCATTATTTACCAGCAAATTCTGGGAAGCTTTCAAAGAAGAGCTTGGGACCAAGTTGAATCTGAGCTCTGCCTATCACCCTCAGACAAATGACCAGACTGAGAGGGTGAACCGTGTTTTAGAAGACTTGTTGCGAGCTTGCATTCTTGATTATGGGGGTTCATGGGAGGATCACTTGCACTTGGTGGAATTCTCTTATAATAATAGCTACCAAGCAAGCTTAAAGATGTCACCGTTTGAATTACTATATGGCAGGCCATGCAGATCTCCGGCATGTTGGGTGGAGTCAGGCAATCGACTAGTCTTGGGCCCCGACATGGTTCGTGAAGCATCGGATAAGGTTGATTTGATTAAGAAATGCTTGTTGACTGCTCAGAGCCGACAGAAGAGCTATGCATACCAGCGAAGAAGAAATTTAGAATTCTCTGTGGGTGATCGAGTATACTTGAAGGTTTCTCCTTTGAGAGGCGTGATTCGTTTTGGGAAGACGGGAAAGTTGGCACCGAGATTCATTGGTCCATTTTCTGTTCTCGAAAGGATTGGTACTCTCGCTTATAGAGTGCAGCTGCCTGACTGGTTGCCAGGGGTGCATGATGTATTTCATGTGTCTCAACTCCGCAAGCATGTGCATGATCCAGATCTGATTGAGGATGAATTAAATCAACAGGTCCTGGATATTGCTCCGAATCTAACAGGGAGAAAAGACCCGATTAAGATCATTGGCAAAGAAACCAAAATTTTGAGGAATAAGAGGATCAACCTAGTCAAGGTTCAATGGAGTGGGGATCCTAGAGACTGTACTTGGGAGACAGAGGATAGCATCAAAAAGGCTTACCCCAAGTGCAGAGTGGACATCTCCGAATAACTTTTGTATTAAGGTACGTTTACCCCAATTTACATTTTCCGTCTTGTTTCCTACTTTACTTTGTTTCCTTTTCGAGGACGAAAAACTCTTAAGTGGGGGAGATTGTAACGACCCAGAAAATCCGAACCAATTTAAAAATTTTATTTTAAATAATTTAGTTGGAAAATCTGGCAGAAATAAAAAAATTCATTTTTAAATAGTATTAAAGCCAGTGAAAATAGTCAATTTTCAAACGACCTCTATTTTCGACAAAACCACTTTTGCTGGAACCGGAATGTCAAATTATTGCTAGGTTTCAATTTTTAGAATTTTTCGAGTTAGTATGTGAGCATGGCGAAAGAATCTGTGTTTTGTTCAGTTCGGTCAAATTTAAACGACTGAAAAATAGCCATTTTTCAAACGGTCTCAGAATTCGACGAAATTAATTTTGTTAGGACCGTATCGTCATAACGAAGACAAATATTTTTTTTTTGAATTTTTCTGAGTCTATATGTGGCCTCGGCGAATTTATTTACGCGAACGAATTAATTTAATAAAGAGTTTAATTATTAGATTAAATAAAACAGGCCACAAACAGCCGTTTGGGCTGACGGGGCCTGGCCTGTTGGATCCGGAATTTTGGTTATTTGCTAGGGACACTTTCTGCTAGACAGGAATCAGTACGGTTCAAAAGTTATGGATTTTTTTTATAAAATTACATTAAAAATAGTAAACCCTAAAGCCAAACACTGTTCATCGTGCAAACCAGTAGCCGCCATCCTCAGAACTCATGGCCGATATTGTTACGTTCTTCTCCCTCTGAATTCTCTTCCATCTCCACAAATTAAAATCCAATCCCTATACCACTTCGAAGAGATTTTCTTCCTCTTTCCATCAATACCAACCATCACCCCTCTCGTCGCCTGGACTCCGAGAACCGTGCCTCCAAGTCCACGGCTTTGCACTGCCGCCTAGGCCAAGGGCCACCACCGAACCATCCCCACTTCCTAGCGCACGTGCGCCACACCCCTCCCTTCAAAGTCCCAGGGTCCGATCGATCTGAAGAGTAGCCAATTTGGAACAAAACCGAGCCCTAGGATTGAACACAATTAGGTTATATGGCGGCCTTGTTCTGAGAAGAAGGAGAAAGGTGTTTTGCTTAATTAATTAATTAATAAATTAATATAAATGTTTTAAATCTTAAATTAATCATAACTTTTTCGTTTCAATTCGGAATTCGATGATTTCAGCGACGTTGTGATCGTATTGACAAGATCTACGACTCTGAACTGAAACGGGACAATTCTGGACTGTTGGGATTTTGGACCAAATCGCGAACGACAGTGAGATTTCTAAATTTTGAATAACTAAATAATTTAATTATATTTGTTCTATGAATCATTGTATGCACGAAATTATCATATATCTGCAATGTGGTAATAAGAATTATTGTTTGTCTGTGTGCTGTGTAATGATGTGTGATGTCATGATATTGCCCTGTTTGTTTAGATCTATACATCTTGATGTAATCTCTATAAAGTTCTCATATTTATTATTTTTATTTTTATTTCTTTCTGAAAAAAAATGTTGAATCTTTATTTTGTTTTACAACATATAATGAAAAATTGAATCTTTATTCTGATTTACAAAAAGGAAGTTTAAATCTTTATTTTTGATTCACAACATAAAATGAAAAGTTGAAACTTTATTTTGATTCACAAATAAAAGAAAGGTAAATCTTTATCTTCGATTCACAAATAAAAAGAAAGGTTTGAATCTTTGATTCACAAATACAAAGAAAGGTTTGAATTTTTGTTTCACAAATAAAAAGAAAGTTAGGATTTTTTTTGTTTTACAAATAAAAAGAAACTTGAATCTTTAATTTTGATTTATGATTTATAATATAAACAAAGTTTAAATCTTTTAAATTTTAATTAAAAGATAAATAAAGATTAGATATTTTATTTTGATGTACAAAATAAAATAAAGATGAGACCTTTGTTTTGATTCATGAGAATTACACACCAAATCATATGTTGTTGATGTGTGTTGACATAAAACCTGACACCGAATTATAGTTTTCCATCGTTATGTTGACATGAAAACTTAAACACTAAATTACATGTAGGTTGACACCAAAATTTAGATTGAGATATCGTATTTAACATATACGTTGACACCAAAAACTTAGAAATAAAAGTTCACCTTTTTATTTGCATTTTACAATGCAAATATTACATAGACAAATAAGTTCATTTTTCTTTGTTGTTGTGTTCACAACACAAATATAACATGAAATAAAAAGAGTAGTAAAGGAACCATATTTTATTAAGAAATATGATCTACATTTAAAAAATATATTTTTATAAAAAAATATGTTTACATTTAAAAACATATCTTTAATGTAATATTAGAAAATTTACATTTTTTCCAATGTAAAGAAAAAGAAATAGGAAATTTACATTTTCTATGTTAGAGAAAAAGTACATTTTTATGTTATAAAATAAAGTAAAGAAAACATACATTTTTATGTTATAAAAATGAATTATAGAAAAAGTACATTTTTATGTATTAAAAATGAATTAGACAAAAAGGACATTTATTTACATTTGGTGTAAATAAACAAGAAAAACTAAAAAAGGAATAAAAAGAATTTACTTTATTTAAATTTTCTTATGTAAATAGAAAGAACAAGTTTTACGATGACATTTTATTTACAATTTCTTATGTAAATAAAAAGAACATATTTATAATAAAAGCACTTATTTACATTTAGTTAAATAAATAAGGAAATGAAACCATTTATTTACATTGTAGCGTAAATAAATAAGAAGAAGTGAAAATCACATTTATGCTCATGTAGAATAAAATAAAAGCACCATTTTAAATAAGTGGATTTTTATTTGCAAACCATTTGCAAATAAAGATATGAATTTAGGAAACACATTTTTTATCATCGTGACAAGATGCGATAAAAGAGTAGAAATTAGAAATGTTAATTTTATCGTCACTTAGGGTGCGATAAAAAGAATAAATTAAAATAGTTGAAATCGCTAAACGATTTATATTTATAAATGTTTATATATATATTAATATAAATATAAAATTTAACGAAACGCGCGCGGCAGTTCATGTATCGGCAATCGTAACTTTAAACGATTATACCGAAAGATCCGACCGTTGGATTTTCCCAAAATTGGAACCGTTAGGACCGCATTGGGAAGAGCTTTCCAACGATACGAATTTCACCAAAATCCGACGGTTAGATTTCAGGATATGTGTAAATCAAAATTTGGTAAAAACAGCGCCAGGGCCGCCCACTGACCCGAAGCGTCGTTTATTTATTTTGAGCTACTTTCAAATAAATAAAAATAGCGATAAATGGTTATAAATATATATGAAATGTTTTAAATGATAATTATGCGGCAATTATTTGAAAAGACCGAGTTTAACTCATTTCAAATAATTGCACGACGGTTAAATCAAAGATATAAGAAGACGATGGTTGAAGACCGGCGATCTTCACATAGAATGGACGATGACTACTGATGCCTTGGACTGACTTGCTCCCAGGACGGGGTTGAAGCAGTAGTTGTCCGGACATATGTGTTGGTCGTGCGGATAAGCGAGCGCCTCTTTGGTGTCTCCGGTTTCGCTCAGGCCCAGAACGAACTTGTAAATGGATGCGTATCTGACGTTGGAATTCATCCCATGTAATTAAATCGATTTGTATTAATATATGTCGGTTTGGTGGTGGAGAATTTATTCTCTTCTTAACACCTTGGTATATAGTAATAGTTATCGATCTCATGGCGTGAATTGTCAATGTGGCACGCCAAGATGCAATGATCAAGGCTTTTGTTGAAAAGCAGGCCTTGTGGTTGATGATCAAAGCATAGTCTGTTTAGGCATAGCTTTGTGTATAGCGTGACTTCGCGAGCCTCACACCCCGGTATGAGTCAAAAACGGGATATGGACCGTAGGAGTGCACACGTTTCCTTCTAGCTAGGGGTAGTGTCAGTGCTTAAACTGGCTGGCATTTTACTTATGTGGATGTTGGATTGAGGTACCTCAGGTTTTATAGGCCGGAAGTGGTCATACTATAGGTCCAAAGGGACCGGGAAACGTGTGTTCAGGCATAACTAATCCACTACCGCTAGGTGGGGACCGGCCCTACCGCTCCAAGGGTTGCCCATAGGTGTGATCCTGAGGCATTTGCTAGAGTGTCTCAAATCGGAAGAGGACGATCCCTAGCCCCGATTTCATGACAGAAAACCAATTTCCAATACGACATTACGGTCTTGATTGTAAACTTATATATGGCGACATAGCATATGGTACCTATGCCGTCTAGGATTGCTACATTTATATTGAAGTATTTTAATACTGCTTGGCACTAACAATAATATTAAAATATTATTTTTCGCGTATTAAGCATGTTTGATCATCATAAGGGAAAACTCTATCCTCCTGTGTGCGTTGCATTGTGTGATAGGACTTGAGTCTTATGATGATTTCATTTTTCAAAAGTCATTTCGTTGTTTTTGGTATAAACTTTATTCAATTATGCACTGGCAATCCAATGGAGTAAGCCCGTTCCCCGTTAGTGGCGTGGTCCTGTGATTCGCCATATTGATAGTTAGTATAGGAAGATTTCTCATACCAGTCCCATGACTGACTCGATTTTTGTTTCACTTTGCAAACTCGGCTTCCCTCTTTTTACACGGGCAGCTAAGTGACAGGTTCTTAAGTAGGCATTTCTAGATTGAAGACTGCTTGGAAGGAGAAGGCGAAGACTCTCTTTTATCTTTATCTTTTGCTTTAGAGACTTTATTCCATCTTGTATTTTGATGTACGTTATGGAGTTTAGACCTATTTCCTTTGAAACTTATTTCTTTTGATTCAGACTTTTATTTTGCTATGTTGTATCCTGTAAACTGCGTACTCTGTGGTTCTGTTGATGTGATGTTTATGACTTATATCTTTCCGCTGCAATAATTATGTGTTATGATATTATCTGAGATCTGTTGTTGTTATAAATATGTTGTATTCCAAATGATTATCCTAACTTTCACACCACGGAAGTTTGGGGGTATCACAATTCTGAATTGGAATGAGGCATATGTTGTGTTTGTGTAACACTTGTTTATTATATACGCGATTTATTCAGAAAGACCGGGTTTATCCCATTCTGAATAACTGATTCGATATGGTGTCGAGGATGAAGACGGTGGTCAAAGACCGGAGGTTTTCACGTCGTTTGGGTGATTACTGATGATCTTGATTGGGCCGTACACCCAAGAGGAGGGAATCAGTTAGTGATCGTCCAGATGTACTTGGAGATCGATGGATATGCGGGGTACTAGGTGCCTCCGGTTTCGTTCAGACCCAGAACGAACTTGTAAATGGACTGTGTGTCTGACATTGGATTTTATTCTGTGTGATTGATTTCTATTAAATATATATCTGTTTGGCAGCGGAGAATTTATTCTCTTGCTTAACGCCCTTCTCTGAGACGTACGAGCTCAGGGGTTATATATTGATGGATATCAAACGCATGGAGTGAATTGCCTGTGTGGCATGCCTAAGTGGCAAATTATCAAGATTTCTGTTGAAAAGCAAAGTCTTGTGTGTGATGATCAAAGCACGGCCTGTGTGGCATAGCTTTGTGTAGCGTTGATTCGCGAGCCTCACACCCCGGTTATGAACCCGAAATGGGAGAGGACCTCAGGGAGGGCATGCGTTTCCTTCTAGCTAGAAGTGGCGTCAGTGGTTTTACATGCCCTGACGAGTTTGGCTTATGTGGTTGTTGCTGTTGCGAGGCATCTCAGATATATCGATGACTGTGTGGAGTCGATGGAGTCATTGGACTCATTGACACCCCATAGGGCGGGGAAACGCAGTGTTCAGGCATTTTAATCCACATCGGTGGACCGGCCCTGACGATCCAAGGGTCACTCAAGCTCTGATCCTGAGACACAGGCTAGAGCGTCTCGAATTCGGTGAGGACTATCTTTTGCCTCGGTTCACGGATGGAAATCCAACTTCCGATACGTGACTTTGCGGTTTTGATTGTAGAGCCTAGTATGGCGACATAGTGGGATGGGGCACTTATGCCGTCTATGATTGATACTTATGATTTGAAGTTGTTTTATACACTACGCACTTATAATAGTATCAAATAATTTTGTTTTAAACGTATCAAGCATTCTTGGCTATTATAAGGTAAAAACCCTATCCTCCGGCTTGTGTTGCATTGTGTGATGGGACCTGGGTCTTATAATAGCTTCATTCTTCTTTATTTAGCATTGCGCTGTTTGTTTTATGCACTGGTACTCTTGGGAGGAAACCCGTTCCGTGTTATACGGCGTGGTCCCTTGATTTACCTAACTTTAAAATAAAGATTAATAACTGTTTTAGTTCTCACACCAGTCACGTGACTGACCTGGAGTTTATTGTTTTAACCCAAACTCTGGGTTCCCTTATTTTGACACGGGCTGCTAGTAGTTTTGGTTTTGCAGATTTATATTCACAGGAACCTGGTTTACAGCTGGAACGATACTCGGAAAGCTTTGTATCCATGTATTACTTTCAGTTGTGTTTTGAATTATCTTTCCGCTGCTATGTAATGTAATTTAAATCTCTAATATTTTCTGTGTAATATTTATTCATACTCTGTATATTCTTGTAATCTGATGAAATTATTGTAATATACAATGAAATGTTCTTCTGTTTACGTTCCGATGTGGCTTGTTCTCAACTCAATCCATGATTTCCCATAAGGGGGATTTCGGGTCGTTTCAATAGCCATGCTGCCTGCCCGATTTTTGTCATTTCCCGGTTGTTGAGGCTTGAGGCTACAATTACTTTCTATTCATTGATAGCACAATCACTTTGAATGCCACATTGTCAGATCCGTTAATCACTAATTGATTTGCACAAATATTCTGGATGTTATGCTAAGGGAATAAATCCGTTGCCACCATATATATTTGTACAGATCAACATATTCGATCATTGGAAATACTTTGTCAGACATCCGTCCATATACGTTCGTTCTGGGACTGAACGAAACCGAAGGCACAATTTCTATTAATAGAAAAAGCCCTTGCACTTTACACCGTCTTCGATTACCTTCGTATAATCTGATTCGCAACACTACTGCCAATACAGAGTGGTTCACAGATAATAATCCAACCGTTCTCTCCATATTGACAACGATATTGACAAACACTTCGATAGTCGGTTATTTAACTATCGAAGAAAAATAAACATACTGAAACACCCCACCTCCGTTAGGGTCACTCTCAACGGGAATGCCCTAATTTTGGTGGAGGTTTATAAGTATAAGTCACAGATACACAAGACAGATATAAGAACACATATTTTTGAACAACGGAAAACAACAGCAATTTTTATTTCAACAAAATACGTGTTACACAAACCATGTCATAACTTGTCTTACAATACTTCCAAAAACATAACACCTTCATAACTGTCTTGATTACATTATTTAAAGAAGCATAAAAACATAAATAAACTGCATAAGTCCCATAATTGCTGTCCAAAGCCATAGTCCAAAACGAAAAAGATCTAAGCAATACATTCTTTCTCTTCAAGCTGGATGTGGAAACTGGTCAAGCTGCGGTATTCCCTCCCTATGGACCTGGGGGGGGGGGGGGGAAACGAAAGAAAAGAAGACGAAAGAAAAGTAGATTCAGACATAAAGCCTGAGTAAGTCTAGGACTATTCAGTCTATGAATAAAGAACTGGGTATGATAAGTATAAACTGGAAATGGGAAAGTACTATAAACTAGATTAAGTTGTCTAGAGTCGAATGTACTTATCGTACCCCATATTAATCTCTGCATTCATACAAACTAGTTCCCAACAGGCACCCCATAATTAGGGTGAAGTGATCCGTTTCTAATGATCGGCTCCTACTCGCATAGTTACATGTGTCTTACGGCCCCCGATGTTGTAGTTACCTATGCTGGTCCCACCATGGGGTGTATCAAGTCCCATGGTGGCGGCCCGACACAATCCTAGAATGCACAGGTATGCTACTGGTGCCTAGTGCCTTATTTTTCTGCGCCGGAGTGTGTGCACGCCCGCACCCCGTTAGAACCTACACCGCTGCACCACCGCCGTCGATTTGACCTCTTACAGTCAGCCCAGTAATCGTGCCCCACCCTGCCTAGTTCAGGGTATCCTGATACACCTTGTAGGGTTACTACTGAAAAGGGTCCCCCGCTACTAGGTTTTCTATTTCCAGCCAACATGCTAAGTTGGTTAAGTGTTTTGTAAACCTAACCCCCAATCAGTCTGTATAGTTTAGCATGTTCCATTTTGATTACTTAATCCTATCAATCATGACTCAACCTTAATTGTCTTATTAAAGCCTCGACCTCTCACATTAGACAGGTGTTGTTGTGGCTGCCTGTTGCCGGTTGGGTCCGGGCAGTCTTACGCCACAACTCAGTCTAACCTCGGGTCTTTGTTGGGCTCCGTGTTTAACCACCCACAATGGATAGGTATTGTTGTGACTACTGGACAGCCGAGCGGTTCCGGGCAGGTTTACATCATAACTCAATCCAACCTCGGGTTAAACACATCGTATTTTCTAAATTTACATATTTTGTCTCTTTCCTTTTTATATGTAAATATTTGCGGCCCATTATTCAAATTCATCTTTATTGGGTAAAATTAATTTATACCACTTAATTGTTTTTCAAGGTCGTTGGCATGCGTCAAACATGCCAACACATATGTTTTTATATTTTAACCCAAACGTCATTACCCCCGTTTTTATACGTTCGCTAAAATATAACATATGTTGGGTTTAATATTTAAACCCAACTTAGCCACATGAAAAAGGGGAGGCTTAGAACATGGTGTTTATATATTCTAAGTAACATAAAAAGGGGAGTGTGAACGCATGAACTTGCAACATAGCGAACTAATTAACATAAGTTTGGCACTAGTGAAATCATGGCATAAACATACTTAGACATGAATCAATCTATTAATATAATCATGAATCATGGTTTTTAATCTATTCATGTAAACTTGCAATTGGCATGTAAATCTAACCTAATTATGTGTCACATATATCATCATATGATTTTGATAACAACATAGGCCTAAAACATGTTTTTCAACTAGGTATAACACCAAACATAGTTTAGTCATGTTCATAAAGATGCTTACTTTTGTCTCTAATACAAAAGTATGGTTTTACACTTGAATCACGATGCCAATTCCAACACAAATCCATATAAACCATAGTACTTAGTTGAATCCAATTACACACTAAAAGTGATCATAAAAGTATGTACATCATATTGGCATAATAGTGAATCATACACTTGCATGAATCTCAAATAAACTACCACAACATATGGTCGTTAACATGAATCATATACTTGCAAATATCCAATAGGCCTAACATCGCTATACCACAATATCCCAAATCGATTCAGAATTAGAATCATAGCAACATACAATCATGAATAAAATTAAGTACAATTCCATTTCTCATTTTACATAAATCAAAACTCAATTGTTCATTCGCATCGGAATAGCACTCTACTTACAACGTATGACGAATCTTCAATTCATGAATCTGAATTCTGAATTCTGAATTTGGAGATGCTATCCTTTGTTGTAGGCGTTGTTTTGATTTAATTGACGTTGCTTTAAGCTTTCGAATTGTCTCCTAATTGTCTCTCAATTTTCTGACGGCTATTCCTAGTCTTTCCTCAGCAGCATGACGGTCTCATCTCCATTTTTGTTTGTATGAATTAGGGTGAGTCTTAGGTCCTTTTTATAAAGTTTGTGAGTTGATTAGGACCGTCGATGGAGTTTGGTTTAATAATAGCCGTTCGTTTGAAGGAGAGACCAACCAGGAGCTGACACCTAGCCCAGGTGACAAGGCAACGCTCAGAAAATCGACCAAACACAGACCAGGCCAGCCAGGGGGGCTGGGTTCGACCTGGCTCAGGGGCCAGGTCGACCCCCTAGTCGACCCCCAGGTCGACTATGTAGTCGACCTGGGTGCCCCAGGTCGACTCCCCAGTCGACCTGGGTAGCCCAGGTCGACTCCCCAGTCGACCTGGGTGTCTTGGGCGGGAAAATTCCCGCCCTGGCCAATCCGGCCCGATTTTTGAATTTTAAATCTGATTTCCGAGCTGTTTTGGTCTGTTTGAATTTTAAACTGAATTCTGAAACATCCGGAGGCCATATCTGTAAAGACCCGGGCTTTGCCCGACCCGATCGATCGTAAAATCGACCAAGACCGTTCAAATCCCGAATACTTTAACTTTGGGAATACAACAATCATCAGAACAAAACAGCAGACTTTTATAAACAATACAAAATGTTTACATCAGAGTACAGAATATCAGAGTACATCGAATAAAAATAATTGCAGCGGAAGAAAAATTTACATTGCAGCGGAAATAAATTAACTAAGACAGCGGAAGACTTTTCTATGCTCTGGACACAGCTTTGAGCTTCAATCCAGGATCCTGCTAAAGAGATAAATATCTGCAAAAAGCTACTCGACTGCCCGTGTGGAAAAGAGGGCACCCGAGTTTGCAAAAGTGGAAACAAACAACGGGTCAGTCGTGGGACTGGTGTGAGAATTCTTAACTAACATAACTACTAATAAGGCAAATCCAAGGACCACGCCGCTAACGCGGAACGGGTTTACTCCAATGGATTGCTGTGCATAACAGTAAAGTAAATCGTCAAATAACGCAATGCTTTTTAGAAAAATGAAACCACCATAAGACTCAGGTCCCATCACACAATGCAACGCACACCAGAGGATAGAGTTTTACCTTATGGTGATTAAAAGATGATAAATACGTAAAAACGATATTATTATTAGTGTGTATATGTTTTAATAAAACATTTCAATCATAATACCAATCCTAGGAAGCATAGGTACCATATATTATGCCTCCGTACTAGTAATACAATCAAAACCGCATGGGGCGTATTGGAAGTTTGGATTTCCATCATGAGTCAAGGCTAGAGCGGAGCTCCTTACCGATTCGAGACACTCTAGCTAGTGTCTCAGGATTCCCCGCAGTGAACCCTTGGATCCTGCAGGGCCGGTCCTCACATACAGCTTTGAGGATTGGCAATTCCTAAGCACACGTTTCCCGGTCCTATAGGACCTATCCGAGGCGCGCCTCATTCCATCATCCACATAAGTAAAATGTTAGGTCGTGATAAAACCCAAACACCACTTCTAGCTAGAAAGAAACGTGCTGCTCTCCCTGCGTTCCCTTCGCCCGTTTTAGACTCTACCGGTTTGTGAGGCTCGCGAAGTTACGTCATAACCACAAGGCCTGCTTTTCAACAAAGCCTTGATCATCTTCATCTTAGCGTGCCACATTGTCAATCCATACCGTGCCATTGATCGTCCATCAATATATAAATGGGTGTTAAGTAAAGAATAAATTCTTCACCACCAATCATTTATATATAGACAGAAAATCACTAACATGATATTAACGGAGTACAACGTCAGACACACAATCCATTTAAAACTTATGCTCTGGGTCTGAGCGAAAGTCAAATCCGTACAAATCAACACTACGTCCGGACGGCAACCACTGTAGCCCCTTCAAGGTAGCTACTCCAATCATGGGCATCAGCAGTCGTCGTCCATTCGATGTGAAGACCGTCGGTCTTCTCACCGTCTTCAATCATTCGACTATTCATCGTCGTATTCATTATTCAGAATGGGTTGGACCCGGACTTTCTGAATAACTCGCGTTGATTTAAAAACATAAATTGATAAAATTCAACCAACGCCTCATTCCAATTCCGAATATTCCTTAAAAATATTCAATTTCTTAGGGATAGGTTCCCATAAATTTTATCAAAGATAAATCTTTAATATTTATTCTTTAATATCTATTTATCCATATTAAACTAAATTAAGGTTTATTCAAACTAATCGGAATTTTACGCTTTACCGAAATTACCAATTTATTAATCCCAATTAGTCTCCGGTAAACTTAATTACCTTTTCCGTTTAAATCTAATTAAAGATTTAATTAACGCTTGGAGTTAAACTGGTGGAACTCCATTATCGTTTATTTCCTTAACTCAATAATTTACTTAATTCCCCTTTTTAAAATCTTATTAAAGATTTTATTCAAAACCTTATTTAGATCTTACTTTCAAAAATCATTATTAAATGATTATTCAATAGTCAGGGAATTAATGCTATCATAAATCTAGGTTAAAGAATAAATATTATTTAAAACATAATTCACAATAAACCCAAATTCACATTTCTGTTATTTCCAATTTAATAAATTAAATTAGGAAATTTCGTTCAAATCTTAATTAAAAGATTTATATTCATTTCACTATTCATTGAGGTTTTAAGAATTAATGTTATTCAAACATTAATCAACCAAAATCAATTTGATATTAAATATAAGACTTTAAATAAAAATTAGAACGACTCAAATTCAATATCAAATTCCAAAACCAACGACAATTATTTCAGAAATAGCAATAATAAGTATCTTCCAAATTCCCAAAATAATAACCGTTTAATTACGGAAATTAATATTGAAATAATCCGTACTTAATTTCCACTCAAGCCTATTTCAAATATTCATTGAAATTACGTGGTTATGATAAAACCACTTTTACTTCCTGTTATTTATTTATAAAATAAATAAATCCCCTTTCCCAAAATATTATTTATTTTGAAATTTAACTCTTTCAATATTCATTTTCAAATGAATAAGATATTTCATACTGGTTAAAATGGCATTATCATTTTAAAACGGACTAAAAAGCCCAACTCGTTATTATATTTCAATTTCATACTGGGCCAGACTTCTCACATTAAACCTACAACTTGTGGATGCTGGATATGCCGGTTGGGTCCGGGCAGACTTATTCCACAGTTGGGCTTAACCTCGAGTCAAAACCCAATTCATATATGTATATTTGGACCTCTCACATTAGGCCCAACATTTATGGCTGCTGGATATGCCGGTTGGGTCCGGGCAGACTTCCACCATAAACGTGACCTAACCTCGTGTCCAAATATAATTATAATTTTTTTAATTATAAATATTATCCAAGAATATTATTTTAAAATATTTTATATTTTAAAATATCCGACTACTTAATATCATTCCTTACTTGAAATATTCTTTCATATAAAACTTTATTATTCCATTTCAATACATATTAACTTTCCATATTATTATGATATTAAAATAATAATTATTTTCAAAAAAAAAAAAAAAACGGTTTCAATGGTGATATTAAAAACTTCCCTTTCAACATTAAAATGTAATCAATTTCCCAATTTAAATGTTAACATAAAACGGTATCTTTTAACTTCAAATCTTCTTACTATAGTTGGAAGGTAATTTACCCATTTCTAGGATTTGTTTTGTAACTTTCCAAATAAATAAGATTTGATCTTCTCAATTCAATCGTCAATTTATTTCGTTAATTGAGTAATAAATGGAAATTAATTTCCTTCATTCAAAACTGGAATGAAATATGATCAATTCAAAACTTCTTTATCATTTCCTTTTTAAATAGCGAATACATCATCCCTTACTTCAATTGCCAATTAATTTCATTTATTGAAATAAAAAAAAAGGAATTTATTACATTCATTCAAAAGCTTTTATTCTATACTTTAAAACAGTAAATACACAATTCCTAAATTTAATTACCAATTAATTGCATTAATTGAATATTTATTTATTTAACTCAAAGTTGGAATGAGACCCACTATTTCCATATAAATTAATTATACGGCAAATCAAACATTAATTATATCACAATTTCAAACATCCATCCAAAGTGCATTTCTAATTATTCCAAGGGTGACGTGTATTCAAATGTCAACCCTTAACCCGTGTGGGGTTTCAGCCAACACAATTCACATATTATAAAATAAACTGTGCTTCTGGACGATGTGTAAAAATTTATCGTCCACTCACATAAACAAGCCAAGGTCGCTTGTAAATGGCAGTGTATACAAGTGCATTAAATTATAACATAAATAGTATAACCAATTAACGATGTTCACCTAATAGGTATTAATTGCATTCTTTTGAATGGAACCAATTTTAGAATAAAACTCCCTTTTGTATCATTTCAATTTAATGTAATTGGTCCATGGTTTAAGTATTTCCTTTTTAATCCATTCATAAATAAAGAATAAATTTATTCAATTTAATCTTTTTCCAAGACACTTTATCATTCTAGTCCTTTTAAAAAATAAAGAACGTCACTTTTATTCATTTTAGTCCAAACAAATTCATGTTCACAAAAACCTTATTTTATTTTCAAAATAAAAATAAAAACCAAAACTTTATTTATTAAAAATAAAGATCAAATTTTTACATTTTAGTCCAAAACAAAATCAAAACTTTATTCTTCAAAAATAAAGATCAAAACTTTATTTTTATAATTATTCGTTTCATTAAAACGACGTTACAGGTCAGGTGTAGTTATAGCGCTGTTTTTCCAAAAATTGAATTACACATAACTCAAGATCTAACCGTTGAAAATTTTCAAACTTGGTATTGGTGGAAAGATTTTTCCAAAGCGGATCCAACGGATCCAGTTTTGGAAAAATCCAACGGTTGGATCTTCCGTTATAGTCATTCAAAGTTTGAAACTCAAAACATGAACTGCACGTGCCTGAAACGTTAAAAATTATAATTTATATTGAAAATATGAATTATATAAACAATTCTAAAAACCAATCTTATTTTCTAAAATTCCATGTTAATAAAGATGTTATCTTTATTTTCAGAAAGAATAAGAAACAAAAATTTGTTCTTTTTGTCCAAAAAAAAGACAATTTTGCATAAAAGCCCAAATTTTGCCAAAATCGATTAAAATATTATTTTTTATCAAAAATCAACATTTTAATTAAATATTCATTTCCATGTAGTTCAATAAAATGAAATATTTATTTAGTTCAACGATTTTGTATAAAATTCATGTTTTCATGTAAAACATGAAAAAATGAAATTTTGGTACAAAATTGCAAATCTAAATAACACCCATTTTTCTGAAACAACAATAGAAATTATAAATTTAAATTTAAATATAAATTCTCAAGAATATAGAAATAAAGAATGAACTTTATTTACACAAGTTTACCTATCAATATTCATTCCACAATCAATGACATTCACAACGTATACATGAACAGAACTGCCAATAACTACATAAACATCCATCACCAATATCAATCATTCATCACCAATCCATATTCATGTACATACAAACATCAATAACACAAGAAAGATAATTTAATTTCATAAATTATAAAATAAAGAATCTCACCTTTGTTCTAATTTAGATTTACAATCCATAATCGCTCCGAATCAGTCCAAATCAGTTTCTAAGCCTCGCCTACGTCGATATGGTTCTACCGGTTCTGAAATTTTCAGATTAAGAGTTCGTATGAATTTATAATCAATTTTCCAAAATAAATAATAAAAATCAAAATTTTCATAACCTTTGTTTTGGTTTGGAGTGGCGGCTGGTTCATGAGAGAATAGGGTTAGGTTTTGACCGTATATACTAGGGGTATATATATTAATAAAACTATTTAATTCTTATATTTCAAAAAGGCCCGTTAATACAATTGTTACAAAGGAATTTAATTGGATGGATAGGAATAAAGAGAATACAAACGTACACGTGGTTCTCTTTTACAAATTATATTTATAACCTGCCCATTATGATTTATATTAATAACTTAATTCTTTTTATCTAACTAGACATATTAAAAATGTCATTTTAAATGGCAAACCAATGACATTACTTAAATGACAATTCCTATGTAAACATAACATTTCTACATATATGACATTTATGTTTTAACAATTTTATTTCCAACACTAATGATGTTTATATTTGGACAATTCTAAATCAACATTTATGACAAATTTATATTTGGACAATTCTAAATTAACATGTTTTGTTTGTTTTGACAAATACTAACAAAATGACCTGTTTTTGTTTTTAACAAATTCTAGATTTCTCATGACAAATAAAAGTAAATTTTATTTGTAGAATCAATCCTAAGTTTCTAATGACAAATAAAAGTAAATTTTATTTGTAGAATCAATCCTAAGTTTCTAATGACAAATAAAAGTAAATTTTATTTGTCACAACAAATTTTTACATCAGTCCAACCATAATGACAAATAAATGTTTTTGACTAATTTTGAATTGATACAATAAATCAATCCCACCATAATGACAATAAATGTTCTTCAAATTTTCAAAAATGTGTTTTTTAAATGTACATGACTCTTTTCCATATTTTCTAGTATCACATTAACATGTGTTTTTAACGTGATCATAATTTCTTAATTAAAACACGTAACACTAAAATATGTTTTTAATGAAAAACATGTTTTCAAAATAAAACATAAATCTTTTTCTAATGTTTACATTTTTCTATGTTACAAATATCATACGGATGAACATTTTCTATGCTAACATTTTCCCATGAATTATAGTGTCATATAAAAATGATATTTTATATGTTAACAATTCAAGGTTATATTTAACACATAGTAAATCTTGACAAATAGGATCAATGCCTTTATATGTCAACCACTTAATGTAAATTTTTTTTTTTTTGTAAAATAAAATCAATGATTTTATTTGTATTTTTAACATAAAAATGTTAACTTTAATGAACTCATGTTTTTTTTTCTCTATCCTAAAACATGAATCCTTTTCTATTTTTATCATATAACATTAAAATGTATATTTTAATTGAAAGCATTTTTTTTATAGATAATGACATAAAATATGTTTTTATTTCCAAACACAAGTTTGACAAGAAAATGTGTTTTTTTTTTTCGTTCAATGTTCAAATTTGACAAGGAAGGTGTTTTTATTTTCAATGCTCAAATTTGACAAAGCTATGTTTTCTAATTCAATAATCATGTTTGACCAAAATAAATCTTCTTTCCATGTCATACCTTTATTCAATTCAAACATGAACATTTTTGTTCTTGTGTATAAAATAAAAATATAATATTTATTTTATACACCAAATTTAACACACATGAATCTAACATATTTTATATATACAATGAATTATGATTTTATCGTATACACAACATTCTAACAAACATGAAACCCAATCACAATCCATCGTTCATCACAATCACAGCACAATCAACATTGAAGTATATACAACATACAACATGAATTTCATATCAAATGAATGCAATAAAAATTAAATAATTAATTTAAAAATTAGAAATCTCACAGTGATTTTTATTTAATCTTTTATTTACATTGAAAAATGTAACTCTTTTATTTTACATAAGAAAAAAAATATGTTTCTTACCTGAGTTTGTTTATTTTTGATTAAAAATTAAATTTTTAGCCATGATTATTTAAAATAAATTATCTCGAATATTAAATTTCCTTTAAAATTTCTTAAAATAAAAATTTTAAATTGACCCCAAAATTCCGGGTTGTTACAATCTCCCCCACTTAAAATCTTTTCGTCCTCGAAAAGGAACTAAGCTATAAGTTATTTAATTTATTAACTAAATTTCAATTTTACTATTATTAATTTCAACTGTGGACTAATTTATCAAATACATATATACTTTTATATATTTAAAAATCTTATCTTCTGAAATAGGATTATATATATAATCAAAATACTTTAATTATAAGCTTATCACTCTGAACTCATTCTAGGGCATTACTAACCCCATCTCTAATGAGTTTTCTCATTCTAGGACATTGCTGGTCCTATCTCTAATGAGTATTCTTATTGGATATTACTAATCCAATCTCTGATGAGTCTTTTGTTCAGTTCTAACGAGTTGTACCCCAAAGATTTGAGCTAACCAAAGCTCTGATACCAACTGTAAAGACCCGGGCTTTGCCTGACCCGATCGATCGTAAAATCGACCAAGACCGTTCAAATCCCGAATACTTTAACTTTGGGAATACAACAATCATCAGAACAAAACAGCAGACTTTTATAAACAATACAAAATGTTTACATCAGAGTACAGAATATCAGAGTACATCGAATAAAAATAATTGCAGCGGAAGAAAAATTTACATTGCAGCGGAAATAAATTAACTAAGACAGCGGAAGACTTTTCTATGCTCTGGACACAGCTTTGAGCTTCAATCCAGGATCCTGCTAAAGAGATAAATATCTGCAAAAAGCTACTCGACTGCCCGTGTGGAAAAGAGGGCACCCGAGTTTGCAAAAGTGGAAACAAACAACGGGTCAGTCGTGGGACTGGTGTGAGAATTCTTAACTAACATAACTACTAATAAGGCAAATCCAAGGACCACGCCGCTAACGCGGAACGGGTTTACTCCAATGGATTGCTGTGCATAACAGTAAAGTAAATCGTCAAATAACGCAATGCTTTTTAGAAAAATGAAACCACCATAAGACTCAGGTCCCATCACACAATGCAACGCACACCAGAGGATAGAGTTTTACCTTATGGTGATTAAAAGATGATAAATACGTAAAAACGATATTATTATTAGTGTGTATATGTTTTAATAAAACATTTCAATCATAATACCAATCCTAGGAAGCATAGGTACCATATATTATGCCTCCGTACTAGTAATACAATCAAAACCGCATGGGGCGTATTGGAAGTTTGGATTTCCATCATGAGTCAAGGCTAGAGCGGAGCTCCTTACCGATTCGAGACACTCTAGCTAGTGTCTCAGGATTCCCCGCAGTGAACCCTTGGATCCTGCAGGGCCGGTCCTCACATACAGCTTTGAGGATTGGCAATTCCTAAGCACACGTTTCCCGGTCCTATAGGACCTATCCGAGGCGCGCCTCATTCCATCATCCACATAAGTAAAATGTTAGGTCGTGATAAAACCCAAACACCACTTCTAGCTAGAAAGAAACGTGCTGCTCTCCCTGCGTTCCCTTCGCCCGTTTTAGACTCTACCGGTTTGTGAGGCTCGCGAAGTTACGTCATAACCACAAGGCCTGCTTTTCAACAAAGCCTTGATCATCTTCATCTTAGCGTGCCACATTGTCAATCCATACCGTGCCATTGATCGTCCATCAATATATAAATGGGTGTTAAGTAAAGAATAAATTCTTCACCACCAATCATTTATATATAGACAGAAAATCACTAACATGATATTAACGGAGTACAACGTCAGACACACAATCCATTTAAAACTTATGCTCTGGGTCTGAGCGAAAGTCAAATCCGTACAAATCAACACTACGTCCGGACGGCAACCACTGTAGCCCCTTCAAGGTAGCTACTCCAATCATGGGCATCAGCAGTCGTCGTCCATTCGATGTGAAGACCGTCGGTCTTCTCACCGTCTTCAATCATTCGACTATTCATCGTCGTATTCATTATTCAGAATGGGTTGGACCCGGACTTTCTGAATAACTCGCGTTGATTTAAAAACATAAATTGATAAAATTCAACCAACGCCTCATTCCAATTCCGAATATTCCTTAAAAATATTCAATTTCTTAGGGATAGGTTCCCATAAATTTTATCAAAGATAAATCTTTAATATTTATTCTTTAATATCTATTTATCCATATTAAACTAAATTAAGGTTTATTCAAACTAATCGGAATTTTACGCTTTACCGAAATTACCAATTTATTAATCCCAATTAGTCTCCGGTAAACTTAATTACCTTTTCCGTTTAAATCTAATTAAAGATTTAATTAACGCTTGGAGTTAAACTGGTGGAACTCCATTATCGTTTATTTCCTTAACTCAATAATTTACTTAATTCCCCTTTTTAAAATCTTATTAAAGATTTTATTCAAAACCTTATTTAGATCTTACTTTCAAAAATCATTATTAAATGATTATTCAATAGTCAGGGAATTAATGCTATCATAAATCTAGGTTAAAGAATAAATGTTATTTAAAACATAATTCACAATAAACCCAAATTCACATTTCTGTTATTTCCAATTTAATAAATTAAATTAGGAAATTTCGTTCAAATCTTAATTAAAAGATTTATATTCATTTCACTATTCATTGAGGTTTTAAGAATTAATGTTATTCAAACATTAATCAACCAAAATCAATTTGATATTAAATATAAGACTTAAATAAAAATTAGAACGACTCAAATTCAATATCAAATTCCAAAACCAACGACAATCATTTCGGAAATAGCGATAATAAGTATCTTCCAAATTCCCAAAATAATAACCGTTTAATTACGGAAATTAATATTGAAATAATCCGTACTTAATTTCCACTCAAGCCTATTTCAAATATTCATTGAAATTACGTGGTTATGATAAAACCACTTTTACTTCCTGTTATTTATTTATAAAATAAATAAATCCCCTTTCCCAAAATATTATTTATTTTGAAATTTAACTCTTTCAATATTCATTTTCAAATGAATAAGATATTTCATACTGGTTAAAATGGCATTATCATTTTAAAACGGACTAAAAAGCCCAACTCGTTATTATATTTCAATTTCATACTGGGCCAGACTTCTCACATTAAACCTACAACTTGTGGATGCTGGATATGCCGGTTGGGTCCGGGCAGACTTATTCCACAGTTGGGCTTAACCTCGAGTCAAAACCCAATTCATATATGTATATTTGGACCTCTCACATTAGGCCCAACATTTATGGCTGCTGGATATGCCGGTTGGGTCCGGGCAGACTTCCACCATAAACGTGACCTAACCTCGTGTCCAAATATAATTATAATTTTTTTAATTATAAATATTATCCAAGAATATTATTTTAAAATATTTTATATTTTAAAATATCCGACTACTTAATATCATTCCTTACTTGAAATATTCTTTCATATAAAACTTTATTATTCCATTTCAATACATATTAACTTTCCATATTATTATGATATTAAAATAATAATTATTTTCAAAAAAAAAAAAAAAACGGTTTCAATGGTGATATTAAAAACTTCCCTTTCAACATTAAAATGTAATCAATTTCCCAATTTAAATGTTAACATAAAACGGTATCTTTTAACTTCAAATCTTCTTACTATAGTTGGAAGGTAATTTACCCATTTCTAGGATTTGTTTTGTAACTTTCCAAATAAATAAGATTTGATCTTCTCAATTCAATCGTCAATTTATTTCGTTAATTGAGTAATAAATGGAAATTAATTTCCTTCATTCAAAACTGGAATGAAATATGATCAATTCAAAACTTCTTTATCATTTCCTTTTTAAATAGCGAATACATCATCCCTTACTTCAATTGCCAATTAATTTCATTTATTGAAAAAAAAAAAGGAATTTATTACATTCATTCAAAAGCTTTTATTCTATACTTTAAAACAGTAAATACACAATTCCTAAATTTAATTACCAATTAATTGCATTAATTGAATATTTATTTATTTAACTCAAAGTTGGAATGAGACCCACTATTTCCATATAAATTAATTATACGGCAAATCAAACATTAATTATATCACAATTTCAAACATCCATCCAAAGTGCATTTCTAATTATTCCAAGGGTGACGTGTATTCAAATGTCAACCCTTAACCCGTGTGGGGTTTCAGCCAACACAATTCACATATTATAAAATAAACTGTGCTTCTGGACGATGTGTAAAAATTTATCGTCCACTCACATAAACAAGCCAAGGTCGCTTGTAAATGGCAGTGTATACAAGTGCATTAAATTATAACATAAATAGTATAACCAATTAACGATGTTCACCTAATAGGTATTAATTGCATTCTTTTGAATGGAACCAATTTTAGAATAAAACTCCCTTTTGTATCATTTCAATTTAATGTAATTGGTCCATGGTTTAAGTATTTCCTTTTTAATCCATTCATAAATAAAGAATAAATTTATTCAATTTAATCTTTTTCCAAGACACTTTATCATTCTAGTCCTTTTAAAAAATAAAGAACGTCACTTTTATTCATTTTAGTCCAAACAAATTCATGTTCACAAAAACCTTATTTTATTTTCAAAATAAAAATAAAAACCAAAACTTTATTTATTAAAAATAAAGATCAAATTTTTACATTTTAGTCCAAAACAAAATCAAAACTTTATTCTTCAAAAATAAAGATCAAAACTTTATTTTTATAATTATTCGTTTCATTAAAACGACGTTACAGGTCAGGTGTAGTTATAGCGCTGTTTTTCCAAAAATTGAATTACACATAACTCAAGATCTAACCGTTGAAAATTTTCAAACTTGGTATTGGTGGAAAGATTTTTCCAAAGCGGATCCAACGGATCCAGTTTTGGAAAAATCCAACGGTTGGATCTTCCGTTATAGTCATTCAAAGTTTGAAACTCAAAACATGAACTGCACGTGCCTGAAACGTTAAAAATTATAATTTATATTGAAAATATGAATTATATAAACAATTCTAAAAACCAATCTTATTTTCTAAAATTCCATGTTAATAAAGATGTTATCTTTATTTTCAGAAAGAATAAGAAACAAAAATTTGTTCTTTTTGTCCAAAAAAAAGACAATTTTGCATAAAAGCCCAAATTTTGCCAAAATCGATTAAAATATTATTTTTTATCAAAAATCAACATTTTAATTAAATATTCATTTCCATGTAGTTCAATAAAATGAAATATTTATTTAGTTCAACGATTTTGTATAAAATTCATGTTTTCATGTAAAACATGAAAAAATGAAATTTTGGTACAAAATTGCAAATCTAAATAACACCCATTTTTCTGAAACAACAATAGAAATTATAAATTTAAATTTAAATATAAATTCTCAAGAATATAGAAATAAAGAATGAACTTTATTTACACAAGTTTACCTATCAATATTCATTCCACAATCAATGACATTCACAACGTATACATGAACAGAACTGCCAATAACTACATAAACATCCATCACCAATATCAATCATTCATCACCAATCCATATTCATGTACATACAAACATCAATAACACAAGAAAGATAATTTAATTTCATAAATTATAAAATAAAGAATCTCACCTTTGTTCTAATTTAGATTTACAATCCATAATCGCTCCGAATCAGTCCAAATCAGTTTCTAAGCCTCGCCTACGTCGATATGGTTCTACCGGTTCTGAAATTTTCAGATTAAGAGTTCGTATGAATTTATAATCAATTTTCCAAAATAAATAATAAAAATCAAAATTTTCATAACCTTTGTTTTGGTTTGGAGTGGCGGCTGGTTCATGAGAGAATAGGGTTAGGTTTTGACCGTATATACTAGGGGTATATATATTAATAAAACTATTTAATTCTTATATTTCAAAAAGGCCCGTTAATACAATTGTTACAAAGGAATTTAATTGGATGGATAGGAATAAAGAGAATACAAACGTACACGTGGTTCTCTTTTACAAATTATATTTATAACCTGCCCATTATGATTTATATTAATAACTTAATTCTTTTTATCTAACTAGACATATTAAAAATGTCATTTTAAATGGCAAACCAATGACATTACTTAAATGACAATTCCTATGTAAACATAACATTTCTACATATATGACATTTATGTTTTAACAATTTTATTTCCAACACTAATGATGTTTATATTTGGACAATTCTAAATCAACATTTATGACAAATTTATATTTGGACAATTCTAAATTAACATGTTTTGTTTGTTTTGACAAATACTAACAAAATGACCTGTTTTTGTTTTTAACAAATTCTAGATTTCTCATGACAAATAAAAGTAAATTTTATTTGTAGAATCAATCCTAAGTTTCTAATGACAAATAAAAGTAAATTTTATTTGTAGAATCAATCCTAAGTTTCTAATGACAAATAAAAGTAAATTTTATTTGTCACAACAAATTTTTACATCAGTCCAACCATAATGACAAATAAATGTTTTTGACTAATTTTGAATTGATACAATAAATCAATCCCACCATAATGACAATAAATGTTCTTCAAATTTTCAAAAATGTGTTTTTTAAATGTACATGACTCTTTTCCATATTTTCTAGTATCACATTAACATGTGTTTTTAACGTGATCATAATTTCTTAATTAAAACACGTAACACTAAAATATGTTTTTAATGAAAAACATGTTTTCAAAATAAAACATAAATCTTTTTCTAATGTTTACATTTTTCTATGTTACAAATATCATACGGATGAACATTTTCTATGCTAACATTTTCCCATGAATTATAGTGTCATATAAAAATGATATTTTATATGTTAACAATTCAAGGTTATATTTAACACATAGTAAATCTTGACAAATAGGATCAATGCCTTTATATGTCAACCACTTAATGTAAATTTTTTTTTTTGTAAAATAAAATCAATGATTTTATTTGTATTTTTAACATAAAAATGTTAACTTTAATGAACTCATGTTTTTTTTTTCTCTATCCTAAAACATGAATCCTTTTCTATTTTTATCATATAACATTAAAATGTATATTTTAATTGAAAGCATTTTTTTTATAGATAATGACATAAAATATGTTTTTATTTCCAAACACAAGTTTGACAAGAAAATGTGTTTTTTTTTTCGTTCAATGTTCAAATTTGACAAGGAAGGTGTTTTTATTTTCAATGCTCAAATTTGACAAAGCTATGTTTTCTAATTCAATAATCATGTTTGACCAAAATAAATCTTCTTTCCATGTCATACCTTTATTCAATTCAAACATGAACATTTTTGTTCTTGTGTATAAAATAAAAATATAATATTTATTTTATACACCAAATTTAACACACATGAATCTAACATATTTTATATATACAATGAATTATGATTTTATCGTATACACAACATTCTAACAAACATGAAACCCAATCACAATCCATCGTTCATCACAATCACAGCACAATCAACATTGAAGTATATACAACATACAACATGAATTTCATATCAAATGAATGCAATAAAAATTAAATAATTAATTTAAAAATTAGAAATCTCACAGTGATTTTTATTTAATCTTTTATTTACATTGAAAAATGTAACTCTTTTATTTTACATAAGAAAAAAAATATGTTTCTTACCTGAGTTTGTTTATTTTTGATTAAAAATTAAATTTTTAGCCATGATTATTTAAAATAAATTATCTCGAATATTAAATTTCCTTTAAAATTTCTTAAAATAAAAATTTTAAATTGACCCCAAAATTCCGGGTTGTTACAATATCTTCTTCATACGGAGTCCGTTTTGCGCAAACTCGGACTCTATCCCAAGCAGAATTCCGAGACGAACGCAATGGCGTATCCCTTTTCCCTTAATTCTTTGATTTGAAATTTATTATACTTTAATTTGTGAATTTCACTGTTACAGAATACACGGGGTGTTACACATACATTCCATTCATCCATAACATCAATCAATCACTGGACCTATTAATTAATATTTCATAAATTAATTCACTTCTCTATTTCTCTATAAATATTTGTTAACCAAATAGTTTCGATAATAATCTTGGCCTCTTACGCTATTTGGAAAACATTTCCATATATCGCCTTCCATTATTTCCTATAGTTAGAAAATATATTTTATTTGTATTTGAAAAAAACAATTTCAATCACTTATCTCTTTCCCGACTACTTTAATTATACTCAGGAAATATTTACTTTTATAATTCCAAAATTCCATCACTTAGGCTAAAACGAATGCTGTGTAAAACATCGTTACAACAACCCAAAATATTTTATTCAACTAACTATTATCCAACACTTCTCTTCGAGATTGGATCTTGCTATTTATCAATTAAAAATGAAATCAATCAAGTTGGGGTAAAATTACCTCTCAGACCTTGACTGAAAACATCATTAACTTCAAAACAGACAAAACCACTTACCCCGAATAATCAACATTATAAAAACCAATTATTCATTTTTAAACATATATATGTTTCTCTTACTATTACCAGCCTATCAATTTCCTTTTTGTTTATAATATTCTATTTTTAAATTCGTTCCTTATCGAATTCTGTATATATGGATATATTTATTTCTAACTATCAAATTTTTCTTAAAAATATTCTAACTCCTTGAATTCCCGAAAAAATTCGCCATAACCTCCCTTGTACCGGGAGCATCGGGATATTTCAAATAGCCTCCCATGGCCCTCACCAATCCAAAAGAAAACGAAAAAGCCAAGCGGCTGGCCGATACGGCGCATAAAATCTCATATATGAATTTAAACATGTACCTTTTTGTCGGGCACATAAATTAAAATCTTCATATACTCCATCCCATACCTGTCCAAAACATGCTCACCTATTTCCAATTCAATTCAACTCAATCCAATCGTTTGAATTCAGTTTCGCTCATTTATTCTTTAGTTAGCTATTTTGCCTATTTCACTTCTTTGTTTGAACATAACACGTTCAAACAAAATATTTAACTTTCACATAACCAAATTAAATTTCAATTCTAGTTTCCTTTTCGATTTTGAATATAAATTTTCAAATCGAATTCACTTATTCAAAGCCCAATATCAATTCAAAATCTCATTAACTAATTACTATTCAAATTAGTTAATTCTATTCAATAATCAAAAATCTGATTTCTGTTTCAAAAATCAATTCATTACTCCACTTGAGTTCACATATAATTTACAACTCAAATCTGAAATTTTCTAAATAGAAATTCGGATTTTATTCGCTTAAAATCCTTTTATAAAATTAAATAAACCATTATGATTTTTAAATGGTTATAGCGTTGTTTTTCTGAAAATTTGATTTTGATATAACTCAAAATTTATTCGACGAAATCCAGATTTTTCTCCTCCATTAGAAAACTATTATCAAATCGGTCCTGACGTTTCTTGTTTCAAAGAATTCCGACTTTAGTTGAGTTCTGTATACTCAATTGATGTTCGAAACGACAATTTACGAACTGCCGTGCTGCGGCGAGTTCGTTTTAATTATATTTATAAATATAAACGTTTTAACTTCGTTTATAATAAATTCAACTCCATTTTGATATATTTTTAATATATATCAATTCAATTTTCCCAATTCAACTCAAAAATTCTGATTATCTAAAATCGTCGATTTTCACTTACTCGGTTATAATTTATTTATACTTCGATCTTCTATATTTAAATTCCAATTCAATTCTATTTAAATTTCCCATATTCAATTTCCATTTCAACTCTATTTAAATTCTATATTCGAATTCCCCTTTCCAATTCTATTTGAATTTTATATTCGAATTCCATTTCAATTCTATTTGAATTTTATTTAAATTTTCTTTATACAAATACTATATTCAAATTCCATTTGAATTTCTCTATTCAAATTCTATATTTTAATTCATATTTGAATTTTCTATATCCAAACTCCATTCAATTTCTACAAACAAATTCCATTTAAATTTCTATATTCAAATTCTAAATTTGAATTCCCTTTGTTTAAATTCCATTTTCCATATTATCCAATTTATGTTTTTTTTACCTTTCTTTGTAAACATCGCCTTATATTACTTGTTTATATATATATTAAAACAAGTCTCCATTCCAACTTCATTTGAAATAAATATTTTACTTTGGAAAAATGAATTATCCTTTATTTAAATTCCACTTATATTTATATTTCCTGAATTTATCAAATGATAATTCATTTCACCTCCTTTTTAAACTTTGTTTACAAGCAAACTACTTGTTTTAAATATTCAAAACAAGTTAATATTTTTATTCTATTCGAATTTCAAATTCTATTTAGAAAAAAAAATAGAATTTCCCTTTAAAATCTCAAATATCCTTTCCACGTATTTTATAAATCAACCCTCAAGTCCAGTGATATTTAAACACCAAATAACCAATTATTTATTTCAGGGTTTCTAACACATCATATATGATAGTATATATGCAAACAAATAAACAAACAGATAATATTTTTTTGAGGAATCCAGTTGGATCCTTCCAACCTGTTTTCCTGCATCCACAGACGTTAGCCAACATAGTAATACCATCCTGCTTCGAGTCAGGAAATCGCGGTATGAAGGTCATCCACTAATATATTTGTGGGGCGCATAGGGAAATCATCCGCTATGAAACTGCGAGCATCCGCTAATGAGACTGCGGGAATCCAACCAATCATCAACCCAGTATATATATATATATATAATAGTCAACCCTAAATAACTAATATATTTAAAGCAACCAGAAAAATCCAAACAAGCAACAACAATTATTTTTAATGGATAAAAATAATTTTAAATAAAAGGTGAGTGAGAATTACTCACCGATTTTCGTTGTATTTTTCTCTCCGTTCAATCCCGTATTGTCGCAACTATAAATCCACTTGAGCTGTCTCGAACGAATTTGTCTCCCTCTACGATTATTAAATACATACATAATGATTCATATTATTATTAATTTAAACTAATGATTTAACTTAATAAGTTTAAACAAATCTACTTAAATAAAAGACCTTAACTAAATTAAATAAATTTAATTTACCTTAATCCATTATTAACACATCTCTCCCGTCTTCATTTTTCGAACCTTCTACCCCCACCCATCCATGATGATCAATGTCTTCACCCAACTCTGCGTCTGCCAAAACCATTTCGCACCTACTGGTGTTGAAAAGCCTTCCTTCCTGCTCCACTTACACAGCTCGAACCCTCCCTTGTACATTGCCCTTTTTCTTTCAAACTTAAGTTGATCATTCACAGTACATTACTCCAGCTTTCACTCCAGAACACCACAATTTCAATATTCAACTCGTCATCTTCCTTTCACAAGTCTCGCTATAGCACCCTTAAGCATCATCGGTACGAGCTAGGGTTTCTCCCCATGATTTTCCACGCTGCTCTACTTCTGAACGCGAGCTGCTTCTTCAGCTCGACACCCAACAATACTCACAACACCATTACCCCACTCAGTATCGCACACCTTGAACACCCATCATTACGTCGAACCCCCAAATCTCACACGCGATTAACCCTAGTCCACCAAAATCAATTTCAGTGATCGCGACTTCACCACCAGTTCGAACGAACTCCTCCAGCCTCTTCAATACCAGCTCCATTCCCCTAAATCCAAACCGAGACCATCAATTTACCCTTATCGCGATTTGCTCCTCCGAGCGATGTACTTTGGGTCTTTCGCGATTCAACTCCAGTGATCGGAGTTTGTCGAACCTATCTCGTATGATGCGCCATACTACCAGAAGTCCCTTACGCCATCAATCTGACCTAAACCCCACGCGTTCTCTGGTTGTCATGAGTTCCAGAAAAACCCCGTTGATGCAAGTCGCGTTGTCTGATTTTGATTTTGATTTATGGCAGTGGCCATTTTTGTTTTCTAATCTGAAGCTTTGCGTTTTGTAACTAAACAGAAAGGGGAACTGTCGCGTTACTTATAGATGAAGAAGGGAACCAACGTACAGGTTATTTAATGGATTGTCTCCCAAAGTACACACTCGATTTAATTTGAATAAAGCGATTTTTATTTGATCTAAATGGATATCGATTTGATTTCGAGCTTATCCACACCTTAGATATTTCGGGGTTCGGAACTTGAGATCATGAACTGCTATTTCAACGCACCGACCGACATTTCAATATTATAACATTGTAATGAACTCAACAGAATATATTCTGAAATTAAATTTGAACATATATATATATATATCAAATAACTATATAAAATCGGTATATTATAAATTAAATTCAAAACAATTTATTCCTTGAAAATAAATTGATATTATCGTCAATTCTATTCAAATAGAATTTATACTGATTCATCGTCTTGATTTTTTTTTTAAAATTTTGGATTCAATTATATTTTGTTTTAAATTCAAATAAAATTCATATTAATCATTTGAATTATTTTAACTCTGTTTTAAAATTCGAATTGAATTATTCTCGTATTACGATAATTTAATATATTCGATATTAAATCGAAATCGATTATTAATCTGTAACTCAATTTAATCAACTAAATATTTAAAACTATATTAAATATTTAAAATAAACTGTTCGAAAAATCCAAATCGTTACATTCTTCCCCCTTAAAATAATTTCGTCCCCGAAATTGCTAAGGTAGGAAAAATACTATAAACCTGTTAACTTTTCAAAACTCCTTTATGTTGAAACACACCTTTTTATATTTCAACAAATTAGCTCCAAACAAAACTTTTGGTTTTCACACATTTAATCTAAATGATTTACCCCCAATTCAAATTCCATTCAATCTTATCCAAATTGAATTTCACCAATTTATTTATCTCGAGCTATTTAAATTGCTTAAGTTAAATTTAAACTTCAGAATTCAAATTCCTGGGTTTTCCTTTCAAATCCTTCTGAAATCACATAAATATATAAATATGTATTCCCATTTCAAATTCAAAACATTTGAATTTTCAAACTACTTGTTTTCTATCAAAACAAATTTCGACCAAGAATTTTTCTAAGGTAGCAATTCATCACTTAGAAACTCGAAAATGAACACCTATGAAGCTGCAGTCATCATTAGAATTATTTCCCAGCCACTGAAGTGAGTTCAGTGCTTTATTACTTTCAAAATCCATCTAAAGATGATTTTTATTCAAAAATCCTTTCAAAACAAAGCTAGATTATTCTAATATACTTCAAAAAATATTTTCCAACTTCCCAGGATTTATATTCCACATTCTAGTTTGAATAAAATTTTAATTCATCTCATTTGTATATATTTCATTCATATACAAATATGTTTTGGTTATATATAACCATTCCAATTTTATAATCTCATTTGATTATAATACTAACAACCAACACATCCATGTATTACAATAATTTCATAAAATTATTCTTTCTATATCAAAATAGGATTTTGGATAAAATTATTTCATTTACCCACTTTAAAACAATATCATGACGAATTTTTCTGTTTAAGTGTTTAGAAATTCCTATCGACTTTGTGGCGTCCTACGATTCGATCAGAATTCATAAACCACTCAACAGACTAACCAACACAATAAAAACAACTTTTATATCCATTAACAAGTACGCTCTCTCGTATTTATATATACACTCAACTCATTCTAGGGTACTACTGACCCTATCTTTAATGAGCACAACCCCACCAAAGCCTAGGTATTCGCTCAACCTAAGCTCCAATACCAACTGTAATGGCCCGCAAATCCGTACTATCTGAGTCGACTAATAACACCACACGTCCAACCCAAATTGCATAGAAATACAAATCATTATTAGAAAGAAGTTAGCGGATGAGAAATAGAAAGAAAGAAATTTTTGAATAGAAGAAAACGAAGAACACGAACTTATAGCGGAATGAATAAAATATATTATATAACATAACTCTTGAAAATACAAATCAGTAACTGGATATACATACCATTATCAAGGCACAACAGTTATTCCTGGAACAGTTATAAACACCTGTTTCCAGATACAAACATGGTTCACAACGGAATATATGATAGTCTATAGCTAACTACTGAAGCCTCCTGCTTCCATCTCTTCCAAGTGAATCTGAAAAATCCCAACTACTTGACTACCCGTACAAATTTGGGCACTCAAGAGTTTAAGGAAAACAAACAAAATAAACTCTGGGTCAGTCATGGGACTGGTGTGAGTAAAACTCCAACCATTTGTTTAACTTTAAAAATCCTTTCTAAAGAAATGATAATAGTAAGACCAGCCACACATAAACATGGACGGTTTTTACATTACTATAACCCAAAACACTTTGATACAAAAATCCAGTGATATTATAATAATGTCTAATCAAATAAATAGAATCTAGCGGAACGCTTGCATCTCACGCTCCATATATAATATAAAATCAAAAACCGCAGAGGCTTATTGGAAATTGGATTTCCAACATGACAAGGTATGGAACCACCTTTCGATATTGTATCTCTAGAGAGGAATACACTAGGTTCAACAAGGACATCTTGCAACCCGGCCCACACATGACCGACCACTCATTTCGCTTGAGTGTATCGAATGTATATCACCAACGGTTGTGATCAGCAACCGTTCTCCGAATGAGACAACATCGAATTGAATAAGAAATTAAATGATTCTCTAGATAGGTGATAATACACCCTAATGGGAGCGACTCACATAGCCATGTTGCCTGCCCGATTTTTGTCATTTCCCGGTTGTTGAGGCTTGAGGCTACGATTACTTTCTATTCATTGATAGCACAATCACTTTGAATGCCACATTGTCAGATCCGTTAATCACTAATTGATTTGCACAAATATTCTGGATGTTATGCTAAGGGAATAAATCCATTGCCACCATACATATTTGTGCAGATCAACATATTCGATCATTAGAAATACTTTATCAGACATCCGCCCATATACGTTCGTTCTGGGACTGAACGAAACCGAAGGCACAATTTCTGTTAATAGAAAAAGCCCTTGCACTTTACACCGTCTTCGATTACCTTCGTATAATCTGATTCGCAAAGCTACTGCCAATACAGAGTGGTTCACGGATAATAATCCAACCGGCCTCTCCATATTGACAATGATATTGGCAAACACTTCGATAGTCGGTTATTTAACTATCGAAGAAAAATAAACTTACATTCCATTCATCCATAACATCATTCAATCACTGGACCTGTTAATTAATATTTCATTAATTAATTCACTTATCTATTTCTCTATCAATATTTGTTAACCAAATAGTTTTGATAATCATCTTGGCCTCTTACGCTATTTGGAAAACATTTCCATATATCGCCTTCTATTATCTTCTATAGTTAGAAAATATATTTTATTTGTATTTGAAAAAAAAAAATTCAATCACTTATCTCTTTCCCGACTACTTTAATTATACTCAGGAAATATTTACTTTTATAATTCCAAAATTCCATCACTTGGGTTAAAACGAATGCTGTGTAAAACATCGTTACAACAACCCAAAATATTTTATTCAACTAACTATTATCCAACACTTCTCTTCGAGATTGGATCTTGCTATTTATCAATTAAAAATGAAATCAATCAAGTTGGGGTAAAATTACCTCTCAGACCTTGACTGAAAACATCATTAACTTCAAAACAGACAAAACTACTTACCCAGAATAATCAACATTATAAAAACCAATTATTCATTTTTAAATGTATATATGTTTCTCTTACTATTACCAGCCTATCAATTTCCTTTTTGTTTATAACATTCTATTTTTAAATTTGTTCCTTATCGAATTCTGTATATATTGATACATTTATTTCTAACTATCAAATTTTTCTTAAAAATATTCTAACTCCTTAAATTCCCGGAAAAATTCTCCATAACCTCCCTTGTACCGGGAGCATCGGGATATTTCAAATAACCTCCCATAGCCCTCACCAATCCAAAAGAAAAAGAAAAAACCAAGCGGTCGGCCGATACGGCGCATAAAATCTCGTATATGAATTTAAACATGTACCTTTTTGTCAGGCACATAAATTAAAATCTTCATATACTCCATCCCATACCTGTCTAACACATGCTTACCTGTTTCCAATTCAATTCAACTCAATCCAATCGTTTGAATTCAGTTTCGCTCATTTATTCTTTAATTAGCTATTTTGCCTAATTCACTTCTTTGTTTGAACATAACATGTTCAAACAAAATATTTAACTTGCTCATAACCAGATTGAATTTCAATTTCAATTCTAGTTTCCTTTTCGATTTCGAATATAAATTTTCAAATCGAATTCACTTATTCAAAGCCCAATCTCAATTCAAAATCTCATTAACTAATTACTATTCAAATTAGTTAATTCTATTAAATAATCAAAAATCTGATTTTTGTTTCAAAAATCAATTCATTACTCCACTTGAGTTCACATATAATTTACAACTCAAATCTGAAATTTTCTAAATAGAAATTTGGATTTTATTCGCTTAAAATCTTTTATAAAATTAAATAAACCGTTATGGTTTTTAAATGGTTATAGCGTTGTTTTTCTGAAAATTTGATTTTGATATAACTCAAAATTTATTCGACGAAATCCAGATTTTTCTCCTCCATTAGAAAACTATTATCAAATCGGTCCTGACGTTTCTTGTTTCAAAGAATTCCGGCTTCAGTTGAGTTCTGTATACTCAATTGAAGTTCGAAACGACAATTTACGAACTGCGGTGCTGCGACGAGTTCGTTTTAATTATATTTATAAATATAAACGTTTTAACTTCGTTTATAATAAATTCAACTCCATTCTGATATATTTTTAATATATATCAAATCAATTTTCCCAATTCAACTCAAAAATTCTGATTATCTAAAATCATCGATTTTCACTTACTCGGTTATAATTTATTTATACTTCGATCTTCTATATTTAAATTCCAATTCAATTCTATTTAAATTTCCTATATTCAATTTCCATTTCAACTCTATTTAATTTCTATATTCGAATTCCCCTTTCCAATTCTATTTGAATTTTATATTCGAATTCCATTTCAATTCTATTTGAATTTTATTTAAATTTTCTTTATTCAAATACTATATTCAAATTCCATTTGAATTTCTATATTCAAATTTTATATTTTAATTCATATTTTAATTCTCTATATCCAAACACCATTCAATTTCTATAAACAAATTCCATTTAAATTTCTATATTCAAATTCTAAATTTGAATTCCCTTTGTTTAAATTCCATTTTCCATATTATCCAATTTATGGTTTTTTTTCACCTTTCTTTGTAAACATCGCCTTATATTACTTGTTTATATATATTAAAACAAGTCTCGATTCCAACTTCATTTGAAATAAATATTTTACTTTGGAAAAATAAATTTCCCTTTATTTAAATTCCACTTGTATTTATATTTCCTGAATTTATCAAATGATAATTCATTTCACCTCATTTTTAAACTTTGTTTACAAACAAACTACTTGTTTTAAATATTCAAAACAAGTTAATATTCTTATTCTATTCGAATTTCAAATTCTATTTAGAAAAAAAATAGAATTTCCCTTTAAAATCTCAAATATCCTTTCCATGTATTTTATAAATCAACCCTCAAGCCCAGTGATATTTAAACACCAAACAACCAATTATTTATTTCAGGGTTTCTAACACATCATATATGATAGTATATATGCAAACAAATAAACAAACAGATAATATTTTTTTGAGGAATCCAGTTGGATCCTTCCAACCTGTTTTCCTGCATCCACAGACGTTAGTCAACATAGTAATACCCATCCTGCTTCAAGGCAGGATATCGCGGTATGAAGGTCATCCACTAATATATTTGTGGGGCACATAGCGAAATTAACCGCTATGAAACTGTGGGCATCCGCTAATGAAACTGCGGGAATCCAACCAATCATCAACCCAATATATATATAATAGTCAACCCTAAATTACTAATATATTTAAAGCAACCAGAAAAATCCAAACAAGCAACAACAAATATTTTTAATGGATAAAAATAATTTTAAATAAAAGGTGAGTGAGATTTACTCACCGATTTTCGTTGTATTTTTCTCTCCGTTCAATCCCGTATTGTCGCAACTATGAATCCACATGAGCTGTCTCGAACGAATTTGTCTCCCTCTACGATTATTAAATACATACATAATGATTCATATTATTATTAATTTAAATTTACGATATAACTTAATAAATTTAAACTAATCTACTTAAATAAAAGACCTTAACTAAATTAAATAAATTTAATTTACCTTAATCCATTATTAACACATCTCTCCCCTCTTCATTTTTCAAAACTTCTACCCCCACCCATCCATGATGATCATTGTCTTCACCCAACTCTACGTCTTCCAAAACCATTTCGCGCCTACTGGTGTTGAAAAGCCTTCCTTCCTGCTCCACTTACACAGTTCGAACCCTCCCTTGTACATTGCCCTTTTTATTTAAAACTAAAGTTGATCATTCACAGTACATTACTCCAGCTTTCACTCCAGAACACCACAATTTCAATATTCAACTCGTCATCTTCCTGTCACATGTCTCGCTATAGCACCCTTAAGCATCATCGGTACGAGCTAGTGTTTCTCCTCATGAATTTCCACACTGCTCTATTTCTGAACGCGAGCTGCTTCTCCAGCTCGACAACAAACAATACTCACGACACCATTACCCCACTTAGTATCGCACACCTTGAACACCCATCATTACGTCGAACCCCTAAATCTCACACGCGATTAACCCTAGTCCACCAAAATCGATTTCAGCGATCGCGACTTCACCACCAGTTCGAACGAACTCCTCCAGCCTCTTCAATACCAGCTCCGTTCCCCTAAATCCAAACCGAGATCATCGATTTACCCTTGTCGCGATTTGCTCCTCCGAGCAATGTACTTTGGGTCTTTCGCGATTCAACTCCAGTGATCGGAGTTTGCCGAACCTATCTCGTATGATGCGCCATACTACCAGAAGTCCCTTACGCCATCAATCTGACCTAAACCCCACGCGTTCTCTGGTTGTCATCGAGTTCCAGAAAAACCCCGTTGATTTAAGTCGTGATGTCTTATTTCGATTTTGATTTAAGGCAGTGGCCATTTTTGTTTTCTAATCTGAAGCTTTGCGTTTTGTAACTAAACAGAAAGGGGAACTGTCGCGTTACTTATAGATGAAGAGGGAAACCAACGTACAGGTTATTTAATGGATTGTCTCCCAATGTACACACTCGATTTAATTTGAATAAAGCGATTTTTATTTGATCTAAATGGATATCGATTTGATTTCGAGCTTATCCACACCTCAGATATTTCGGGGTTCGCAACTTGAGATCATGAACTGCCGCTATTTCAACGCACCGACTGACATTTCAATATTATAACATTGTAATGAACTCAACAGAATATGTTCTAAAATTAAATTTGAACACACACACACATATATATATATATATCAAATAACTATTTAAAATCGGTATAATATAAATTAAATTCAAAACAATTTATTCCTTGAAAATAAATTGATATTATCGTTAATTCTATTCAAATAGCATTTATACTGATTCATCATCTTGATTTATTTTTTTAAAATTTTGGATTCAATTATATTTTGTTTTAAATTCAAATAAAATTCATATTAATCATTTGAATTATTTTAACACTGTTTTAAAATTCGAATTGAATTATTCTCGTATTACGATAATTTAATATATTCGATATTAAATCGAAATCGATTATTAATCGATAACTCTATATAATCAACTAAATATTTAAAATAAACTATTCGAAAAATTCGAGTCGTTACATTCTTCCCCCCTTAAAATAATTTCGTCCCCGAAATTGCTAAGGCAGGAAAAATACTATAAACCCATTAACTTTTCAAAACTCCTTTATGTTGAAACTCACCTTTTTATATTTCAACAAATTAGCTCCAACCAAAACTTTTGGTTTTCACACATTTAATCTAAATGATTTACACCCAATTCAAATTCCATTCAATCTTATTCAAATTGAATTTCACCAATTTATTTATCTCGATCCATTAACTTGCTTAAGTTAAATTTAAACTTCAGAATTCAAATTCCTGGGTTTTCCTTTCAAATCTTTCAAAACAAATTTCGACCAAGAATTTTTCTATGGTAGCAATTCATCACTTAGAAACTCGAAAATGAACACTGATGAAGCTGCAGTCATCATCAGAATTATTTCCCAGCCACTGAAGTGAGTTCAGTGCTTTATTACTTTCAAAATCCATCTCAAGATGATTTTTATTCAAAAATCCTTTCAAAAAAAAGCTAGATTATTCTAATATACTTCAGAAAATATTTTCCAACTTCCCAGGATTTAAATTCCACATTCTGGTTTGAATAAAATTTTAATTCATCTCATTTGTATATATTTCATTCATATACAAATTCTGTTTTGGTTATATATAACCATTCCAATTTTATAATCTCATTTGATTATAATACTAACAACCAACACATCCATGTATTACAATAATTTCATAAAATTATTCTTTCTATATCAAAATAGGATTTTGGATAAAATTATTTCATTTACCCACTTTAAAACAATATCATGTCGAATTTTTCTGTTTAAGTGTTTAGAAATTCCTATCGACTTTGTGGCGTCCCACGATTCAATCAGAATTCATAAACCACTCAACAGACTAACCATCACAATATAAAACAACTTTTATATCCATTAACAAGTACGCTATCTCGTATTTATATATACACTCTACTCATGCTAGGGTACTACTGACCCTATCTTTAATGAGCACAACCCCACCAAAGCCTAGGTATTCGCTTAACCTAAGCTCCGATACCAACTGTAATGGCCCCAAATCCGTACTATCTGAGTCGACTAATAACACCACACGTCCAACCCAAATTGCACAGAAATACAAATCATTATTAGAAAGAAGTTAGAGGATGAGAAATAGAAAGAAAGAAATATTTGAATAGAAGAAAACGAAGAACACGAACTTATAGCGGAATGAATAAAATATATTATATAACATAACTCTTGAAAATACAAATCAGTAACTGGATATACATACCATTATCAAGGCACAACAGTTATTCCCGGAACAGTTATAAACACCTGTTTCCAGATACAAACATGGTTCACAACGGAATATATGATAGTCTATAGCTAACTACTGAAGCCTCCTGCTTCCATCTCTTCCAAGTGAATCTGAAAAATCCCAACTACTTGACTACCCGTACAAATTTGGGCACTCAAGAGTTTAGGGAAAACAAACAAAATAAACTCTGGGTCAGTCATGGGACTGGTGTGAGTAAAACTCCAACCATTTGTTTAACTTTAAAAATCCTTTCTAAAGAAATGATAATAGTAAGACCAGCCACACATAAACATGGACGGTTTTTACCTTACTATAACCCAAAACACTTTGATACAAAAATCCAATGATATTATAATAATGTCTAATCAAATGAATAGAATCTAGCGGAAGGCTTGCGTCTCACACTCCATATATAATATAAAATCAAAAACTGCAGGGTGCTTATTGGAGATTGGATTTCCAACATGACAAGGTATGAAACACCTTCCGATCGTGTATCTTTAGAGAGGAATACACTTGGTTCAACAAGGACATCTTGCAACCCAGCCCAAACATGACCGACCACTCATTTCGCTTGAGTGTATCGAATGTATATCACCAACGGTTGTGATCAGCAACCGTTCCCCGAATGGGACAGCATCGAATAGAATAAGGAATTAAATGAATCTCTAGATAGGTGATAATACACCCTAATGGGAGCGACTCACTTAGTCATGCTGCCTACCCGATTTTTGTCATTTCCCGGTTGTTGAGGCCTGAGGCTACAATTACTTTCTATTCATTGATAGCACAATCACTTTGAATGCCACATTGTCAGATCTGTTAATCACTAATTGATTTGCACAAATATTCTGGATGTTATGACAAGGGAATAAATCCCTTGCGACCATATATATTTGTACAGATCAACATATTCGATCATTGGAAATACTTTGTCAGACATCCGTCCATATACGTTCGTTCTGGGACTGAACGAAACCGAAGGCACAATTTATATTAATAGAAAAAGCCTTTGCACTTTACACCATCTTCGATTACCTTCGTATAATCTGATTTGCAACGCTACTGCCAATACAGAGTGGTTCACAGATAATAATCCAACCGGTCTCTCCATATTGACAACGATATTGGCAAACACTTCGATAGTCGGTTATTTAACTATCGAAGAAAAATAAACATACATTCCATTCATCCATAACATCAATCAAACACTGGACCTGTTAATTAATATTTCATTAATTAATTCACTTCTCTATTTCTCTATCAATACTTGTTAACCAAATAGTTTTGATAATCATCTTGGCCTCTTACGCTATTTGGAAAACATTTCCATATATCGCCTTCTATTATTTTCTATAGTTAGAAAATATATTTTATTTGTATTTGAAAAAAACAATTTCAATCACTTATCTCTTTCCCGACTACTTTAATTATACTCAGGAAATATTTACTTTTATAATTCCAAAATTCCATCACTTGGGTTAAAACGAATGCTGTGTAAAACATCGTTACAACAACCCAAAATATTTTATTCAACTAACTATTATCCAACACTTCTCTTCGAGATTGGATCTTGCTATTTATCAATTAAAAATGAAATCAATCAAGTTGGGGTAAAATTACCTCTCAGACCTTGACTGAAAACATCATTAACTTCAAAACAGACAAAACCACTTACCCCGAATAATCAACATTATAAAAACCAATTATTCATTTTTAAACGTATATATGTTTCTCTTACTATTACCAACCTATCAATTTCCTTTTTGTATATAATATTCTATTTTTAAATTCGTTCCTTATCGAATTCTGTATATATCGATACATTTATTTCTAACTATCAAATTTTTCTTAAAAATATTCTAACTCCTTAAATTCTCGGAAAAATTCGCCATAACCTCCCTTGTACGGGAGCATCGGGATATTTCAAATAGCCTCCCATGGCCCTCACCAATCCAAAAGAAAAAGAAAAAGCCAAGCGGCTGGCCGATACGGCGCATAAAATCTCATATGTGAATTTAAACATGTACATTTTTGTCAGGCACATAAATTAAAATCTTCATATACTCCGTCCCATACCTGTCTAACACATGCTCACCTGTTTCCAATTCAATTCAACTCAATCCAATCGTTTGAATTCAGTTTCGCTCATTTATTCTTTAATTAGCTATTTTGCCTATTTCACTTCTTTGTTTGAACATAACATGTTCAAACAAAATATTTAACTTGCTCATAACCAAATTGAATTTCAATTTCAATTCTAGTTTCCTTTTCGAATTCGAATATAAATTTTCAAATTGAATTCACTTATCCAAAGCCCAATATCAATTCAAAATCTCATTAACTAATTACTATTCAAATTAGTTAATTCTATTCAATAATCAAAAATCTGATTTCTGTTTCAAAAATCAATTCATTACTCCACTTGAGTTCACATATAATTTACATCTCAAATCTGAAATTTTCTAAATAGAAATTCGGATTTTATTCGCTTAAAATCCTTTTATAAAATTAAATAAACCATTTTGGTTTTTAAATGGTTATAGCGCTGTTTTTCTGAAAATTTGATTTTGATATAACTCAAAATTTATTTGACGAAATCCAGATTTTTCTCCTCCATTAGAAAACTATTATCAAATCGGTCCTGACGTTTCTTGTTTCAAAGAATTCCGACTTCAAATGAGTTATGTATACTCAATTGAAGTTCGAAACTGTAACACCCCACATCCGTTAGTGTCACTCACAAAGGGAATGCACTAAGTTCTGTGGAGCATTTAGGGTAAAAGATGCAGATAAATTACAAGACAGACAGAAATTAAACAGCGGAAAATAAAACTTTGCTTTATTGATAAAATAGTTTGTACAAAGATTTCTTTACAATATCAGAGTGTCATCTTTCTTACAAAATAAAGAAGCATAAAAATACATTTATATTCCCCAATGTAGCAAGAACCAGCCATAGCATCTGAAAAGAGAATCCAAGCAAAACTTCGACATATCTTCAAGCTGGGAAAGAGTGACAGTCCAACTTAACCTGAGCTATACTACTCCCTCCTCTACTACCTTGGGGGGGGGGGAGGAAACGGAAGAAAGAAGACGAAAGAAAAACAGAGTCAGACATAAAGCCTGAGTAAGTTCAGTAACTTCTAGCATGTGAACATGAAAAAACAAACGACATGAATTAACTGAATCCAAGATTACACCATGACCATAGGGTCAGCAAGATTAGACAAGATAATCACAAGATATGCTAAGATAAGATAAACTGGATATGCTCTAATACTTTCGCCGCTTCGCTATTTCCTTGTTATACTGGGTTCTATATATCTCTGCACCGCCTAACTAGTGTCCCAACTAGTAACGATAACGTGATCCCAATCCCTGTATTTTCCATTGCCTTCGGGCATCCATTTATTATTTATTTCCTAGATCTTAATATAGGGTTTTCTTATCAAGTGCTTTCCAGATTTAACTAGAGTTTTATGCTGTCTGCTGAACGCTTCTCGGATTCAGGATTTATGCCACCTAGTTCAACTAGGGATTATGCTACCTGTCGAACGATGCCCCCAAGTCTAGGACACACTACCTAGAGTGGTATATGTTCCTAGACTTCCCCACGCATGTATCGCGAATCGTTATCGCTTGTCTAGATGCACATGTCCTGTAATGTGCGGTCCGAGTCTTGTGACAGGGCAAATCAATGAATACAGAACTCGGTCGGGAGCTTTCAGATATCTGCCGATGCAGATGCTAAGGTCTATTTTTATTCCAGTGGCTATGGTCCCACTTGACCCCTCCCTCAACTAATGAAAGGCACACCTTGAAAAATGAGAACTATACGCCGGCCCCGGTGCCCCACTATCCTATGGCCATCCTCACCCATAACTAGATAGCAAGTATATGGTCTTTTGGAGTTCTCCGCCTTTCCGCTTCACGTGTCTCGATTGACTGAAGATGGATGGTAGACGACGAGTCGCTATCACAGGGCTACCATTTGCTCGTCGAATCACGTCGGTCCATCCTAGTCTTTAGGTTGCCATGTATTGCAACCAAGGCATACCCCTGGTTCTTCTACGCAGACCTTAACCTCTGTGGGCCCAGGCGGATCATCTGCAGCCTCACAGAGGGATACCAAGAGTACCCTCACGTCCCCTCGAAGCATCGGGCTTCGTAACCCAATTCGTTGGAGCCTTCTTTCTACTCAGACGGACATTCGCTCCTTCCCGTGTTATACTAAGGATTACTACTTAGTTTTACTAACTAAGATTTACCACTTAGTTTTCCAGAATCGTTGTTTTCTTAACTAAGGTTTACTACTTAGTTCCCTTTCCCATCAATTTGGATTGGTTAAGTGTCATAGTCAATTCAAGCTAACTTAACCCTCCTCATTTACCCTGTTAAACTGGTTAAGTGTTATCAGTAACTCATGTTGACTTAACCCTACCACCAACCAAGTTATATTGGTTAAGTATTTATTACTTAACCCTACCCATTCACCCTGTATTGGTTCAGTGTTCCTTTTTAACTTAACTTTGCCCGTCTATTTTAACTAACATGTTATTAACGGTTAAGCATTATCCCTTCATGTTTTAGACTTAACCCTATTCCTTTATCACAATCTGATGGTTAAGTGTTCAAGTTTACTTAACCCTACGGTCTAGCCCAGCTAACATATCAAATTGGCTAAGTGTATTTACTTAACCCTAACCTCTAGTCTAGTTAACATGTTAATTTGGCTAAGTGTATTAACTTTACTTAACCCTGCCTTAACATGTTAATTTGGCTAAGTGTTTTCTTAGTTACTTAACCCCTACAAATCTGGTCTTGTTACCATAAGTTTGGTTAAGTGTCCCTATGGACTTTGCCCTCCCATTCTAGCTTGATTGTGTTAAGTTGGTTAAGTGTTCCTATAGACTTAACCCTCCCATTCTAGCTTAATTGTGTCTGTATGAACCTAACCCCACCCATCGGTTTGGTTATCTTGTTGAATTGGTTATGTGTCTTAGTAAACTTAACCCTGCCATTCTTGTTCTAGCTTTAATTAAATAGATTAAAGCCACGACCACTCACATTAGACAGATATCGTTGCGAATACTGGATATGCCGGTTGGTTCCGGGCAGGTTTACATCGCAACTCAGTCTAACCTCGGGTTAGGCATATTCATGTTTTCTAAATTCAAAGGGTTTTGATTAATTTCCAAATCAGGTTTTAAAAGTAACCATCCCGTCCGTCGGATCAGTTAGGGATAGCCAGGGAGAGCAGGAAACTTGTATTTTCCAAACCCAAGCCTAGACACTATCCTCTCTGTCACCCTAGAACTTTCTGGTGTACCATTAAAAGAGATGTCGTTAATAAACCTTTAATTTGTCTAAATTTACATTTCCTCATTTAGGACAAATTCTATAAGTAAATTATTCCTAATTTACTTATTTCCTAATTCCTCTTTTAATGTAAATTGTCAACATTCATTCTTATGGCCCATTTCCCTTTCTAAATCGTATTTATGCTGTAAACTATACCAAATTTAGTGTCACTAACCATGATTTTGCTAAACCTGCCAATTACTCCCAATTATGGCCAATTTCAAATTTATGCCAATATACTTACCGTGCCAAATTAGCTAATCCAATTCTGATTTACATTCTAATTACGATTCATGTCAAACTAGACTTATTATTCTAGTTCACAATTCATGTAAACGCTAGATTTACAAGTCAATACTAGATTTAAATTACACATCCTATAATTCATGCCAAATTTATCCAATTTGCATTCTTATGAACATGCCATAATACGTGTTCCCAATTTATGCCAATTTCCAAGTTTTAATACTACGTTTCTAGTAAATTTCATATTTTGCCCAAATCGTATTCCCACAGTTCGTATAATCGTGATTCAATCTAGATTATAGATAAATCTAGATTCATAGAAAATAGGGAATGAACCAAAGATGCTATGAAAAAGGATGGACATAATAACTGGCATAAAAAGGTTTGAATAACGACGTAGGCTCAAGAACATGGGTAGACCTAACTTAATAGGTAAATTCCCAAGGTCTAAAACCAAGAATAGACAGAGTAGGTCCAAGAACATGGGTAGACCTAACTTAATAGGTAAATTCCCAAGGTCTAAAACCAAAGAAAACCAAGAATAGACAGAATAGATGATCGGGTTTAGACCCAATTTCATAGTCACAAAACTTAAGCAACACTTTCCTAGTCATGAATCACAGGTGTTTAATCACAGATGTCCTTGTTATGTCATAGGCAATAGTTTATATTTTCTAATCAAAGGCATAGACTTAGTCAAGGAAATAATCCTCATAGTCACAGTCACGGTCATAGGCAATGTTCATAGTCATAGGCAATGTCCATAGTCATAGGCAATGTTCATAGTCATAGGAAAATGTTCATAGTTATCGGCAAATGTTCATAGTCATAGGCATATGGTTTTAAGGTCCATAGTCACGGTCTTATTTGTCCTCGAATCATAACAGTTCTTAATTAGGTTCAAGAGTATAGGCACTGATTCGAATAGAGAGAGATTTGGCATATTCTTTTATTCCTTTAATTTCATGTCACAAACAGAGAAAAACGTTCAAATCTAGAAATAACTGACTTACAGAGATTAGATTAGAACAGAAAGATGGCGTTGCTATGATTCGTAGAAAAACAGTCGTTGCAGTCGTTCGAATCTTCACTTGAATTCTAGCTTGAATCTCCTCTTTGAAAGTCTTTGAGCAGCACCTCCTCGTCTTGATTTATTTTTTATATATATTATTTTATTTATTATTTAATTAAGAGGAGGAGAGGAAGCCATGTTCACTAAGAATCTTTGCAGCATAAGGGTAGAGAAGAATTGTGAATAGAGAAGAAGACCAGGGCTGTTTATATAGTGTTAGGCGGACGAACCTGGTCAGAAAACGTGACCAAATACATCAGAACGAACCAGAGCAGAAAGCTGGAAAAAATAGGGGGTCGACTACCCAGTCGACCTGGGTGACCCAGGTCGACTACCCAGTCGACCAGGGTGCCTTGGGCGGGAAAATTCCCGCCCAGCCCATTCTGGGTCCGATTTGAATTTTGAACCTGACCTGTTTTGAAATTTGAACTTCGCTGAATCTTCCGGAGGCCATATCTTCCTCATACGGACTCCGATTTACGCAAACTCGGACTCGTTTTCATGCAGAATTCCGAGACGAACGCAATGGCGCAGCCCGTTTCCCTTGATTTTGATTTTAACTTTTAATTCTGCCCTGATTTGTGAATCCTAGTGTTACAGAATTACGGGGTGTTACAGAAACGACAATTTACGAACTGCCATGCTGCGGCGAGTTCGTTTTAATTATATTTATAAATATAAACGTTTTAATTTCGTTTATAATAAATTCAACTCCATTCTGATATATTTTTAATATATATCAAATCAATTTTCCCAATTCAACTCAAAAATTCTGATTATCTAAAATCGTCGATTTTCACTTACTCGGTTATAATTTATTTATCCTTCGATCTTCTATATTTAAATTCCAATTCAATTCTACTTAAATTTCCTATATTCAATTCCCATTTCAACTCTATTTAAATTCTATATTCGAATTCCCCTTTCCAATTCTATTTGAATTTTATATTCGAATTCCATTTCAATTCTATTTGAATTTTACTTAAATTTTCTTTATTCAAATACTATATTCAAATTCCATTTGAATTTCTATATTCAAATTCTATATTTTAATTCATATTTGAATTTTCTATATCCAAACCCCATTCAATTTCTATAAACAAATTCCATTTAAATTTCTATATTCAAATTCTAAATTTGAATTCCCTTTGTTTAAATTCCATTTTCCATATTATCCAATTTATGGTTTTTTTTAACCTTTCTTTGTAAACATCACCTTATATTACTTGTTTATATATATTAAAACAAATCTCGATTCCAACTTCATTTGAAATAAATATTTTACTTTGGAAAAATAAATTTCCCTTTATTTAAATTCCACTTGCATTTATATTTCCTGAATTTATCAAATGATAATTCATTTCACCTCATTTTAAACTTTGTTTACAAACAAACTACTTGTTTTAAATATTCAAAACAAGTTAATATTTTTATTCTATTCGAATTTCAAATTCTATTTAGAAAAAAATAGAATTTCCCTTTAAAATCTCAAATATCCTTTCCATGTATTTTATAAATCAACCCTCAAGTCCAATGATATTTAAACACCAAACAACCAATTATTTATTTTAGGGTTTCTAACACATCATATATGACAGTATATATGCAAACAAATAAACAAACAGATAATATATTTTTAAGGAATCCAGTTGGATCCTTCCAACCTGTTTTCGTGCATCCACAGACGTTAGTCAACATAGTAATACCCATCCTGCTTCGAGGCAGAATATCGCGGTAAGAAGGCCATCCACTAATATATTTGTGGGGCGCATAGGGAAATCATCCACTGTGAAACTGCGGACATCCGCTAATGAGACTGCGGGAATCCAATTGTAATAACCCGGAAAATCTGGGCCAGTTTAATTTTTTTTATTTTGGCAATTTTAGCGAATTTTGAGTATTTAAAATAGATTATTTTAAATAATATCGACGTGAAATTTATTTTGAATATAATTCGAACGTATATATTATACGCGTCGTCGTTAGAATATAAATATTTATATATAATTATAAATAGAATTGAAAATGGCGCGGTAGTTCGATAATTCGATTTCAAACTTCAATTGAATGTACCGGGTGAAAAACAATCCGGATTTTAGTGAAACCAAAAACATTAGGATCTAATTGATGATATCTTTCCAACGAATCCGACAAATCAAGATTTCATAGCGGGAATCAAAAGATATGTCCAGTTGAAAATCCTGAATAGTCGCTATGGAATTCAGGCCCTTAAAAATAGCCATTTTGCAAATGACCTCGGATTTCGACGAAACCAGTTTTGTTGGGTCCGTGATGTCAAGTTATTGCTAGGTTTCAAATTTCATAATTTTTCGAATCAATATGTGAGCGTGGCAAAGGAAAACGCGTTTGACCAGTTTCAGTTGATTTTAATCGACTAGAAAATGGCCATTTTTCAAACGGTCTCAGAATTCGACGGAACTAGTTTTGTTAGGACCGTATCATCAATACGAAGCTAGAAAATATTTTTTAGGAATTTTTCTAGTTAGTATGTGACCCCGGTAATTCGAAATGTACGTTTAAAATTCAATATAATGATTTAAATGTAAATTTAACGGAAACTGATTCAAACAGTCGAATCAGCCTACGATACATATCCCATTGGGTTCGGAATGGGGGTAATACGCTATGGACGACAGGCGGTGGACCTCGTTCAGGGATCATATGTAAAAGTCAACTTTTAGTGAATAAATTAATTAAATAAATAAAGAAATAAAAAAAAAACTTTCTTCCCCTTTATTACCCTCTAGCCCCCCCCGTTCTAAATTATTTCAACAGGAAAAAAAAAAGAAAAAAAAGGGAATGAAGGAGGACGCCGTCGCCCCAGGACCGGAGCCGCCACCGCCACCGTGGGCCAGCCGCCGTCCAACCCTCCATCTCCCCTTCCTCCTGCACCTCCGCCTCTTCTTCTCCTCCATTCGAGACTCGCGCAGCCCCCCTAACCGAATCCAAACGACTGGAAGCCGCCGCCCCCTGAAAACCCTACCCAATCCGCCGCCTCAGCTACACCTCGAGCCCCTACCCTGCTGCGCCCTCCTCCATTCGAAGACCCCCCCCCCCAGTCGACGCAGACAGCGCGGAAACCCCCCCATTTTCAGAGCAGATGCAGTAAGTTTTTATTTTAATTTTTATTTATTTAAACACTGAAATATGATTTCTTTTAATGCATATAAAATCAGATTTCGTATATAGAACTGCCTTAAATTCGTGTTCGATTTTTATATGACTGAATTTATTATAAAGATGAGATTTTTATTTCAGTCTTTGTTATATATAAATCGATTAAAAGATTTGATCTTTAATATTAATAAAGATTCATTTTTTTAAATTAAAAAGGCGAGATTTTTGAAATAAAAATATGATTTTTATATATTGAACTTCGAGATAAAAATATGATCTTTACCATGTAGAAGATGTGAAAATATAATTTTTACATGATAGACGTATTAAAGGCGAGATCTTTATTTTAAAAAGTGAAAAGACGATATTTTTAAAATAGAAAAGATTAGATTTTAAAAATAGAAAAGGCGAGATTTTTATATATTGAATAGCATAGTAAAAATTCGATTTTTATATATATTGAATAGCGAAGTGAAAATTCGATTTTTAAATATATGAAGTGATTATAAAAATATGACTTTTATATTGAAAGTGAATAAATAAAAATGTGATTTTTATTTTAAAGACATCGAAATATAAAAATGTGTGATTTTTATATATATAGTGACTACGGGCAACGAAGATGACGAAGATGGGATAACGAAGAAGATTTCTATAAATGAAGAGTCGTGGTATTGGATAGCTATTGGTGAGAACTTCTCACTCTAAATACTTTCTTTTCTAGATATATATATACTAGGATGCAGACGGTGTTTAGTAGCACCCGACACCCGTCATCCACAAACCATGGATGGCTTGTTTGTTAAATTGTTTGGTTGTGTAGTTGATTAGATGATTTGATGTGAAATTGAATTGTTGGGTGAAATAAATGGATTTGATTGAGGTGTGAATGGCGTGGGCCTTCACTAGACCGGGGATAAGGCTAGGCCTCGTCCCGTTTCTAGTATCGTGCCGTTATGCCGCCGAAATTTTCTAAAAATATGTTAGAAAAATGAAAATATCATTTTTATTGTGTAAATGAACTGAATAGGAATTCATGTGTTGAAATAAAATATTTTATCGTTAAAAATATAAATTTCAACATGAATGTGAATAAATAAATATTTATAAACAAATCGACCGATTTGTTTATATACACTGATTTGACTGATATTGATTGGGTCGATAAATTTTACACATCGCCCAACTGCACAAACAAAAATGTGTTTGTTGATTTGAAACCCCACACGGGTGTTGGGATGATATTTGGCTTACACTAATCCCAATTATTTAATTATTGTCGATCGATTGGTCGACAGACTGTGTAAGCGTCGATTATTTATATTTGATGCTTATGCAGTTGTGTGGTGCACTTTGGATGATGGTTGATTGTTTATCAATGCTATTATATACATGTGTTGTATGGAATCCATATAATTAACGTTATGTGGTGATTGATTGGGCCTCATTCCAATTGGGACAATAATGAATATTATAAAAGTAAATTCATGTGTTGAATATAAAAATAGTCATGTGTTGACGATGTTCATGTGTTGAGTGAAATATTTTATACAATGAAATTTACATCTTTATCATATTTAAAATTAGAACTACTTCTCAGTAGAAGTCTAATTGAAAATCAAACGATAGATACCATAGTTTTATAAAATATTTTACATAACAAAAATAGTGATGTGTTGACAGTACTCATGTGTTGAGATTAGTCGTGTGTTGAAAGAAATATAGATTCATGTGTTGAATGAAATAAATATTCATTTGTTGAATAGAATAACGAATTTATTGAAATATATAAAGCCGTGTTGATTAGAGATGCGTTATTTTGACGCGAACGATATTTATATCGATTTTATTCGTTGTATAATGAATGTTGAAAAGTGATTTCAAAATTTAATATTTTGAAAGGAAATTCAAATTGAATTAGATTAAAAATTGAAATTGAAATTTTATTGAATCAATTTGAAATGAGTTCGAATCGAATAGAAAATGAATTCGATTCGAATTGAATAGAAAGTGAATTTGAATTCGAGTAAAATAGAAATGAATTCAAATTGAATTAGATTGAAATTGAAATTTCAAACAAACTGAAATTGAATTGAAATCAATTTGAAACGAATTCGAATTAGATCAAATAGAAGGTAAATTTGAATTTGAATTGAATTGAAACGAATTTGAATTCGAATTAAATAAAATTGAAATGAATTCGAGTTGAATTGAAATCAAATCGATTTGAAATTGAATGTAGAAGTTGAATTGTTTTAGAAACGAATTTAAAACGATTTATAAAATTCGTTTTAAATAGAAATCGACGAAATATATATTATATATATTATATATAATATATAATGGCCTGAATAGAACGCGCCGCGCCGCGGCAGTTCGTGAATTTCGACCATTTATTTCAAACGGACATTGCGGGAGATCCGACCGTCGGATTCTCCTAAAACCGGAACCGTTGGGTTCATATCGAAAAGAGCTTTCCAATGAATATTAGAAATTTGAAATCTAACGGTTGGATTTGGAATTATGTCCAAATCAAATTCAGAAAAGGTCGCTGTAAGTGCAGTTCGATGGCCGTTGGTGGAAATCGACTGTACGGGCCTTGATAAAATTATTAAAAATATTAATAATTTGTGTAAAATCATAAGAAATGATTTGGGAAAAATTGGGTTGAAAAATTCCACATTTGAAATGATAAAAATAGATTTTTATCGAAATGAACTAGTTTTGAACTGGAATTAAAATCAATTTATTTTTGAAATAAATAAATTGAATTTGAAAGTGATTATAAAAATAATCAATATTCCCAATACGTGGATTGGACTGGAGTTGAATCGAAATTATCTTCGGGATATTTCGATGTTGGATTTCGTGACTATACAGATATTGTTATGGGAATTTGAAAGATATATTTTATATCGTTATTTCCAATACGATATATGTTGGCTTCAGAATTTGATATTGAATATAAGCCGATATATTTTCTATTCAGAGCCTTGTATTTAATATCAAATGTGATTTGGGTTTGTCGTGAATCGTGTTTTAGAAGACATTGGTTCTTTAACCCAGTTAAAGGCAAGATGTTGATTTTTGAAAGGATTAAAACTAAATGGAGTTTTAATGAATCTTTAATTAGATTAAAAAGTGAATTGATAATTTAAATTATCAAATCTGAAAAGTGATCGAGAGTGGAGTATCACCAGTTTTGCTCCAAAGCGATAGTTAAATCTTTAATTAGATTTGAACGTGAAATGGTAATTAATTTTACCGATAACACCGTGGTGTTAGATATGGAGTATTACCAGTTTTTCTCCATGGGATATATAGGTTGGGATTGGGAAATAAAATAAATAATTACTTCGGTGTGGTTCGTTAATCCCGACTAGTTTGAAATGATATCCAAAGGAGGATTAAAGAATAAATTTAGTAGAATTTATCTTGGATAAAATTAATGGGAACATTTCCCTAAGAATGTGATTTTGTGAATAAAAGAATATTCTGAATTGGAATGAGGCGTTTGATGTGTTTGTGTAACATTCGTTTATTATATACGTGGGTTATTCAGAAAGGCCGGGTTTATACCCATTCTGAATAACCGATTCGACCAGATGTCGAAGATGAAGACGGTGGTTGAAGGCCGGAAGTCTTCACATCGTTTGGGTGATTACTGATGATCTTGATTGGGCTGTACACCCAAGATGAGGGAAACAGTTGGTGATCGTCCAGACGTACTTGGAGATGGATGGATATGCGAGGAAAGTGCCTCCGGTTTCGTTCAGACCCAGGACGAACTTGTAAATGGATTGTGTGTCTGACATTGGATTTTATTCTGTGTAGATTGATCTCTATTAAATATACATCTGTTTGGCGGCGGAGAATTTATTCTCTTGCTTAACGCCCTTCTCTGAGACGTACGAGCTCAGAGGTTGTATATCGATGGACACCAGTCGCATGGAGTGAATTGCCAATGTGGCACGCGTAAGTGGCAATTGATCAAGGCTTCTGTTGAAAAGCAAAGTCTTGTGGTTGATGATCAGAGCACGGCCTGTGTGGCGTAGCTTTGTGTATAACGTGAATTCGCGAGCCTCACACCTCGGTATGAGTCAAAAACGGGATACGGACCCAAGGAGTGCACGACGTTTCTTTCTAGCTAGGGTGGTGTCAGTGACCTACCAGCCCTGACATTTATATACTTTTCACCTGTGTGGTTGTTGGATATGAGGCGCCTCGGATATAGGTCTGTAAGGACCGGGAAACGTGTGTTCAGGAATAATTAATCCTCAAAAGTAAGAGAGGACCGGCCTTGGAGGTTCCAAAGGATCAGAGTGGGGTCCTGAGGCATTTGCTAGAGTGTCTCGAACGCGGAGAGGAGCTTGCCCCTTGCCTCGGCTCATGACGGAAATCCAATTTCCAATACGTGATATTGCGGTTTTAATTGTAGAACTAGTATGGCGACATGATATATGGTACCCATGCCGTCTATGATTGATATTTATGATTGAAAATTGTTTTGACACTATACACTTATAATAGTATCAAATGATTTGTTTTGACGTACCAAGCATGTTTGGCTATTATAAGGGAAAACCCTATCCTCCGGCTTGCGTTGCATTGTGTGATGGGACCTGGGTCTTATAATAGCTTCATTTTTCCAAAAAGCATTGCGTTGTTTTGTTATATGCACTAGTATTCTTGGGAGGAAACCCGTTCCGTGTCATACGGCGTGGTCCCTTGAATTACTCTTCTTTAAAGTTAAAATAATAACTGTTTTAGTTCTCACACCAGTCACATGACTGACCTGGAGTTTATTGTTTTAACCTAAACTCTGGGTGCCCCTATTTTCCGCACGGGCAGCTAGTAGTTTTGGTTTTGCAGATTTATATTCACAGGGTCCTGATTTACAGCTGGAACGATGCTCGGAAAGCTCTGTATCCGTGTATCACTTCTAGTTGGGTTTTGTATATTTTTCCGCTGCTATGTAATTTATTGTAATCTCTGATATTTGTCGAATGTAATTTATTCAATTATACTCTGTATATTCTTGTATCTGATGGAATTGTTGTAATAGCAATGAAATGTTCTTCCGTCTGCGTCCTTTTGTGTGTTGTTCTCAAAGTATTCGTGCTTTCCTTCGCGGGGAAGTTACGGGCACTTACAGTGGTATCAGAGCTTTGGTTTACAGAGCTCGAGAACAAGACACATTAGAACCATACGAAAGAATTCATCAGATATTGGATTAATAATATCCAATTAGAATGACTCGTTAGAGATGGGATCAGTAGTATCCTAGAACGAGTGTGAAGAGTATATTTTTCAAATGAAAACAATTTTGTTTTGAAAATTTAAATCGCTTTATACGTATTTGATTATTTATTTATTTTGAATATGGACAATCGAGTATATATAGATTTCGCGTATACGCGTCATGAACGTATACTCGAGGTTTTAATATACTGGATAGATATAGAATCACATTCTAGACACCCGGGGATAATTCTGATGATGTGGCCACATCATCAGTATTTATATTCGTGTTTCGAAGGTGTGATTTCTATATATTTCCATTAGGCTGGTGTGAGAACCAAAACTAATATAGTTAGAACACATTGTTGTGAATTGGCATCAAAACATGATTTTCTGTATATGTATCAAAATTTATGAATTTGAAACTCTAATCCACTAATTGATTGATGTTTGTGTTGTTTGTTTATTTGTTTGATAATTTTGAACCATTTATGCCTAATTGAATCAAATATTGAATTGTATTGAAATTTGGTCGTATTTGCTTGCATACATGTATATCTTTTGAACAGGTCATAGCAAGGAGGCTAGAGCCGAAGAATAAAATTTGTTTGCCCGACAAATAGGTACATGTTTACTACATAATTTACTGTTTTGTTTGGGTGATGATGATTTTATGAGCCTATTGGCTAGCCGCTTGGCTTTTTCTTTTTCTTTTTGAGATCTGAAGGACCGGGGAAGTTATTTGAAATTCCCCGATGCTCCCGGTGCAGGGGAGGTTATGGCGAAATTTTTTGAAAATTCCGGGTGTTAGCCAAATTTTTGAAATTTTGAAAATTCTCAGAAACTGAAAAGTTGGAGAATGCAAGCCAGATCGAGCGTAGAGTTGATTAATCAAACCACTTTCGACTTTGTTCCTTTTCGGGGACGAAAAGTTTTAAGTGGGGGAGATTGTAATAACCCGGAAAATCTGGGCCAGTTTAAATTTTTTTATTTTGGCAATTTTAGCGAATTTTGAGTATTTAAAATAGATTATTTTAAATAATATCGACGTGAAATTTATTTTGAATATAATTCGAACGTATATATTATACGCGTCGTCGTTAGAATATAAATATTTATATATAATTATAAATAGAATTGAAAATGGCGCGGTAGTTCGATAATTCGATTTCAAACTTCAATTGAATGTACCGGGTGAAAAACAATCCGGATTTTAGTGAAACCAAAAACATTAGGATCTAATTGATGATATCTTTCCAACGAATCCGACAAATCAAGATTTCATAGCGGGAATCAAAAGATATGTCCAGTTGAAAATCCTGAATAGTCGCTATGGAATTCAGGCCCTTAAAAATAGCCATTTTGCAAATGATCTCGGATTTCGACGAAACCAGTTTTGTTGGGTCCGTGATGTCAAGTTATTGCTAGGTTTCAAATTTCATAATTTTTCGAATCAATATGTGAGCGTGGCAAAGGAAAACGCGTTTGACCAGTTTCAGTTGATTTTAATCGACTAGAAAATGGCCATTTTTCAAACGGTCTCAGAATTCGACGGAACTAGTTTTGTTAGGACCGTATCATCAATACGAAGCTAGAAAATATTTTTTAGGAATTTTTCTAGTTAGTATGTGACCCCGGTAATTCGAAATGTACGTTTAAAATTCAATATAGTGATTTAAATGTAAATTTAACGGAAACTGATTCAAACAGTCGAATCAGCCTACGATACATATCCCATTGGGTTCGGAATGGGGGTAATACGCTATGGACGACAGGCGGTGGACCTCGTTCAGGGATCATATGTAAAAGTCAACTTTTAGTGAATAAATTAATTAAATAAATAAAGAAATAAAAAAAAACTTTCTTCCCCTTTATTACCCTCTAGCCCCCCCGTTCTAAATTATTTCAACAGGAAAAAAAAAAGAAAAAAAAGGGAATGAAGGAGGACGCCGTCGCCCAAGGACCGGAGCCGCTACCGCCACCGTGGGCCAGCCGCCGTCCAACCCTCCATCTCCCCTTCCTCCTGCACCTCCGCCTCTTCTTCTCCTCCATTCGAGACTCACGCAGCCCCCCTAACCGAATCCAAACGACTGGAAGCCGCCGCCCCCTGAAAACCCTACCCAATCCGCCGCCTCAGCTACACCTCGAGCCCCTACCCTGCTGCGCCCTCCTCCATTCGAAGACCCCCCCCAAGTCGACGCAGACAGCGCGGAAACCCCCCCCATTCTCAGAGCAGATGCAGTAAGTTTTTATTTTAATTTTTATTTATTTAAACACTGAAATATGATTTCTTTTAATGCATATAAAATCAGATTTCGTATATAGAACTGCCTTAAATTCGTGTTCGATTTTTATATGACTGAATTTATTATAAAGATGAGATTTTTATTTCAGTCTTTGTTATATATAAATCGATAAAAAGATTTGATCTTTAATATTAATAAAGATTCGTTTTTTTAAATTAAAAAGGCGAGATTTTTGAAATAAAAATATGATTTTTATATATTGAACTTCGAGATAAAAATATGATCTTTACCATGTAGAAGATGTGAAAATATAATTTTTACATGATAGACGTATTAAAGGCGAGATCTTTATTTTAAAAAGTGAAAAGACGATATTTTTAAAATAGAAAAGATTAGATTTTAAAAATAGAAAAGGCGAGATTTTTATATATTGAATAGCATAGTAAAAATTCGATTTTTATATATATTGAATAGCGAAGTGAAAATTCGATTTTTAAATATATGAAGTGATTATAAAAATATGACTTTTATATTGAAAGTGAATAAATAAAAATGTGATTTTTATTTTAAAGACATCGAAATATAAAAATGTGTGATTTTTATATATATAGTGACTACGGGCAACGAAGATGACGAAGATGGGATAACGAAGAAGATTTCTATAAATGAAGAGTCGTGGTATTGGATAGCTATTGGTGAGAACTTCTCACTCTAAATACTTTCTTTTCTAGATATATATATATACTAGGATGCAGACGGTGTTTAGTAGCACCCGACACCCGTCATCCACAGACCATGGATGGCTTGTTTGTTAAATTGTTTGGTTGTGTAGTTGATTAGATGATTTGATGTGAAATTGAATTGCTGGGTGAAATAAATGGATTTGATTGAGGTGTGAATGGCGTGGGCGTTCACTAGACCGGGGATAAGGCTAGGCCTCATCCCGTTTCTAGTATCGTGCCGTTATGCCGCCGAAATTTTCTAAAAATATGTTAGAAAAATGAAAATATCATTTTTATTGTGTAAATGAACTGAATAGGAATTCATGTGTTGAAATAAAATATTTTATCGTTAAAAATATAAATTTCAACATGAATGTGAATAAATAAATATTTATAAACAAATCGACCGATTTGTTTATATACACTGATTTGACTGATATTGATTGGGTCGATAAATTTTACACATCGCCCAACTGCACAAACAAAAATATGTGTTTGTTGATTTGAAACCCCACACGGGTGTTGGGATGATATTTGGCTTACACTAATCCCAATTATTTAATTATTGTCGATCGATTGGTCGACAGACTGTGTAAGCGTCGATTATTTATATTTGATGCTTATGCAGTTGTGTGGTGCACTTTGGATGATGGTTGATTGTTTATCAATGCTATTATATACATGTGTTGTATGGAATCCATATAATTAACGTTATGTGGTGATTGATTGGGCCTCATTCCAATTGGGACAATAATGAATATTATAAAAGTAAATTCATGTGTTGAATATAAAAATAGTCATGTGTTGACGATGTTCATGTGTTGAGTGAAATATTTTATACAATGAAATTTACATCTTTATCATATTTAAAATTAGAACTACTTCTCAGTAGAAGTCTAATTGAAAATCAAACGATAGATACCATAGTTTTATAAAATATTTTACATAACAAAAATAGTGATGTGTTGACAGTACTCATGTGTTGAGATTAGTCGTGTGTTGAAAGAAATATAGATTCATGTGTTGAATGAAATAAATATTCATTTGTTGAATAGAATAAGGAATTTATTGAAATATATAAAGCCGTGTTGATTAGAGATGCGTTATTTTGACGCGAACGATATTTATATCGATTTTATTCGTTGTATAATGAATGTTGAAAAGTGATTTCAAAATTTAATATTTTGAAAGGAAATTCAAATTGAATTAGATTAAAAATTGAAATTGAAATTTTATTGAATCAATTTGAAATGAGTTCGAATCGAATAGAAAATGAATTCGATTCGAATTGAATAGAAAGTGAATTTGAATTCGAGTAAAATAGAAATGAATTCAAATTGAATTAGATTGAAATTGAAATTTCAAACAAACTGAAATTGAATTGAAATCAATTTGAAACGAATTCGAATTAGATCAAATAGAAGGTAAATTTGAATTTGAATTGAATTGAAACGAATTTGAATTCGAATTAAATAAAATTGAAATGAATTCGAGTTGAATTGAAATCAAATCGATTTGAAATTGAATGTAGAAGTTGAATTGTTTTAGAAACGAATTTAAAATGATTTATAAAATTCGTTTTAAATAGAAATCGACGAAATATATATTATATATATTATATATATAATATATAATGGCCTGAATAGAACGCGCCGCGCCGCGGCAGTTCGTGAATTTCGACCATTTATTTCAAACGGACATTGCGGGAGATCCGACCGTCGGATTCTCCTAAAACCGGAACCGTTGGGTTCGTATCGAAAAGAGCTTTCCAATGAATATTAGAAATTTGAAATCTAACGGTTGGATTTGGAATTATGTCCAAATCAAATTCAGAAAAGGTCGCTGTAAGTGCAGTTCGATGGCCGTTGGTGGAAATCGACTGTACGGGCCTTGATAAAATTATTAAAAATATTAATAATTTGTGTAAAATCATAAGAAATGATTTGGGAAAAATTGGGTTGAAAAATTCCACATTTGAAATGATAAAAATAGATTTTTATCGAAATGAACTAGTTTTGAACTGGAATTAAAATCAATTTATTTTTGAAATAAATAAATTGAATTTGAAAGTGATTATAAAAATAATCAATATTCCCAATACGTGGATTGGACTGGAGTTGAATCGAAATTATCTTTGGGATATTTCGATGTTGGATTTCGTGACTATACAGATATTGTTATGGGAATTTGAAAGATATATTTTATATCGTTATTTCCAATACGATATATGTTGGCTTCAGAATTTGATATTGAATATAAGCCGATATATTTTCTATTCAGAGCCTTGTATTTAATATCAAATGTGATTTGGGTTTGTCGTGAATCGTGTTTTAGAAGACATTGGTTCTTTAACCGAGTTAAAGGCAAGATGTTGATTTTTGAAAGGATTAAAACTAAATGGAGTTTTAATGAATCTTTAATTAGATTAAAAAGTGAATTGATAATTTAAATTATCAAATCTGAAAAGTGATCGAGAGTGGAGTATCACCAGTTTTGCTCCAATGCGATAGTTAAATCTTTAATTAGATTTGAACGTGAAATGGTAATTAATTTTACCGATAACACCGTGGTGTTAGATATGGAGTATTACCAGTTTTTCTCCATGGGATATATAGGTTGGGATTGGGAAATAAAATAAATAATTACTTCGGTGTGGTTCGTTAATCCCGACTAGTTTGAAATGATATCCAAAGGAGGATTAAAGAATAAATTTAGTAGAATTTATCTTGGATAAAATTAATGGGAACATTTCCCTAAGAATGTGATTTTGTGAATAAAAGAATATTCTGAATTGGAATGAGGCGTTTGTTGTGTTTGTGTAACATTCGTTTATTATATACGTGGGTTATTCAGAAAGGCCGGGTTTATACCCATTCTGAATAACCGATTCGACCAGATGTCGAAGATGAAGACGGTGGTTGAAGGCCGGAAGTCTTCACATCGTTTGGGTGATTACTGATGATCTTGATTGGGCTGTACACCCAAGATGAGGGAAACAGTTGGTGATCGTCCAGACGTACTTGGAGATGGATGGATATGCGAGGAAAGTGCCTCCGGTTTCGTTCAGACCCAGGACAAACTTGTAAATGGATTGTGTGTCTGACATTGGATTTTATTCTGTGTAGATTGATCTCTATTAAATATACATCTGTTTGGCGGCGGAGAATTTATTCTCTTGCTTAACGCCCTTCTCTGAGACGTACGAGCTCAGAGGTTGTATATCGATGGACACCAGTCGCATGGAGTGAATTGCCAATGTGGCACGCGTAAGTGGCAATTGATCAAGGCTTCTGTTGAAAAGCAAAGTCTTGTGGTTGATGATCAGAGCACGGCCTGTGTGGCGTAGCTTTGTGTATAACGTGAATTCGCGAGCCTCACACCTCGGTATGAGTCAAAAACGGGATACGGACCCAAGGAGTGCACGACGTTTCTTTCTAGCTAGGGTGGTGTCAGTGACCTACCAGCCCTGACATTTATATACTTTTCACCTGTGTGGTTGTTGGATATGAGGCGCCTCGGATATAGGTCTGTAAGGACCGGGAAACGTGTGTTCAGGAATAATTAATCCTCAAAAGTAAGAGAGGACCGGCCTTGGAGGTTCCAAAGGATCAGAGTGGGGTCCTGAGGCATTTGCTAGAGTGTCTCGAACGCGGAGAGGAGCTTGCCCCTTGCCTCGGCTCATGACGGAAATCCAATTTCCAATACGTGATATTGCAGTTTTAATTGTAGAACTAGTATGGCGACATGATATATGGTACCCATGCCGTCTATGATTGATATTTATGATTGAAAATTGTTTTGACACTATACACTTATAATAGTATCAAATGATTTGTTTTGACGTACCAAGCATGTTTGGCTATTATAAGGGAAAACCCTATCCTCCGGCTTGCGTTGCATTGTGTGATGGGACCTGGGTCTTATAATAGCTTCATTTTTCCAAAAAGCATTGCGTTGTTTTGTTATATGCACTAGTATTCTTGGGAGGAAACCCATTCCGTGTCATACGGCGTGGTCCCTTGAATTACTCTTCTTTAAAGTTAAAATAATAACTGTTTTAGTTCTCACACCAGTCACATGACTGACCTGGAGTTTATTGTTTTAACCTAAACTCTGGGTGCCCCTATTTTCCGCACGGGCAGCTAGTAGTTTTGGTTTTGTAGATTTATATTCACAGGGTCCTGATTTACAGCTGGAACGATGCTCGGAAAGCTCTGTATCCGTGTATCACTTCTAGTTGGGTTTTGTATATTTTTCCGCTGCTATGTAATTTATTGTAATCTCTGATATTTGTCGAATGTAATTTATTCAATTATACTCTGTATATTCTTGTATCTGATGGAATTGTTGTAATAGCAATGAAATGTTCTTCCGTCTGCGTCCTTTTGTGTGTTGTTCTCAAAGTATTCGTGCTTTCCTTCGCGGGGAAGTTACGGGCACTTACACCAATCATTCATCAGCCCAATATATATATATATATATATATATATAATAGTCAACCCTAAATAACCAATATATTTAAAGCAACCAGAAAAATCCAAACAAGCAACAACTATTATTTTTAACGGATAAAAATAATTTTAAATAAAAGGTGAGTGAGATTTACTCACCGATTTTCGTTGTATTTTTCTCTCCGTTCAATCTCGTATTATCGCAACTATGAATCCACTTGCGCTGTCTCGAACAAATTTGTCTCCCTTTACGATTATTAAATACATACATAATGATTCATATTATTATTAATTTAAATTAACGATTCAACTTAATAAATTTAAACTAATCTACTTAAATAAAAGACCTTAACTAAATTAAATAAATTTAATTTACCTTAATCCATTATTAACACATCTCTCCCCTCTTCATTTTTCGAACCTTCTACCCGCACCCATCCACGATGATCATTGTCTTCACCCAACTCTGCGTCTTCCAAAACCATTTCGCACCTACTAGTGTTGAAAAGCCTTCCTTCCTGCTCCACTTACATAGTTCGAACCCTCCCTTGTACATTGCCCTTTTTCTTTCAAACTTAAGTTGATCAGTCACAGTACATTACTCTAGCTTTCACTCCAGAACACCACAATTTCAATATTCAACTCGTCATCTTACTGTCACAAGTCTCGCTATAGCACCCTTAAGCATCATCGGTATGAGCTAGGGTTTCTCCCCATGATTTTCGACGCTGCTTTACTTCTGAACGCGAGCTGCTTCTTAAGCTCGACACCCAACAATACTCACGACACCATTACCCCACTCAGTATCGCACACTTTGAATACCCATCATTACGTCGAACCCCAAAGCTCACACGTGATTAACCCTAGTCCACCAAAATCGATTTCAGTGATCGCGACTTCACCACCAGTTCAAACGAACTCCTCCAGCCTCTTCAATACCAGCTCCGTCCCCCTAAATCCAAACCGAGATCATCGATTTACCGTTGTCGCGATTTGCTCCTCCGAGCGATGCACTTTGGGTCTTTCGCTATTCAACTCCAGTGATCGGAGTTTGCCGAACCTATCTCGTATGATGCGCCATACTACCTGAAGTCCCTTACGCCATCAATCTGACCTAAACCCCACATGTTCTCTGGTTGTCATCGAGTTCCAAAAAAACCACGTTGATTTAAGTCGTGATGTCTGATTTCGATTTTGATTTAAGGTAGTGGCCATTTTTGTTTTCTAATCTGAAGCTTTGCGTTTTGTAACTAAACAGAAAGGGGAACTGTCGCGTTACTTATAGATGAAGAGGGGAACCAACGTACAGGTTATTTAATGGATTGTCTCCCAAAGTACACACTCGATTTAATTTGATTTGAATAAAGCGATTTTTATTTGATCTAAATGGATATCGATTTGATTTCGAGCTTATCCACACCTCAGATATTTCGGGGTTCGCAACTTGAGATCATGAACCACTATTTCAACGCACCAACCGACATTTCAATATTATAGCATTGTAATGAACTCAACATAATATATTCTGAAATTAAATTTGAACATATATATATCAAATAACTATATAAAATCGGTATAATATAAATTAAATTCAAAACAATTTATTCCTTGAAAATAAATTGATATTATCGTCAATTCTATTCAAATAGAGTTTATACTGATTCATCGTCTTGATTTATTTTTTTAAAATTTTGGATTCAATTATATTTTGTTTTAAATTCAAATAAAATTCATATTAATCATTTGAATTATTTTAACTCTGTTTTAAAATTCGAATTGAATTATTCTCGTATTACGATAATTTAATATATTCGATATTAAATCGAAATCGATTATTAATCGATAACTCTATATAATCAACTAGATATTTAAAACTATATTAAATATTTAAAATAAACTGTTCGAAAAATCCGAGTCGTTACATGCATTAACGATCATTTTGGCAATCCCTAACAATTGGTATCAGAGCAAGGTCTTTCAAAAAGTTCATAATCTGATTTTTGAAAATAGTGGTAATGGCAACCAACACTGGTAGCAATAATAGTTTTTTTATATAGGGTTAATCCCTGTTAGACCACCGCTGTTTAATGGTAATAGTTATTCATATTGGGCATGTAGAATGAAAATTTATTTATAGTCAGTAGGATTAGACACATGGAATGCTACACAAAATGAATTTTGTTGAACTCACAACTGCTTTTGCACAATGGACAAGTGAACAAATGACCGCTACACAAAGCAATTCTAAGGCTATGAATATGTTATTTTGTTCATTAGATAGGAATGAATTTAATAGAGTATCAGTATGCAAAACTGCTTACGAAATTTGGAGAACTTTACAAGTTACTAGAGTTGCACATAACCCATATCCAATCCGACCCAACCCAACCCTCCTAGTTCGGGTCGGATATGGGTTACAATTTGCAACCCACACTATATATGGGTTGGGTGTGATATTTTGTTCTACCCAACCTTACTTTAACTCAACCCAACCATATATTAAACAACTAAATTAATATTAACCCACTTAAAATTAGAATAGTCTAATTCTAGAATAATGTTTATGTATTCTATAGAATATATATAAAGAAAAAATATTTCATTTCAATCCAAACTAGATAGAATTTGGCAAGGATATTTTAATGAGCATTTTATTGTATTTTAAGATGAAACACTTGTTCTATTATATAGTGAATTAATATAATATGATGTGTTTTACAATGAAATTCTAATAAAATATGTGTTATGATGAATCACTTATTTTAAATGCATTATGCTAGCTAAAATCTAATATATTATGTTGAATATTTTAATATTATCTTAAAAAAGTTCCTTTATATTCTCATTTTTATTAGATTCATGCAACCCAACCCAACTCTACTAAACCCAACCCAACCTATAATTCAACACAACCCATACTTCAACCCAACCCATGAACTAACTTAAACCCATACTTATGAGGGTCGGATCAAGTATTTGGTCTAACCCGACCCAACCCATACTTTGTGCAACCCTGCAAGTTACTCATGAAGGAACTAGTAAAGTTAGACAAACTAAAATAGCAATGCTAGTTAATCAGTTTGAGTTATTCTAAATGAATGAGAATGAGTCTATTTCAGATATGTATTGCAGATTTCAAGAGATAGTGCATTCATTAACAGCACTTGGAAAAACCTATTATGAAGCAGATCAAGTTAGAAAAATATTGAGTTCATTGAATCCAAAATGGGATCAATGAAATGAAGATTGAAGAGTTAATTAGAAAATTGATGTAATATGAAGTCCAATTACAGAAAAAAGAAAAGAGATCAACAGAAAAGAATTCTATTGCATTAGAAGGAACATAAAATAATTAAGACTCAAGTAGCGAAGATGATGAAGAAAAATCTCTTATGACAAATCATTTTAGAAGATTTTTGAGATATAGAAAGAAAAATTATTACCAAGGAAGTTCAAAAAGTAATAATGATGGTCGATGCTATAACTGCAACAAACCAGGCCATATAAGGAGAATGTGTCCATGCCCAGAAAGATCGACTTAACAAACAGACAACATCAATTCATCAAGAAAGAGAAAGAAAGCATAAGCAGCATCATTAGATGATTTAGATTCATCATCAAGTGATGAAGAACCATAAACCAGAAATACAAATATATGCTTTACAGCAATTCAGAGTTCAGAAAATTTCGAAGAAAAGGATCTAGAAACCAGGTACGCCTTAATTAATTTTTTATTTTATTTGGTTGAATGGTTGCTTTGTTCGTTTGCTTTGATTTGAATTTAAAAAACTTTTAAAATTTAAACTTGAAATTTGAAATTCAAATTTGAAATTCAAATTTGAAATTCAAATTTGAAATTCAAAATAAAAGTAAATAATAAATAACAAATAAAATAATAAAATAAATTGTTTGTGTGTTTACTAGGACTAGAATTATTTCAAGAAATCATTAAACCTGAAATATATATCGTCGATTTAAAGTAAAAATCACCAAAATCAATTTCATTTTGAAAATTAGCCTATATGTCGACATATCAGTCAGAAACTTGAAATTTGAATTTTGAATTTTGAATTTCAAAGGTTTAAACTTTCAAACTTTCCTCTAACTTTTCACCAACTCCCAAGGTCTGAAAAGGTGTCATTTCAATCTGAAAAGTTGTGCCGATTCAATTCATATCCATTCAATTTCTATATATACATCTATTCTCTTTACCTTTCATCCACAACTCAAAACAATATTCTTCATATCTATTCAATTCAAAATCATCAATTCAATGGCTTCCTCTAGTTCATCTCAAAAACTGAAAATAACCAAACCCATCAAAGGTTATCTTCATAATGACAAAGAGGCTATCAAAACCTATGGTAACTACTTAGTAAATGCTAAAGTTAACATGGGTGCTTTCGCCTTCTTTAGCGATTTTCCCTCTTATGATCTCTTCTCTCTTTTCGAACATAGCGAATTCTTGAGTCTAATTGACTCTCGTGATAACGACGAAGTGTGTTACCCAAAACTTGTCAAGATATTCTATGCGAATCTCAATCGCAGATTTTACGAGGGCAATGAAAACCAAATTTGGAGTAGCATCAAAAACATGTAAACTGTTCTCGATGATGAACTCTTAGGCACTATTCTAAATTGTAGAAGTAAGGGCTTGTATTTTTTGGATTTCGAAATCAAGGAAATTTATTTAGAGACCTTCCATGATATATTTGAAGATGATGCTCCAATGGAATTCAAAAATCAATTCTTTCGTCCGAAAAAAAGAGTCGTAAATCTTCTTTTTCAATATACCATCACTTCCCGTTCTGGAAATTTTACAATCCAACTCTCAAAGTCCAGAAGGCTCTTTTTGCTATTATGGGTAGCTATATTATCAATTGGGCCAACATGATTTTAAATGAATTTAAGCCCATAGAATTATCATCTAGAGAAAATAATCTCTACTATGGTGTTTATCTCACTCGTGTACTTTGGAGTTGATCTTCATAGAGAAGAGTTTGTGCCTAGAAAAGTGTTTGACTCATCAAACATTCATCTCATGCAAATTCCTCTCACTTTCAAGCCTTATGAGACATTCGAATCCAAACAAGCTCGATTGCAACAAGAACAAGAGCCAATGGAAGTCGAAGAAGAAGAAGAGGCTTCTATAGAAAGTGTTGAGTATCCAACAAACACTAAACGCATTTACAAAGAGACGATTATTCAAAATCAAGTGAAAATCGTCAACAATCAAAAGAAGCTCAACAAGAAACTTCCTAAAATATCCAAATTCATGGTCAAGATAGGAAGAAGGCTTGGAATTTCATCTTCCTCATCATCATCTGAAAGCTAGACTATTTAGTTTAATCTATCTTTATGTATTCACTTATATTTGCTTGCATTTTCTCTCGAATCCCGTATTTAAGTGTGTCTTAATTAGTTGGATGTATTTGCTTTCTATCAAAGTAAAGAATGAAGTTTTATTCGTGTTAAAATCATCTTTATGTCTCTGTAAAAACTTTAGAACTAACTATAATATAATATATATTAAAAGAATTCAAAATTTGAAATTTTTTCACTATGATACGTCAACACAAAAATAAGTATATGTCGACATATAACTGCCAGATTTTCAAATTGTTTCAAATTTTAAAATTAAAATAACTACTCATGTCCATTCAAAATCCAACGAATTCCAGACCCTATTTAAGTATATTTCTTCCAGAAAATTTCACTAATCCATTTCTACTTCTCTCTTATTCATCTTTTATCAAATCCATGGCAAATCCTATTCATAACATAAGTGAAAATCTTGATGACTTTTTGAATTCTTTCAAGAAAATTCTCTCCATAGCACTACGTAATCATCACAAACAAGAGTTAATTCAAATGAGATGGTTGAATATCAAGAAAAACATTTTGATGTGATTTGTTGGGATATATCTTCTCATTTTAGAAATGAAAACAACCAAACATCACATAACACTAAAGAAGAGTGGAAGGACATCAAGAAGAACCCAATCACTGGACAAGATGAATGGGTTGAAGTTCTAAGAAACATTTAATTGTTTGGTACGATTTGATTGATTTGTTTGGATTTGATTTAGTTTCTATAATTTGAAACTTGTATATATATTAAGACATATGGTGTGGTGTGATTGGATTTGATTTGATTTGATTTGTATATATAACAAACATATGTAATTATAATATTTGGATTGGTCTGTATTTAGTATTTATAATACTAGGTTTATAAAAATTAAGGAGAAATATTCTACTTTGAATTAATTTAGTTATAAATTAAGGGGGAGTATCATAATTAGGTTAGTTACTTAGTTTCTATTTAGATAGCTATACAATTTAGGGGGAGTTGTTTTTAGAATTTCTTTTTGGTATTGCCAAAGGGGGAGAAATTATAAAATATAGACATAGTTCATAGGATTCTTATAGGCAGGGGGAGTATTTGAAGGATCATCATCAACAGGTATATGCATGTATGATATTTTATAAACTAAGGCTGCCATCATCAAAAAGGGGCAAATTGTTGGAGAATGGAGTTTTGATGACAACAACCTTATTTCAATATTAACTTATAAAATATATACTAACACTTTTGTACATAATATATATATGTACACATATGTAGGATTTATACACAGGAAATATTACTGAAGACTATACAGTTTAAAGATATTAGAGATTCTGAGTTCAAATATATTTCAAGACTCATGAGTATTCAAGATTTAAAGAGTTCAAGAATTCAAGACTAATATAGTTATAGAGTCTAGATTATGTAAGACTCTAAATAACACTCCAGGTTCAAATCCAAATTCCGTTTTCAAATTCTGTTTCAAATTCTGTCTTCAATCCTCTTTATTTTATTTTCTCTCTATTTTATTTTCTATCCTTTTTATTTTCTTTTCTTATTTTAATTTTGATTTCAAATTCAAAGTTTTATATATTTATATTTTTACATTTTATAGTCATATAGTTTTAAACTTTATAATTTAAAAAATATGTTTATATAGTTTATATTTATGTTTTCATATGATTTCCTACTTTATAATATTAATTTATAACACTATATTTTAATTCAAGAATTTCCAAAATTATATTTATATCAAAACATTTTGAAAATGTTCAAAATATGCCGACATAGAGAAAACAATATGTCGACATATAACTATCATTCTTTCAATTTTGAAAGAAAGTGTCTTTTCACTATTTGTGACAGTTTTAGAACATTGCAGCCTTTGACGCACTATAAAAAGGGCTTGAATTCGAATTTATAGTCACTTCTTCTTCTCCACGTTTACTCTCTTTAATTACACCATTATTTCTCATCATTTTTATGATTCCTACACCTATACTCTGCCAAATTCAATTTTGTTTTCACTAATCTTCTTATCTCTACACTCTCTACTCATTACTCTCTGAATCAAGTGCTATTGAAGAGTTATAGGCATGTTTGTAATTGTTTGGGAATCAGAGTTTTACTTGTAGCTGTGAAATCAAGGAACGGAGTCGGTGTGTCCTTATTGCCATGAAATCAAGGAACGAGAGCGGTGTTAACCTTGTAGCCGTGAAATCAAGGGGTGTACTTGACTATTGATATAGTAATAAAACTTTGTGCAATCCAATGTTGCGCGGGGCTGGACGTAGGAGAAATCCGAACTAGTATAAAATCCGATGTGTCCTTTCCTTTTCTGCATTTTTATTTCTATTTATTTTGCATCTGTGTTTGATTCTGTGTCTGTGATTGTTTCTATGGTGTTTGATTTATATCGTTTATCACATAAGTTTTAGATATTGTTTATATTCTCAAAAGCACTATTCACCTCCCTCTAGTGTTTGTTTTGCCTTAACGATCCTTTCCGCAATCCCTAATAAGTTACCAATATAGTCCGTAGCTTCCATGTAAGAGATATCTACCACTCACCATTTTTTAGATTCGATGAAGATTCAATGAGATTAGATTTGGACAGTGCTGAAACCCCTTTAGTTTGATGCAATTTGATGTAATCTAACCCTTTTTGATAATTATCTACTCTTCATTGGCGATGACCTATCTTTTAGATGCAATCGACAATGAATTTGACTAAAGAGAATGGAGATATAGGATTTTAGTCTGAACCTGGAGAATCACAGACGCCCAACCTAAAACTTAGAATGAAGAGAGTAAACCTAATTCTCTCCGCAAGTCCCCCTATTTATATCTGCTGGCCTAGGTCTAATGGATTTGGCTGACCAGCCCATTAGCTGTTGACTAGTCTACCTAAAAACAAGTTGAAATTTGAAACAACGATTCCTTCCAAACTGCTGAACTAAATCCTTCATGTCACCACTCTACAAAATCATAAACTACATTCTGATCCAACGGAATCGGTCTAACCACCTGATTCGACCTCTATCAAAAGTTATGGTCCAAACAGTGAACTTAAGGGAAAATGGTTATATCTGAATTCAGTAATATCATTGATATATCTTACATCCCCATGAATGATATAATAAAATTTGAGAATGATCCGACCACTAGGGAATAAAATATAGTTATTTTATGATCGGTCGATAAGTAAAATACGGGTTGTTACATTCTCTTCCCCTTCAGGAATTTTGACCCCGAATCCTAAGCAAACACGAGCTAACACAACATCCCGCATGCCTACCGTCCATAAGCAGCCAATCTACCATCCAATGTAGCATTCAACGGTCCATGCAATCAAAGTCCTATCCTAGCATGTAAATTTGTAATATCCTAAGACACAATGGCATACATAAGATACAATATATGGGACATACCACTCGAAGATTTCTGGATGGGTCAACTTCATTCTCCCTTCAATTTCCCACGTGCAATCGTCGTTGTTCTCGCTCCACTGTACCTTGACTAGCTCAACAAACTTCCACTGTGCCATTCCTTACGACGCGAAGCAGCCTACGAGGCCTGAAAACTTCAGGCCCGACTTCAAAATCTTCAAGCTGATCTGGAGATATCATAACATTCGAGTCGTGCACAAACTTCCCTAAAAACTATAAATGAAACACGTTGTGCATGCTCACCATGTTCTCGGGTAAGTCCAATTTATAAGCGAGCTTCCTAATACGCTCGATAATCGGAAACAGACCAACAAACCTTGGCGCTAACTTTCCATTCTTCCCAAAACAAATTGTGTTTCTTAGAGGCGAAATCTTAACGAATACTAAATCTCCAATTGAAAAATCCAAATCCTTTCGTCGCTTATTTGCATAACTTTTCTAATGATCTTGGGCTGCCTTCATTCGTTGCCGAAGGAGTTCAATATTTTCTGTAGTTTCTCTTATCATCTCAGTCCCAAGTAGTAACTTTTCGCCTATTTCTAACATACAGGATGGATAATTACACGGTCAACCATACAACGCCTATTACGGTGCCATTTCAATACTCGCTTGGTAACTGTTATTATAAGCAAAATCAACTAAATGCAGATGGTTTTCTCACGTTTGTCCAAAGTACAATACAAAAGCTCTTAGAAAATCTTTCAGTACTCGATTAACTCTTTCACTCTGACCATCTGTCTAGGGATGATAAGCCATACTCATACGTAGCTTCGTTCCCAGCTTCTCTTGCAAACTCCTCCAGAATCCACTAGTGAATAGCGGATCTCGGTAGCTTTCAATACTCTTCGGAATTCCATGAAATCAAACTATGCATTTAAGATATAATTTAGCCAACTTCGATGTCGTCCTAGTTGATCTGCCAGGAATAAACCTTGCGCTTTTGGTTAAGCGATCCATGACAACCCAAATACTATCGTTTCCTTCCCTTGTCCTAGGTAACCAATCAATAAAATCCATCGACACTTGTTCCCATTTACACATAGAAACTTCCTGTGGCTATAACAATCCACTCGGACTCTTTTGTTCAGCTTTAACTAGTTGACAGTTCATAGACTTCGAGATAAACTTCCCAACATCCCTTTTCAACCTTTCCGAACAGTAAACTCGCTTCGTATTTCAATACGTCTTATTACCTCCTAGATGTATCGTCAATATAGAGTGATGACATTCCCTTAGAACTTCATATCTCAATCCATATATGTCAGGAACAACAAGTCGCCCATTCTTGTGAAGCCAACCATCTCGATCGACTTCAAAATCCTTAATCTCCTCTGGTTCTACTCTTACTTCTATCCTTCAAACAATTTCCATCAGCTTTTCATCTTGCTTTTGGCTTTCTCCATCTTTTTGATGAGAGTCGATATAATCGATAAGCTAGCTAACATCTCGGGTTCTAACTCATAATGCGGTCTAAAGTCAAATCTGGCCAAATACTCGAGATGTTTCCATTCTGTGAACATGGCTCTCAAACTCGCATGTCTTCGACTCAATGCATCGGTCACTACATTACCCTTTCCTGGAGTATTGGCTACTCCAAAATCATATGACGTTAGAAAATCTAACCATCGTTGCTGCCGAAGATTCAAATCCTTATGGGAGAAAAATACTTCAACGACTTAAAATCCGTAAAAACTCGAATCTAACTCCCAGTAATTAATGCCTCTAAACTATCAAAGAAAATACTATCTACTAACTTCAAATCATGAGTCGGGTAATTTCTTTAGTGCGGCTTCAGTTGTCAACTTGCATAAGCCATAACCCTGTCTTTCTGTATTAGCACCGCCCCAAGTCCAGTGCCACATGCATTAGTATATACTACCATCTCTTCATTCCTTTTTGGAATATTCAACGCAGGATCGCTGGCCAACCTTTCTTTAAAAATTCTTAAGGTTTGCTCGCACTTCGCATCCCACCCGAAGACCTGATTCTTCTTCATTAACCCGGTTAAAGGTGCAACTATCTTAGAGAAATCATTGATAAATCGTCAATAATATCAAGCTAAACCATGGAAACTTCTCACATTTGTCGCATTCTTGGGTCGATCTCAATTTTGGATTGCTACTACCTTAGTGGTATCCACCACTATTCCCTGTACTGATATAACATGACCTAAGAATCTAACTTCCTCCTTCTAGAAGTGAAAGTTTGAAAACTTAGCTCTTAATTGATGTTTTCGCAATATTTCCAAAACAATTCTCAAGTGCGTTTTGTGTTCTTCCTTATCCCTTAAGTAAACCAACATGTCATCAACGAACACAAGTACAAACTTGTTCATCTGATACCTAAAAACCCGATTCATAATATCCACAAAATATGCTTATGCGTTAGTCAATAAAAACGGCATCACCATCCACTCATAAAATCTAGATGGTGTCCTAAAAGTAGTATTCGGCACACTATGCCTAGCCACTCTCAATTGGTGAAACCCCATTGCCAAATACATTTTGGAAAACACCTTAGCTTCATGAAGATGATCAAACAAGTCATCGATTCTCGACAAAGGATACTTGTTTTTATAAGTCGCCTTATTCATCTCACGATAATCCACGCATAATCGCAACGATCCATCAACCTTGGTCGCAAACACAACTGGTGCACCCCACTCGGATGCGCTTCTCCGAATGAATCCTTTACTCAGAAGATCGTTCACTTGTACCTTTAACTCTTGTTGTTGCTTAGGTGTCATCCGCCTAAGAGGTATTACAATAGGTCTAGATCTATCCACTAAATCAATCCGGAATTCGATCTCTTGTTGCGGCAGCAACCCTCAGACTTCGTCAAATACATCAGAAAACTCGTACCATTAGCACAGATGACAACCCATCCCGTGGAATCACAAAGGAATATAAAAAGCTAACTAGAACTCCATCCTCTGGTAGACAACTTATCACAATTGTTCACCCTTCCACATTCCCGATTGTCACCTCGAGCCTTTCACAATCAACAATAGTCGCATACTTCTTAAGGCAGTCCATACCCAAAATAATTCCAAACCCAACAAAATTCAAAACAAAAAAATCACACACAAAAGAGCAGCCATGACTCGATAAAACTAGACCACGACAAAGCATACAAAGGCTTGACGAACCCGCTACTGGATTAATCACGGCTAATGGTCTATCAACAATTTCAGGTTATAAACCTAACTTGCGAACAAGCTCATTTCAAATAAAAGAATGTGATGCTTTAATGTAAAAAAATCGAACTAAAATGTCTAAAATAGAAAGCATACCTTGCACCACAACATTCTTTCCCCTCTCATCTACAATCGAACCCCTCGAAGAAGATGGAACAACTTCTAAAGTATACGCCTTCACAATCTGCACTTTCCCTCCACCTTAAGGTTCTTACACTCATTGGAATAATGGCCCTTCTGTCTATAGTTATAACAAGTAACCTTGCCTTTCGGCTTCTTCTGGCCATTTTTCCTTTGTTGTTTTTTTCCATTTTCCATTCTACTTTTTTTTATTACCACCACCTTGCTGTGGTTTCAATTCTTCCTTACCTCCAACAATAGCTTCTGTCTTCTGAGGAAACAAATTCTCTTTCCTCAAAGGTTTCTCGACAAATTTCTCAAAAGGGTCATCAATATTAATTACTTTCCCAAAGTCTCGTCCAACCCCATAATAAATTTCTCGTTCTTTTGGTCAGAGTCTCGATATACGACCAGGCATACTTGGATAAAGCTTCAAACTCCATAAAAAACTCAACAATAGACCTCCCACCTTACTTTAAATCAACAAGCTTCTTAAACAATATCGACTTTTGGACCATAGAAATGCACTTCTCTTCAAACTTAGTTCTAAATTAATACCAAGTAATCTAGTCCTTTGGAGTCTCCAAAGTAATAGAATTCCACAAATCCATCGCTCCTCCTTGCAACTGCCTTTATGCAAGCTTTCGCTTAGTTGCATCGTCAATTCCTAAGTCTCCAAAAATTTGAACATAATTATCCAACCTATTCTAAATCTCAACAGCTCGTTCCGTCCCAATAAACGACTTACCACCTAGAGAAGCGTAGTCCTTGTAGAGCTTCGCGGAATCAACAGCCCTAGGTGCCTGCACTGGAACACCACTATCTACTACCGCTGCTGGGGTGGGCATCCTCCTCATGATCGCTACCAACATGGCCTCGAACATAGCAGGATAATCGGTCATAGTAGCTGCAGCTCCCGACTGACTACCCTCGCTCCCCACTCCAGTTATGGGCTCATTCCTAGCAGCTTGTCTCGAGGTTTGTTGACTCATCCTTGCTCTAAAACGAGGGTCCATTCTCACTAGAGAAAGCCATATTGGTGTTCAAGTGCTTACTAACCTACTATACTATATATGTATATAATATAGTAATCATCCAAATAAAATCATAAATATGTCTCTCCTACATTTATACGCTCGCGAACTTTAGGTAAAATCGATCAACCAAAGATCTGATACAAAATATGACGACCACCACATACCTCTAGCACCAAACTAAGGAGGAGTGCGTTGTATGACGTGCCAGGCCGATACGGGACGATCAACAGGGTAGAATAATTTGAAAATTTAACCTGTTGTACAGCTCACAGCTCATGGATAATATATAATAATACAGTATACAAAAAGATATAGTAAGAAGCACAATTAAACAGAGAATCAAAATCCGTAAACCATAAATTTAGGTACAATACATCTCGATACATGAATATATAAATACAACATTCCTCGCTACATTCCTCAGAGTCTCAATAACATCAACATATAGCGGAAATGGAAAAGAAATAGCTAAAATAGTAGGTAGTAATAACACACCAGCCTCGTGCTCGTCTCTGTACAACAACACGGACACTAAGCCTACTACCTGCCAATTAGTTTTCCCACTATCAAATTGGTGAACATCCCAAGGTAATAAGAGGGAAACGAAAATCTTGAGTCAAATAATAGTCTTTATAAGCGATAAAATAGCTAGCAAATAGTTACATAGGATAATATGAGTATAAGTGGATCAACCCTCTGATTTCCCAACAACCATCAAGTTAACATGTGAAAACTATCCATCACATGTCGCATTAGAAATAGGAAAGGATTACTCTAATCCCGCTTCTCTTCAACATCCTACGGTGATGGCCTACCCAAAGAAAATAGAGAAGAAAACATGCAATCAACTGTTATATCCATAACATCCAGTGTCCTAGCCATCACCGACTACTTCCATGAATCCATCAATTATTAAACTTGCGTTTGTCCAGTTAAAAGGGCTAACGGAAAATCCCGGTTCAAGCTAAACTACCATACGCGCTCGTGACTCGTATGTTTGCCTCCTACCTAAGACAAATAGATCACTCCTACTTGAGTTTGATTCAGGGTACATGATCCTGCTTGATCCTTATGGGCATCCGCACGATACCTATGCTTTGAGTTCGCTATAACACTTCGATAACCAACGATTCCATGGTGCATCAAATTTGTCGAGCCTTTCTCCTTGGCGACATCAATTCTTTAGTCAAGCTGCCTCTTGAACTAATTTGATTATCATCCCTGATTAACTCCTACCTGAGTCAATCCGACATCACACTGTATCGTATACCATCCCATGACCAGTATCGCCTCAACATAGCTTCGATCACTCCTGCCTGAGTTCATAATCGAAGCACCATTCATCTTCAAGTTTCACATCGATCATCTGAAGTTCGCTTCCAACCAAACTTCATTAGAAACCCTAGAAAACCATCACAATTACGCCCTCAAAACTGCGGCTCCCCATTCCACCTCCCTATGGGTCGGTGTCGACCTTCATGGGTCGGTGTCGACCTTCATGGGTCGGTGTCGACCTTCATGGGTCAGTGTAAACCTTCATGGGTCGAGTGCATTCAACCGACCTATTCTCCAATTATTTCAACATTCGTATTGAAGTCTTTTCCGGACTATCCATATCTCGAGTAATCTGCCTACGATCCATCCTAAGTCAACCCCGAATGACTTGAAATTTATTCAGTAGCTTTGATTTACCACCACGATGCCATGCCCCAAAATTCAGAGCCACTCAACCCTTCCATATAGGTCAGTGCTGACCCTCATGGGTTGGTGCTGACCCTTATGGGTTGGTGCTGACCCATGTCCTTAGCTTGTATGGACATGAAAATTTTCGAGCCCCTATTTCACGTCTTCCAGAGCGCCTCTGCCAAGTTTCATCTAAATTTGATTGTTTGAACCTCCAATTTCCCCTGTTCTTCAATCCTATGATTCTATGACAAACAATCTAAAATACTACCCAAGTAATGAAATCAATTCAATCAAAACAAAAATTAATCCATACAACAATGATCATACAAACATGAGCAATTCATAAGCATAGCATAAACATATCATAAACATAAGATCTACCATGATTTGAATCTAAGCATATGAATAAACTTGATTAATCTAACAAGTATTCAGTTAATATAGTCAAATTAGGTTTTTTAGGATTTCTAGATCCAAGTTAATTATATAAGATCACATTAAAGGTGGTTTTAACATGAAACATATGAATACAATCCTAAGTCACCCATACAATCTGTAGCTTTCGTGTGAGAGACATCTATCACTCACTAATTTCTACATTCGATGAAGATTCAATGAGACCTGATTTGGACAATGTTGAAACCCCTTTAGTTTGATGCGATCTAACCCTCTTTGATGATGATCTACTCTTCCCTGATGATGACTTATCTTCTAGATGCAATATACAATGAATTTGATTGAAGAGAGTGGAGAAATAGGGTTTTAGCCTGAACCTGGAGAATTACAAATGCCTAACCTAAAACTTAGAATGAAGAGAGTAGCCCTAGTTCTCTCCCCAAGTACCCATATTTATATCTGCTGGCCTGGGTCTAATGGGTTTGACTGGCTAGCCATTAGCTACTGAACAGTCTGCCTAGACACAATTTGAAACTTGAAACAACGATTCCTCCCAGACCGTGAAACTAAATCCTTCATGTGAACACTCTACAGAATTGTAAACAGCCATTCCGATCCAATGCAATCAGTCACACCACGTGATTTGACCTTTTTAACACCCCGTATTTTCTGTTAATGTTATAGTAACGAATCAAAGAATAATTAATTTCAAATGTGAGAATTAAAGGATACGGGTTACGCCATGGCGTTCGTCTCGGAATTCTACTTGGGATGGAGTCCGAGTTTGCATAAAACGGACACCGTATGAAGGAGATATGGACGAACGAAGTTAAGCAGAAAACCAAGAGAAAAATATACACTGGCGCACTTGGTAAGTGCGCCAGTACAAAAATTGCACTGGCGCACCTGCCAAGTGCGCCCAGGCCAGGCTGAGAGCCTGCACAGTTTTCTGGTGTGATCTGATCCATACTGTGAGTCATTGCCGAGTCCTTTCTGACTCCTTGCTGAGTCATTAGTGCTGAGGTGTCAAATTATCCTGACTGAATGGTTGTGGTTAACTCTAGGATCATCCGACGGCTCTAATTAAATTGAAATTCTATATAAACAACCCAATGCTCAACCTAAATCACACAAAAGTAATCCTGGTACTAGCATGCCGTCAATAGAGAACTTGGAGTAGTCGTCACCACTTTCAATTCAAAGACAAGATAAAAAACTGAATCAAAATCAAGTTAAAGTAATCTAATTCAACGATCTACATCAAAGGCGAGCATACCAACTTCAGAATTCAGATTTCAGAAATCAAGAATTTCTTTTTGTTTGTAAGTTGGTTATTACGTAGATTTAAACGTTCTTTCAAATGAATCATGACAAGTTGTAATTCGAATATAGAATGATGCTTATGCATAAGATAAATAAAGCTTGATTCTTATTTATCTAAAATTACCGTTGCGATTGATCATGTCTATATGCTTGTGGTGATGAACATACCATATTTTATATATTGGGATCTATTATGATTGGGAAATGAACGTATTATGCCAACTGAATGGTGAAACATGTCATGTTATAATTTGGTGGTTACTTGCAAGTTTATGATCTAATGCACATGATTACATGTTAGATCAACATTCATGTATATTTAGAACCATGTTAAGTTGAATCTATTTATGTTGCAAGATTGGATTTATAGCTCTCTTATGTTTCAACACATAAGTTATTACGCTAAGTTGTGATTTAAATATGTTTATAGTAGCTTTCTTATGTTTTGACATACATGAGTTAATATGCTTAGTTGTGGTTTAAAATTGTGTTTATATGTTAAACCTCCATGGTAGACCTGTATCAAGTTTACATGATAATTAGATCCAACTTAGTCACAAGTTCCCCTTTACATGACAAGTTTAATTTGTGTAAGTTCTATGTAAATTCATATGCTATGATTCATGTTAATCGGATCTAAATTTTGCAAGTTCATTATCCTATGCCAAATCTATATGTCACATATTTTTATGCTATTAGAATATTTCATGTTCTTTGCTTTTCCCTTTTGTGGTTATAAGTTAGGCTAAAATATCGAGCCTAACATTCCTTGTAAATTTTGCGAACGTACAAACGGGGGATATCATTGGGGTAAACATGAAATTATATATAATTGGCATGTTTGGCACATGCCAATGATTTGTGGCATTTAAATGGCATAATTTTTATATACCAAAGATTATAAACATGATTTAGGGGGAAAGTGGGCCATGACAATAATTGATTTATAATTTACGTATAAATATGAAGGATAAACATGAAAATTACATGGTATAGATTGGTTCATGAAATGGTATATTTAGTATACCATTAATTATGAGCATAATTAAAAGGATAATTATGGCATAATTAAATTGGGAATAATTTACGTATGGAATTTGTTATAAATAAGAAATATGTAAATTGTAGAAAAGATGATTATGCCTAACCCGAGGTTAGATTGAGTTGTGGTGTAAAACTGCCCAGAACCGCCCGGCTGCCAGTGACCACAATAGTACCTATCTAATGTGAGAGGTTAGGGCATTGAGCCCAATAAGAACCCGAGGTTAGACTGAGTTGCGGTGTAAAACTGCCCGGAACCGACCGACACATCCAGTGACTGCAACAATACCTGTCTAATGTGAGTGGTTGGTGCTTTAATGAATAAATTAATGCTAAAACAAGAGTGGAATGGTAGGGTTAAGTAAATTTAGAATACTTAACCGTAATAACATGTTAACTAGGCAAGTGGGTGAGGTTAAGTAAATTTAGAACACTTAACCGTAATAACATGTTAACTAGGCAAGTGGGTGAGGTTAAGTAAATTTAGAACACTTAACCGTTGTAACATGTTAATTAAGAAGATGATAGGATTAAGTTAACTAAGGTAACACTTAACCAAAATATATAATGACATGTGGTGGGGTTAAGTAATACAAGAGGAAAACACTTAACCAATTATATAACATGATGTATGGGAAGGGTTAAGTTAACATGAGAGGGCAGCACTTAACCAATATAACATGATTTGAGGTAGGTTCAAGTCAACACCAGAAGGAAACACTTAACCAACATGACGTGACGGGTGGATGGGTTAAGTTAACTTGAATTGGTTAATGGCACTTGACCAATATAACTGGATGAGCGAATGGGGTTTAGTTAAATGGGAAATACTTAACCAATATAACATGATGAATGAACAGGGTTAAGTTAATAAGTCACACTTAACCAATCCAACATGATAAGTGAGAAAGGTTAAGTTAATAAGAACCACTTAACCAACATGACATGACGAGTAGGAGGGTTAAGTACATGTCGGGTTTGTGGGTAATATTAGTAAATATAGGCCCACAAAACTTAACCATTATATAAACATGATTGAATCCGTGGGAAGATTAAGTACATGTCGGGTTGGTGGGTAATATTAGTAAATATAGGCCCACAAAACTTAACCATTATATAAACATGCTTGAATCTGTGGGAAGGTTAAGTACATGTCGGGTTGGTGGGTAGTATTAGTAAATATAGGCTCACAAAACTTAACCATTGTATAAACATGCTTGAATCGGTGGGAAGGTTAAGCACATATCGGGGTGGTGGGTAATATTAGTAAATATAGGCCCATAAACTTAAGTAGTAGGAAACCCTAGCAACGGGGACCCATTTCAACAGTAACCCACATAGATGTATCACGGTACCCTGAGCTAGGCAGGATGGGGCACGATTACTGGGCTGATTATAAGCGGTCGATATAGAGGCTGGGGGTACGTCAGTGTAGATTCCGGCGGATTACGGGCGTGCACGTACTCCGGAGTGGAAAAAGCAGGCACTAGGTACCAGTAGTTTTACACTGTGCATTCTTGAATCGTTTCGGGGTCACTATCATAAGGATTGATACACCTTATGGTGGGACCAGCACAGGGTAGCCACACGCAAGAGAGGCCGATTGACACTGACATATGGCAAGTTAACACAGGTAGGGAGCCGATCGATAGGGTAGTAAGGGTACATCTAACATATTCATGGCAATTGTGCTGATTGAGGTGGAATCCTCAAATATAGATGTACACCTGAAGGCTACCACCACTGCTGGGATTGGGATCGTATTATACAGATTACTTGTTGAGACACTAGTTAGGTGGTGCAGAGATTATAGTAATGGGTGCGATCACATGTTCAACCTATCTTGTCTTATATTAGGGTATTGTCCTATGTTCTGTTACTCCTGTCATGATCCATTTTCCTTGTTTAAATGCTAGTAATCACTGAACTTACCAGACTTACTGTCTGACCCGTTTTCTCTCGTCTTCTTTTCTTCCGTTTTCCCTCCCCCCCGGTAGTCAGGGAGGGAATAGCTCAGGTTTGTTTGGACCGTTACTCTTTCCAAGCTTGAAGACTCTTTAACATATTGCCTTGGACTCTCTCTTCTACTGCTATGGCTGGCTCATGCTTTATTTGGGGAAATCATTTTATGCTTCTTTATTTTTGTTAAACAAGACAGGATACTTTGGTATTGTAAAACAATCTTTGTACAAGCTGTTTATCAATGGAATGAAGTTTTATTTATTTGCCACTGCTTTATTTGTCTGTCTTGTAATTTTTCTGCATCTTGTACTAAAAATGCTCCACCGAAGTTAAGGCATTCCCTTTGTGAGTGACCTTAACGGAGGTGGGTGTTTCACTTGGTATCAGAGCCAGGTTTCGATCCTCGGACCTGTGGGTTATGGGCCCATGGACATGGACTTGGTTCACAAAGGAGGGGAGGAAAGGATAGTAAAACTTAAAAGAAGAGGAAGTATCTTTATTTTGGTATAACAGGTCGTATAATTAAGGGCAAGGGCAAGAACAAGGGACATGATTTTCCGGAAGGCAAGTGCATGCTCTCACCGCCAGCATACCTGAGAGAGAGGCAGTAAGACTTCTATTGAAAGAGTTTTTCCTTTTTGATTATCCTGTTAGTACTCCTTCTGATTTTAGCACTTTACATTCGTATATATCTGCTTCCATAATTGAGTCTCTGCACCCTTGATATTGTATAGTAGAGGATCCCGTTATAGTCTCAAATCCAATTGCTGGTTCGGCCCATTTATCTTTGACTTGTGAGGATTTGAGAATAGCTATATTTATGCTTATGTTTTTTGGCTATGGGTTGATTCTAGGCATTGATTGGTTAGCTAGTAATTGTGAAACAAGGGTATTTAGACTTTCGACTTGCCTCGGGAATACCCTTGAGATTTCGTACGATCCTAAGGGATCAGTTTGTCTTAGCTACCTAGAATCACTTTATTTATCTATCGACGATTTTCGATCTGTTGGAGTAGTCCATGAGTACGCAAGATGTTTTTATTAGGGTAGGGGTTTTCCCCCTAAAATTTGATATAGACTTCATCATGTATCTAGATGGCACTGCAAAGCCAGTTATGCGATCAACGATAATTCTGGAGCAAGATTGGCGAGGATAGCCAGAGTCGGTAAAGTGCTCAATTGTTTGGTTGTTTTGTTAGTATCATCTCACATAGATCATCCAAATTCGGAGGAGGTATCCCTTGGGTGCTTGTTTGATATTGGTTTAGGCCTTTGGGGTTTGTACTTGAGGGATGTCGAGTTCGACTAGGATGGTTTGCGTGAGAAATAAATGGTTGGGGTTGGCACCCTAAGTTAGACTGACCATAAGAGAGGTAATAAGCACATAGTAACCATTAGCTTTAGACCCTCAGATTTGCAGCATGATGGATAAGCTAAGTATAGGAGAGACCTCTAATCATCTTAGGATATACACTTGATATATGTTTATCTTGAAAAGATAGTTCAACTACATTGGATATCCTCTAGAATAGTAAGTGATCAAAGGCCTATCTTTACTAGTGGGTTTCGGGAATGGAGGTCAAGAAGCGTCACAACCATGAAGTTAAATTAGATAAGGTACAGTGGAGTGAAGCTCAAGAAGATGCGACTTAGAAGACTGAAGACTAGATACACGCATCTTACCCTTTTTGAGGGTATATCCTTGATCCCTCTTTTTCTGAAAAATCTATTTGCATGCTAGACTTTAGCTTTTAGGTATATCCTCTCGGTCCTATCCTCAATCCTTAGGTAGAAGCCAATGGATGTAAACATGTGTTTGAGACATGTTATGTTTGATGGATGCAAGTGGTTGCAAGTGTTTGCTAGTGGTTGCTCGTGGATGCATATACACACATTAGGCACTAGATCGGCTCAGCCACTTTCATATTGCATTTGCATATATGTATTTGTTTATGGATTGAACTTGACGTGTTATCCTGTGGACATTGCATTTGAGTGAATGGTTGTGCACTCATATAGAAATAATATGTATCATTAGGATTGCATACATATTGGACTCATGGCACTAACATAATCCGCATTAAGGAGGTCAACTGAATCAGTAGACCGCCTGATTTTGTATTAGATAAGGACTTGTACACACACTATGCATATGATCATGAAAGCATTAGAAATCTTTTAAGGACAATGGACGCTAGTGATTGAATGGTTGAGTACATGGATGCTGGATGATGGGATACGCATTCTTCTTAACTTAGAGATTTCGAGGACGAAATCCTTTCAGGAGGGGAGAATGTAACACCCCGCAATTTTAAATCGGGACATGAGATATAATCAAAGAATAATTAATTTCAAATTCGAGAATTAAGGGAAACGGGTTACGCCATTGTGTTTGTCTCAGAATTCTGCTTGAGATAGAGTCCGAGTTTGCATAAAACGGACACCGTATGAAGGAGATATGAACGAACGAAGTTAAGCAGAAAACCAGAAGAAAGAAAGAAGAAAAAAAATGCACTGGCGCACTTGGGAAGTGCGCCAGTACAAAAATTGCATTGGCGCACCTGCCAAGTTCATCGAGGCCGAGCTGAGAGCCTGCACAGCTTTCTGGTGTGATCTGATCCATACTATGAGTCATTGCTGAGTCCTTTCTGACTCCTTGCCGAGTCATTAGGGCTGATGTGTCACCCTATCCTGACTGAATGGTTGTGGTTAACTCTAGGATACTGTGAAAAGTTGTTTCTAATGCAGCGAAGGGAGAATTTGGTACTTGGAAGATGAAGATGGATGTTATATTAAATAAGGAGAAGACTTATAAATGTGTTTCTGCACATGAGAAATTAAAAGATATGTATGCAGTTGATTTGGAAGAGATGGAAGATGAAGCTCTCACTACAATTCAGTTGAGTCTTTCAGTTGATGTTCTTAGAGAATTCTTGTAAAGACCCAATGAATTTGACGCCTGAATTCCAACAATAATACATAAACACGTATTACTTGCTAGAACTCAAGTATCGAAAATGCTAGATAGTTAATAAAAAAATTAGAGGGTGAGATAAGAAAGAAAGAAATATTTAGAAGAAAAATAAGAAGAACAACAACACCACAACATCAGAGTCTCGCATCGCAGCGGAACAAAATATAATTTAGAAATGAAACTATATTCAGAGCTTTGAAATAAAACTTACAATCATCAGAGTACACCAATACACCTGGACAGTTATACTAATCTCTCCTTATATACAACACACAGTGGAATAAATACTAGATATCATATGTCTGAACACCTTCATATCGTCCTTAGACTTCACAACATTCGATAATATAAACATGTAAAAATAGGTCTAACCCGAGCATTACAAATGTCGGATCAGTCTGGTGAACCAGAGTGAGAAAACTCGCTAAATTTATAGTATCATCCAACTTGATTTTAAAGTCATACATTTCTTTTCGAAAGAAAAGGATAATCTTAAGACTAATCCACACATAAAAACAGATGGATTTTAACTTATGATAACCCAAAACATTTTTGAAATCATATCTTGTTATTATATTATAATAGTGTTCAAATCAAATAAATAACCATCTAGCAGAACGCATGCATCTCACGCTCTACATATATAATATATAATCAAAAACTATGTGCTCTTATTGGAGATTGGATTTCCAACTATGAAAAGGTATGGAACCATCTTCCGATAATGTATCTCTAGAGTGGAACACACTGGGTTCAACAAGAACATCTTGCAACCCGACCACACATGACTGACCACTCATTTTGCTTGAGTGTATCGAATGTATATCACCAATGATTGGGATCTACCCACCATCCCCAAAAAGGGACATCATCGAAATAGATTAAAGAAGGAAATGAATTTTATCTATATAGGTGATTATACACCCTAATTGGGAGTGACCCACTTAGCTGTGTCGCCTGCCGATTTTTGTCAATTCTCGGTTGAAGAGGTATAAGGTTAAGACTGCCTTTAGAACATCACATTACCATTCACTTTGAATGCCACATTGTCAGATCCATCAGATCACTAATTGACTTCCACAAAAATACTCTAGGAATTAAGCTAAGGGAAGAGTCTTCTCTGCAATGAACAAAAGTATGTTTGTAAAAATCCACATTCGTGACACTCTTATAGACATTCGTCTATACAAGTCATCCAGGAACAGGAGGAACCGAAGGCACCCTCCTACCACATCCTAGGTATCACCCTATGGATCAACCACGAAAGGATTACAGTATATCTCTGGCCGATAAACCAGAGATTTCAAGTAATTTTACAGTTTTATGAAGATCCACGGTCTTCAATTACTCCGTCTTGTTCAACATTTGATATCTTCCATATTTACGTATTTGCTAGTTCGGAATGGTTTTAGAATAAAAATTCGATCCCGGTCTTTCCGTACCAACAATCGCATAGGCCACATTTAATAGTCGGTTATTTAACTATCAAATAAACAACCATTCAATCATAGAAATAAAAATAGATTTACTGGTTCAGTATTCTGTATCAATTGGCTTCTTTAACTAAAAAAATTAAACAAATGGTTAATTTAAAACTTAAAATGCTTTCGACATATATCATTTCACTTCTTGTTTAACACAAGATTATCCTCAATACTATTTAGTTTTAACACTTAGGAAAATATCTTATAAATTTCCTATTCCATTATCTTTTTCAAAAACATTTGCCACATCATTACTCGTTATCTATAATCCGGAAATCACTTCAACTTATCACTCCTAAAAAACATTACAAAATCTCTTTTGTTTCATTATTTGAAAACAATAATTTACTCTCATTCTTATAATAAACCTATTTCAAAACACAACTTATCATTTCCTTTTTACCTTGAAAATATCATTATATTTTCATACAATCTTCTTCTATTTCTAATATTTTGGAGGCCTCATTATATATATATTCTCGACTCCTTTTATTTCCTTTTTCTTTAGAAATCATATTGTGTATTCTTAAATCTTTTATTTCCATTACTTTGGAAATCCATTATATATTCTCACATCTTTTATTTCATAGCTGGAAATATTTATGTTACTTATTCATGCATTTCTATACTTCATTATTCATTGGTTCCTGACCGTAAATTGGTAAGAGAATAATTCCTTAAGTATCAACCTCATAGACTGAAATCAAGATCAGATTAATATAGAAAATCACTCAACTCAACCAATCTCCAGTTAGGTTCCAATGTTTTAATTTCTTATCTTAACTCCTTATCATCCCGTATTATTCCACTTCTAATCCCTTCAGCCATTTTCCACTTTGAAAATCTCGTTTCAATTCCTTGCATTTCACTTAATTTCATTATTAAGTAATGCTAATTTAAAATCAAGTTTTAACTCCACATCTCTTTTATAAATCTTATTTATAAAATCAGGTTTATTATAAACCCCTTTTTTATCTCGATTTTTTTTTACTTAATCAAAATATTAAGTAAACCTTTCATTTAAGCTATCGTTTTCGCTTAAATCTCTTTAAAACTTCATTCACAAAACTAGGTTTAAATATAAACCCGATCGTAAGCTCCTTTCAAAAAATTCAATTATAATTCATTGCAAACTTTGATTACTTACTTAAATATATTTAATTTAAGAAGTAATTACTTAAATTAAAACAAATAATTAACTTCAACATTAACTATTGTAAAATCAGTTAACTACTTTATTAACTTAAATAAATAATAAATTTCCTTTTTAAAGTCTTATTAAAATTAAATAATTATTCATTAAATTATTCCATTTGATTAATTGACAATAAACTAATTTAACTTAATAATCAATCCTAGTTAAAGCGGTTGACTTGGTCAACTCAAAATACGGTTATCTACTTAACCAATTCCAATTAGATTCCCTTTAAATTAATTAATAATATAATTAATTTAAATAATTCCATTTAATTGTCTATTAGAAATAATTAATCCATCTCTTAATCATTACGTTAATTTTTGCTCATTTACTTACAAACCTTAATAACATAAGAATTTTCCTTATAAAAACACTTAATAATTACTTCTAAACTTAGATAATAAATAATGAATATTTATTTCCATTTAACTAACTTTCATTCTAAATAATAGATTTAGAAATCTGTCTTCTATTATAAAATAAATTTTATAACGCCACTTATGTCGATTCACCTAATGGTAAATCCATATTTATAAAATGATTGATTTATAGACTATATGATGCCAATTACCCAACCAATACTGTCCATTGGTTAATATCATAATAAATGTTGAATTACCATTCAACAATTAATAAACAAACCAATCATGTAATTAGGTTGGTCATACAATTCATATAATGGTAATATGAAAATAAATAATAAATTTGAGGAATCTAGTTGGATCCCTCCAACCTGTTTTTCCCTACACCCAAATATATTACCACAAATAATATTATTCAATTCAATAAACAGATGTAATATTCAATAATAAATAAATAATAGTTATCCAAGCATCTATATTTTAATTAATTACATTTATACTATTATAAACGTACCCAACAAGGTAAGTTACCTCGTCTTGGAACAATCGTTAAAATAATGATTAGTTTCATTTAAATTAAACTAACGTTTACATCAACCAATTCATCCAATATATATATATATATAGAAACATTCAGCACACAACAAACAATTTCCAACCATAGCACACAAATTAAATCCTGACTTATATAAAATATAAGTGGGTAAAAACTGAGTGAGTTATACTTCGTTCATTCGCTGTAGCAGTTCGGTTACAGTTAAATTAAACAGTCATTTAATTTAACTATAAATTCCATATATCTTCGTCCATGTCCAAAACAGTTCCATCATGTGATGTTTGTCACCACAATCGCAATGCAACTTTTTTGGGTCCATTTTGTACATGGAATAAGAAGTTATTCGGGTATATACTAACACGATTTAAATTATTATTAACCCTAAATTAATTTATTATTAAACTTAATTAAAGTAACTACTTTTATTTCAAACATAATAACACCGATATAAAAGTTCTTGTAATAACCCGGAAAATCAGAACCAATTTAAAATTTGTATTTTAGAAATTTTAATGAATTTTGAATATTTAAAATGATTTATTTTAAATAATAACAACAAGAAATTTATTTTGAATAGAATTTGAAGGTATATATTTATTTGAATTGACGTTAGAATATAAATATTTATTTTAATTATAAAAGGAATTGAAAATGGAGCGGTAGTCTGAAATTCGATTTCAAATTTCAAATGAATGTACAGGGTTCAAAATAAACCGGATTTTAGTGAAACTAAAAATATTAAAATCTATTTGAAAATATCTTTTCAACGAATCCGAAAAATCAAAATTTCATAGTGGGAATAAAAAGTTATACCCAATTGAAAATTCAGAATAGTCGCTATGGAAATATAGCCCTTAAAAATAGCCATTTTGCAAACGACCTCCGTTTTCGACGAGAGCACTTTTTTGGGTTCGGAATGTCAAATTATTGCTGGATTCCAGTCTTCATAATTTTTGGAATCAATATGTGAGCATGGTGGATTTTAACGCGTTTGGTAATTTCAGCTTGAATTTAATCGACTAGAAAATGACCCTTTTTCAAACGGCCTCCAAATTTGATGAAATTAGTTTTATTAAGACCGTATCGTCAAAACATAGCCAGATTTATTTTTCTGGAATTTTTAGAGTCCGTATGTGACCCCAATAAATTGAAATGTACGTTTAAAATTCAATATAATGATTTAAATGTTAATTTATATGAAAACTGATCGAAACGATGGAATCGGCTTACGAAACATATCCCATTGTGTTCGGAATGGGGATGATTAGCTAGGGACGACAGTTGTTTGGTCTTGTTTGGAGTTGGAAATTAAAAGTCAACTTTTGTGGATAAAATAATAATTAATTAAATTATAGTAGGCCCCCTTCTTCTTTTTCCCCGATCTCAGATTCAAAAGGAAAATAAAAAAACCCAGCCGCCCCGTCGATCCCGCCTCCCCCGATGTTGTGCCCCCACTTCCGGCCCCCCAACGGCGCCGTCAGCCTTCCCAGCCGCCCCCGATCTTCCTTCCGCCTCCTCCTCTCTCCCCTTTCCCAGTTCACCCCAAAACCCCTCCACATCACAAAACCCGCGCCACCCGCCACCTAGGGCTCCACCGCGCCTAGCCGCACCATCCCCAACCCCGTTAGTCTCCTGCGCCGCTTTCCCCCGGCCAACAAACCTTCCTCCGCCGGCTATGAGTCTTATTATCATTTTTATTTATGTTGTGTGTTTAAAAATGAGATTTTTTTAATAAATAACCTTGTTATATAAAGGTGATTTTTGAAAATAAATAACATATATTTATTTTCAGATTTTGCGTAATAACTTTGATTTGATTTCAGTTTTTTTTTATATGTGAAAAACATTTATTTGGAAAAATTAAGTAGCGATAAAAATATGATTTTTATTGTTTGAATAACGATATAAAAATACGATTTATATATATATATATAGATTTGAAATAAAAATACGATTTTACACATTTGGCTTTGAAATAAAAATATGATTTTTATTAAGAAGATAGCGAAGTAAAAATATAATTTTTAGCAAAATAAAAATATAATTTTTAGCGAAGTAAAAATATAATTTTTAGAATTGAAATAATAATGTGATTTTTACTATGAACAGCGTGAAGAAGATTCATTGGAATTTCAGACAAGTCAGCACTGTTCTGAAATTTAGAAATAAAAATGACGAAGTGGATCCCCAAGGTGAGGACTTCTCACTTTAATTTTATTTTCTAATTGAAATATATACTAGGATGCAGACGGTGCTTAGCAGCACCCGACACCCTTTGTCCACAGACCGTGGACAACTTGTTTGTTTGTTTGATTGTGTTGCGAAAATTGTTTGTGATGTAAAATAGACTGAATAAAATATTCATGTATTGAAATAAATATTTTATAGTTAAAAATATAATTTTTAATGTGTATATGAATAAAAAAATATTCATTTACAAATCAGATGATTTGTTTATGTACACACATTTGACTGATATTGATTGGGACGATAAATTTTACACATTGACTAACTATACAAATAAAATCCATTATTTGTTGATTGAAACCTCATACGGGTATTGGGATGATACTGGAGATACATTAATCCCAATATTTAGTTGTATGTCAATCGATAGGTTGACAGACAGTTGTAAGCGTTAAATATTTATATTTAATGCTTATACAGTGTAGAATGCACTCTGGATGATGGTTGACTGCATTTGATTGTTGTTGTGTACATGTGTTGTATGAAATCCATATAAATCACATTATATGGTAATTGACTGTGTTTGATTCCAGTTCAGAAAGAATGAATATTTTAAAATAACGAATACTTAAAATAATGAATATTTTAAAATAATATTTAGTAAAAGATCAAAATCTGATTTTGATGTCCGATTTGGAATGGATACGAAAATATTTAAACATATGAAGCCGCGTTGATCAGATTAACGCCATTTTGATGTGAACAATATTTATATCGATTTTATTCATTTCTATAATGAATATCGAAAAGGAAGTGATTTCAAAATCTAGTGGTTTGAAAATATTATCATTTATATATCGATGATATGGAATATTCAATTTTGATTTGAAATTGAATATAAAGTTGAAATCGTTTTGAAAATGAATTTAAAATGATTTATAAAATACGTTTTAAATGGAAACCTATGAAATATATATAATATATATTATATATATAATGGCCTGAATAGAACGCACCGCGCCGCGGCAGTTCGCGAATTTCGACCATTGACTTCGAACGGACATTACGGGAGATCCGACCATCGGATTCTCCTAAAACCGGAACCATTGGGTTCATACCGAAAAGAGCTTTCTAATGAATATAAGAGATTTGAAATCTAATGGTTGGATTTGGAATTATGTCCAAATCAAATTTGGAAAAGGTCGCTGTAAGTGCAGTTCGATGACCGTTTATGGAAATCGACTATACGGGCCTTGATAAAATTATTAAAAATATCAATAATTTATGTAAAACCATAATAAATGATTTGGAAAGAATTTGGATGAAAAATTCCAATTCTGTAAAGATAAAAATATATTTTTATCGAAATAAACTAGTTATTAACTATAATTATAAATTCAATATTTTTAAAATAAATAAATTGGATTTGAAATGGTTTTAAAAATAACCGGAATTTCTAATATATGAATTGGAATGGATTTGAATCGAAATTATCTTCGGAATATTTCAATATTGGATTCCGTGATTGTACGGATATTATGGAGGAATTTGGAAGATATATATCGTTATTCCAATACAATATTGTTGGTTTCAGAATTTGATATTGAATATAAGCCAATATATTTTCTATTTAGAGCCTTGTATTTAATATCAAATTGGATTTTGGGTTTATCGTGAATGGTATCTTTAATAATACTGTTCTTAAACCCAATGGAGTTAAGAAAATTAGAAACTGACTGGAGATTAGCCAAATTGAATGGTTTCCTGGGTATTGATATGATGTTGGTTTCGGCCTTTGGGATTAATACTTAGGGAATTTTTCTCTTACTAATTTACGGTTAGAGACTGATGGGATTTTGGGTTTGTCATGAACTGTGTTTTAAATGACCCTGCTCTCAAACCCAGTGTGACAAGAATAAATCTTTTAATTAAGAATTAAAGAAGAATTACCAATTAATTAACATTTAATTAAAACTGAAAATGGAATGTGAATTGGGTTTATTGTGAACTGTGCTTTTAACGACATTCATTCTTTCACCAGATACAGTGAAATGTGATTTGGAATTTAAAAATCTTTTTATTAAGATTTAACGGGAATTTTCCATAGTAACGTTTTCCAATTTAATATATTAAATTGGAATTAAATGGAATTCGATTGATAATAATCGAAGTGAACTTCTGTGGAGAAGACTGTTAATACATATGGAATTTAAAAGGCTTTGCCGTTATTCTATTTATATTATTAGTTGGATATGGAAATTGATATCGATTATATATTGATTTATTTTTCCGTTAAGATTCCATAATTAATGGAATGTGATTTGGGTTTATCGTGAACTGTGTTTTAAATGACATTAGTTCTTTAACCCAGTTAAAGGCAGGATTACATGTCTGTCATTGTATTTCGAACTGTATGGTTGATCTCTGCTAAATATATATCTGTTTGGTGGCGGAGAATTTATTCTCTTGCTTAACACCCTTCTTTGAGACGTACGAGCTTAGAGGTTATATATCGGCAGAAATCAATAGTACGGTGTAGATTATCGATGCAACATGTTTGTGTTTGCAAAGTTAAATAATCATTAATATTAATTTTTGGGAAGATTAAAACTAGGTGGAGTTTTAATGAATCTTTAAATAGATTGAGAAAGGGAATGTGATAATTTAAATTATCAAATTTGGGAAATGATCGAGAATGGAGTATCGCCAGTTTTTCTCCTAGCGATAGTTAAATCTTTAATTAGATTTGAATGGGAAATGTAATAAATTTTACGATAAGACCGTGGTGTTAGTTATGGAGTATTACCAGTTTTGCTCCATGAGATGAATAGGTTGGGATTGGGAAATTAAACAAATGATTACTTCGGTAAGGTGCGCTAATCCCGACTAGTTTGGAAAACCGTAACATGGTTTGAAATGATATCCAAAGGAAGATTAAAGAATAAATTTAAAAGAATTTATCTTTGATAAAATTAATGGGAACCTTTCCTAAATGATATGAATATTTGAATAAAAGAATATTCAGAATTGGAATGAGGCGTATGTTATGTTTTTATAGCATTTGTTTATTATATACGCAAGTTATTTGGAAAGGCCGGGTTTATACCCATTCTGAATAACTGATTCGACAATATGTCGAAGATGAAGATGGTGGTTGAAGACCGAAGGTCTTCACATCATTTGGATGATTACCGATGTCTTGATTGGTCTGTACATCCAAGACGAGGTAATAAGTGGTGATCGTCCAGGCGTACTTGGAGATCGACCGGATATGCAAGGACCTTTCTCCGGTATTGGACATATGGGACGAGGAATAAGGTGGCTCCGGTTTCGTTCAGACCCAGAACGAACTTGTAAATGGACTGTGTGTCTGACATTGGATTTTATTCTGTGCTAATTGATCTCTGTTAAATATATATCTATTTGGCAACGGAGAATTTATTCTCTTACTTAATGCCCTTCTCTGAGACGTACAAGCTCAGAGGTTATATATCGATAGATATCAGTCGCATGGCATGAATTGCCTGTGTGGCATGCTGAGATGCAAATGATCATGACTTCTGTTGAAAAGCAAAGTCTTGTGGTTGATGATCAAAGCACGGCATTGATATAGCATAGTTTTGTGTATAGCGTTAATTTGCAAGCCTCACACCTCGGTATGAGTCAAAAACGGGATAAGGGACCCAAGGAGGACATGACGTTTCTTTCTAGCTATGGGTGGTGTCAGTGTTTTGCAAGACCTGACATTTATATTATCTTTACCTTTGTGGTTGTTGGAATGCAAGGCGCCTCGGATATATCGGTCTCTTCAAAGCCGATGGATATAGGTCTTATAGGGTCAGGAAACGTGTGTTCAGGAATTGCCAATCCATTAACGTAAGTGTGGACCGGCCTCGGAGGATCCAGAGGTTGCCCAGAGTGTGCAGTCCCGAGACAATTGCTAGAGTGTCTCGAAGCGGAAAGGAGTACATCCCTTTCCTAGTCTCAAGACCGAAATCCAATTTCCAATACATGACATTTCGGTTTTGATTGTAGAGCCAAGTATTGGCGACATAGTAGCATGGGATACTATGCCGTCTATGATTGATACATTTATATTTGAAGTTGTTTTCATACACTATAATAGTATCAAAATGATTTGTTTTAAATGTACCAAGCATGTTCGGCTATTATAAGGTAAAACTCTATCCTCCGGCTTGCATTGCATTATGTGATGGGACATGAGTCTTACAATAGCTTCATTTTTCAAAAAAAAAAAGAAGCATTGCGTTGGTTATAACTGTTTATGCACTGGTATTCTTGGGAGGAAACCCGTTCCATGTTATGCGGCATGTTCCCTTGATATATCTGATTTTAAAGTAAAGTTTCAAATAACTATTTTAGTTCTCACACTAGTCATATGACTAATTTGGAGTTTATTGTTTTAACCTAAACTCTCGGTCCCCCATTTTCCATACGGATAGCTTGTAGTTTTGGTTTTGCAAATTTATATTCATAGGATCCTGGTTTACAGCTGGAATGATATTCGGAAAGCTCTGTATCCATGTATCTCCTTCAGTTGTGTTTTGTATTATTTTCCGCTGCATTGTAATTTGTAAATCTCTAATATTTATCAAATGTATAACATTTATTCACACTCCGTATATTCTTGTACTCTGATGTAAATTATTGTAATAAGCAATGAAATGTTCTTCTGTTTGTGTTTTGATTTGTCGTGTTCTCATTACAATCTGTTCTTTCTCTTCTCTTTCGAGACCAGGGAAGTTTGGGTCGTTACAGTTCTTCCCCATTTATGTTTGTTCAGTCCAATTTTTATTTTCTTCTACTCATGAAAGACCTACCAACGTTACAAACCTATCCACCATTTCGCCGATTAATAAACGTTCTTAATTAATTAATGTCAATCTAACTTATGTTTTCTAAGAAATAAAAAGGCCATCATAATTACGTTGTATAAATTCAGGGTCGATTTTCTTTTTAATATTTCCATATGCCTACTCCAGTTACCAATTACGACTTTGTTCAATATGATACCCTAAATCCCAAAAATCTATTGTTCGTTCCAAAAGAAATCAAACCTGCTGCCAACTTTATGTCTTCGTTAATCTGTTCTTCAATAACCTATTCACGAACCATGTTCACTAGCGCCACTCCACCAATGCTCCACCGGAACCAGATCTGAACCCCCACAACGCTGCGCCTGACCATCCTCGTCCATCATGACTATGCTCAGCCAACTCGACGTATTCACAGATCACCAATTCGTCTTCGAAAGTCGCGCCTTTCAGGCCAAATTACGAAAAGTACAAGCTCTAGAATCTGATCATACCTGACCAGTTTGGAGATCTTGCTGAGTACTTGAACTTTGTTGTTGAATGATTCATTGATTAGTGTGTGGAGATGTAAAGAGAGCAGAAGATTCGTTGTTCCTGTTCATCCATTATAGGTGACGGCGGCCAAAAGACAACTTGACTTTGGGAGCGCAAATACTACGGTTACTTTGGATTGAGGTGTATTTATATGGGTAAAGATTTATTATTAAATTAATAAACGAAACATAGCACTGAAGTATCATGTAAAAACCACCACATACAATATCCAATTGAGATGAAACTCGTAACCCCAGCATAAAACAATATTCCAAACACGATGGAAAAGGTTTTGTTGAATTCCGAGATCATTTGTAAAAATCCCTATATAATTCACAAGCGAATAATCACCCGTTTAAATGGCCCACGATCATAAAATAAATTCAACTGAAACTTGAAATACTACATTCACTAACCATTATGAGTTTAATAAAATTTGTTTCGTTGAAAAAAAATATATGATATTTTATGTGTAAAAAACGCTATTTTGGACACTAGAATACCTGATCTCCAAAAATAACGATTATTTACCTATCCTGACTCTAAACGTCAATACAAATCCAACGGAATTGGTTTCTGTTTACCGGACTTTTGGTCCAGGTCCCAAAAGTATGCAAGACAAGCTTGACTCAACATATCATGTGATATTACAGCCCAAAGGCATCACTAATATAATCTAGGGTCCAGTACCAGAAGACTCTAGTCTTGCCACTAGCAGAATGTCGCATCCCTCGAACGCGACCTTCATCAGTATCCGTCCGCATCCGAGCTGAAGGCGAGCCATCAAGCAGGTCCGGGCGCAGCACCGATAGGGGTCCGGGGCCCCACAGTCCCGGCGGGCACCGCCCGATTCATCCTATTTCCGCCAACAAGTGTGTTGCCCAGAATTACCAGATCGACTCAAAGTCAGGATTCAACCAGCAACTTCCGTGAACCTCGCCGTCCCTTAAAAACATTGCCAAACCGAGGCCTCAAATCCTAAAGGAGTTACAAGCCCCGAGCGCCCGTATCTATGGTCCTCGTGCCCTTCGAGGGGCGGACTTCACACCCGGCAGGTGCGAAAATTTTGCCCTCGGTAGGTGCGGAATTTCGTACTTAGCAGCCGGGTGTGAAAATATGGTGTGTGCAGGTGCCAGGTGCAAATTTCTGCATGTGGTCCCCCATTCTTACCTACTCTTACGTAATCCTACCTAACCCCACTCCTATAAATATCCCATGGCCTCACACTTCAAAGGGTTTGGAATTTGAGACCTTGGGACCTCTAGAGAGCTCCATTAATGGCATCTCCCCTTTGAGGAAGAAGGATGTCAAATGTGTAATATTTATTCATACTCTGTATATACTTGTATTCTGATGGAATTGTTGTAATAAACATGAAATGTTCTTCTTTTTGCGTTCCGATGTGTGTTGTTCTCAAGGCATTCCGCGCTTTCCTTACCGGGGAAGTACGGGTCGTTATAAAGGAGGAAAAAAGTGTCCTTTCCTTAGGATATTAAATATATAATAATTATGACATCATATATGACAATGATGACATCATCTAGCATAAAGATGAATGTAATGGGATGTAATGGAAGGGTCTCAACCTCGTAACTTTGAGTGACTAATAATATTCCAACAACACTTCAAAGTGGATGTAGCCCCTATGGAGGCCAAACCACTATAAATCCCTTGTGTTACTTTACTGTTTCCTACCCTTATCTGTGCGACCAAATTAACTATTCCTAGTAATAGGAATCTTTGGTGTTTTCGGCATATTTTGCCGTCAACAATTTCATAGATTAATTCGATCGTTATCTTGAGTTACCAATAAATTCCTGTCAAATCGTATTAAATATATAAAATTAACCTTCATAATTTATAAACGATTCCATAACGACTATTTGAAAATTTGAATTGGACATAACTAACAATCTAAAACATGAAATCTCCATATTTCTCTTTCATCAGAAATTTATAATCAAATAGATTCAAACGATTCTTGTTTCACAGAATTCCGACATAAAATGTATTCTATATATTCAATTAAAATTCAAATGGTAAATTACGAACTACCGCGACGTTAAGAACTCGATTTATATTAATTATGAATTTAATGGTCAAAACTTTATTATATAAATGAATTATATATTATAAAGACGTTTATAATTCCAAATCAATATTTAAATAATAAACTAAATTAAATATTTAACTACCCAAAAATACGAGACGTTACATTCCTTCGCCCTTAAAAAAATTTTGTCCCCGAAATTATTAAGGTAGAAAAATGTTACAAATCACATTATCTTTCAAAAATCTAATTAGTTTTAAATCGAAAACCAATTCATTATTGTAAATATTTTTTTTAAATATCGAAAATTTTCTAACATCTTAAATTCCTCGCAAAATTCGCTAGTTTCCCCTGTACGGAGGGACTTCTGCGATATCGTAGGAACAAATAATATATATACATCGACCCACACGGTCGGAAAAAAATTTCAAAAGCCAATACTAATATTTTCGTGTAGCATACCTAATATAAGTATTATCACCAAAATAAACTCCGAGACCAGCTGACGGTGAAGGGGTATCGAAGGAACACAAATACAAAAAAACCTTCCGCAAGCAAAAATCACCGCTTTAATAGGAGGAGTTGAAAGCGGTAAAGAATGATCTAAAAGTAGCATAAACCGATACCCTCCAAGAAGAATAGAGCCCCAAAGACTTCAAAGTGCCAGCAAAGGCTATCTGGCAGGGCCTATCCGACAGGGTTCATCCAGGATCTGTCCGACATGGAATTCCACGATGAAAGGTTGCCTAAACCTTAGTAGATCCCCTGTAGTGAACCCTTGGGTCCTGCAGGGCCGGTCCATAAATATATCTTAGTGGATTGGCAATTCCTGAACACACGTTTCCCGGTCCTATTGGACCTATCAATTGGCCGCTATCGACCAATATATCCGAGGCGCCTTATTCCATCATCCACATAAGTAAAAATGTCTGGACTCCATACCATGATACCACTTCTAGCTAGAAAGAAACGTGTGCACTCCATGCGTTCCCTAATCCCGTTTCTGACTCTTACTGGGGTGTGAGACTCACGAAGTTACGCTATACACAAAGCTATGCCTAAACAAGTTGTTCTTTGATCATCAACCACAAGGCTCTACTTTTCAACAAAAGCCTTGATCATTTGCATCTTGGCATGTCACATTAACAATCCACGCCATGCGACCGATAACTATCAATATATAACCTCTGAGCTCGTGCGTCTCAGAGAAGGGTGTCAAGAAAGAGAATAAATTCTTCGCCACCAAACAGATATATATTAAATAGAAATCAATTTACATGGAATAAAATTCAACGTCAGACGCACATCCATTTACAAGTCAGTTCTGGGTCTGAACGAAACCAGAGACACCTTATTCCTCATCCCGTATGTCCAAAACGGAAGAGAGGTGCTCGCTTATCCGGACAATCAACAAGTACGTCCGAACAACTACCACTGTAACCCTTTCCTGGCAGCAAATCAGTCCAGGGATCAGTAGTCATCCATTCGATGTGAAGATCACCGGTCTTCAATCACCGTCTTCAATGTCTTCGACTTTAAATCGTCGTATAATTATTTGAAAGGAGATTGAACTTGGTCTTTTCAAATAATTCTCGAATATATATACTTTAAAATCATTTCATATCGTTAATATTATTTTATAATGATTTATCGCTATTTTTATTTATACAAAAATAGTTCAATTTAATTTAACGATGCTTCAGGTCACTATGCGGCCCTGGCGCTGTTTTTACCCAAATTTGATTTACACATTTATCTAAATCTAACCATTGGATTTTGACAAATTTTATATCGTTGGAAAGATCTTCCCAAAGCGGACCTAACGATTCCAGTTTTGGGAAAATCCGACGGTCGGATCTTTCGGTATAATCGTTAAAGTTAAGATTCCAAAATGTGAACTACCGCGAGCGATTCGTTTAATTTTAATTTATATTTGTATATAAAAAATTACATATAAATATAAATCATTCGACGATTCCACTGACGGGTTTAACCTGCCAAATAAAAGAATGTTTTATTTTGCATAACCATTTAAATATTCCTAATGATACATAAAAAATATATATTATATTTGCAAACAAATTCCTATATTTTCTAATAACCAATAAAAAGTGATTTTTGTTTGCATGCATTTTCAATATTTTCTAATGTCAAATAAAAATGTATTTTATTTGCATACATTCACTACATGTTTCTAATGGCAAATAAATATGTAATTTATTTGCATACATTCTCTACATGTTTTTAATATCAAATAAAAATGTAATCTATTTGCGTTACATTCACTACATGTTTTTAATATCAAATAAAAATGTAATTTATTTATATGACATTGTTGCTAATGACAAATAAAATGATTATTTTTATTTTCACTATTTGTATACAATTTCTATTTTCACTGTTTGTATACAATTTCCATTTTATTTAACTTTAACAAATGAGAAGAAATATTTTTCTTTGTATATAGTTTCAACGTATAACATGACACACAAAAATGTTTATTTTAATTTGCATACAAATTCTAATGTATAACTTAACAAATAAAAATGTCACTTTAATTTGCATGCAAATTCTAATGTATAACTTGACAATGAAAATGTCTCTTTAATTTGTACACAAATTCTAATGTATAATTTGACAATAAATATTTCTCTTTAATTTGTATGCAATTCCTAATGAAGAACTTAACAGTAAAAATGTATCTTTAATTTGCATACAATTCCTAATGTATAACTTAACAGTAAAAATGTATCTTTACTTTGTATACAAATTCTTATATATAACATAACGATAAAAATGTCATTTTCATTTGCATACAAATCTAATTCTAACAATAATTGATATTTTTATTTTGTCGACCATTCTATTTCAACAACACAAATAAAAATGATATTTCTATTTTGTTGACAATTTCATTTCAGCAGAATGATTAGAAATGATTCTCTCATTTTTGTTGACAATTATATTTCAACAAAATGAATAAAAATGATTCTTTCATTTTTATTGACAATTCTATTTCAACAAAATGATTAAAAATGATTCTTTCATTTTTGTTGACAATTCTGTTTCAACAAAATGATTAAAAATGATAACTTAATTTTATCTACAATTCCATTTTACAAAAATGAATAAAAACGACAACTTCATTTAATTTACAATAATCTAATTCAACAAAATTGACATTTTTGTTTTAACACAAATCTATTTAACAAAAATGTTATTTTTTGTTTTAACACAAATCTGTTTAACAAAATGTATTCTAACAAGATGACATTTCTATTTGACAAAACATATTCTAACTAAATGGTATTTTTATTAAACGAACACATATTCTAACTAAATGACATATTTATTTATAAAATATGTTTTCTAACTAAATGACATATGTATTTACAAAATATGTTTTCTAACTAAATGACATATATATGTTTTCTAACTAAATGACATATTTATTTACAAAATATGTTTTCTAACTAAATGACATATTTATTTACAAATTATGTTTTCAACGTAAATGACATATTTATTTACAAAGTATGTTTTCAACATAAATGACATATTTATTTACAAAATATGTTTTCAACATAAATGACATATTTATTTACAAAATATGTTTTCTACATAAATGACATATTTGTTTCAACATAACATTTTCTAATCAAAATGACATTTTTGTTTTAACATAACATTATCTAACCAAAATAACATTTTTATTTAACAAACATTATTCTAACTGAATGACATTTTTATTTAATAAACATTATTCTAACTGAATTACATTTTTATTTTAACAAAACATTATTCTAACTGAATGACATTTTTATTTAACAAACATTATTCTAACTAAATGGCATTATGTAACAAGATGACACTTTTATTTCACATGACATTATGTAACAAAATGACACTTTTATTTCACATGTTAAAGATTATATTTTTATCTCACAAAAATATAATTCAACAAATCATAACAACCACAACAAATCAATTAACCTCAATTTTATACGACACAAATATGTGTTTTATATAGCGTATATTAATAAAACAATATATATATATATATATATATTTCTATATATATATATTAATTTTAGATTGATAAATCTCACATTACATAACAATTTTTATCGCACACACAATTTTATCACATGAACAATTTTAGCGCATAACCAATTTCTCTACATCGAATAAATATAACTTTATAAACCCTTTTTATGTGAGTTAGAATTCTCACAAATAATTTTTATCATACACATGATTTTCTACATAGCATGACTAATTTTATTTTCTATTTTCATATGAGTTTAGGATTCTCACAACAATTTTCTACATTGCATGAATATGCTAAAAATCATATTTTTACCGATCTTGGAATTATTCCATAACATGACAATTTTCTACATCGCATGGATATAATTTTATTCATAGCATACATAAGTTAAAAATCATATTTTTAACTAACCAATAATTATTTCATCGCATGATAATTTTATTCATAGCATACATAACTTTACACATCGAATGTATAAGTTAAAACTCATATTTTTAAAGTGAGTTTAGAATTCTCACCTTGCGTGGATATGATGAAAACAAGAAATAAACACGGACAACAACCAATCCCGAGCAGCAAATTTGCATATTGAATATCCTTTGTTTCTTTTGAGAAGGAGGATGGACGTGGACACCATGAATATTTTTTTTAGGGAAGATGAGGTTGATGAAGGTAGAAAGGAATTTAGATTTACTTTTCCTTTTTTTTATGGGGAGAGAAGGAAGAAGTTCTAACATTTGTAGAAGACAATTGAAAAGAAAAAAAAAATGTTGAAGGAAATTGAGGAAGGTATTATATTTCTTTAATTTGTCCTTTCATATATAGTAGGTTACGAAAGAAATTAATTTAACTGACTAAGCATGAGGTAGCATATTTATTTCTTATTCAAAATTAAAAATAAAATAAGAAAGAGAAAAATGGGAAAGTATTCAATGCATGATTATAAATCAAATGAGAACCCCTAATTAATACCCTTAATTACTATATATAAATTTATACTCATTTGTTTTCTTTCCATACAAACATAAACATGTGTTTCTCTTTTTAAAAGAATCAATTACATTTATTTTCAAATTTTTTTCTAAAGAATTCCAATTGAGGTTCCAACATTAAATTCAAAAATGGATTACAGTTACTAGGAAGATAATCAAAGGTTGTATTCTACTTATACTAATTCAAAACTATTTTAAAATTACGATATACAAACAATAGGTACAAATTTCTAATTTAATAAATGTTTCATCATTATTGCAACCAACATATGTAAAACACATATCCGTATTGTTAAAATTTACTATTATAAATGTTACACTTATTATCTTGATTCAACCTACGTCATTAATAGGATTCCAGGTATATATTTATTTTGGAAAAGTGTTTCTTTAGTTGATTACTCAAAAATAAGGTAATAATTAGGAAATTTGTGTGTTGATTAGATAAACACTTATTTCTTTTCAAAATTGAAGGAAATGATTCATTGTTAAAGTGGGAAAGAGATAAGGAAGAACACATGCAAATAAATTAAGAGTCCACTGAGTAATTAAAATTATAATTTAGTATTTATTTCTAATTCAAAAATCAAAAGGGGAAAATTAATTATTAATTCCTTCAAAAAAAAATCTTTTGTAATACTTAGCTGAACATTAGGGTTGTACGATTACTTATTTGAACATTATTAAATACCATATCTACTTAGTATTTTATTCAATGGTGACATTATGGAAATTTTATTATGGAATATGCAATTTAGCAATCGATCCAATTTATTTAAATTAGGATAAACACATGCAATCCAAATTCAAATTCAAAATTAAAGTTTTTAAGTGTAACATCAAGACCGTTTCAATATCGTTTACAGCAATTATTCAGTGACTATAAAATATTGTTTTCATAATTTAGGTTTATTCTCTTTATAAAGTTTTCCTCAACTTTAAAAGGGAACATGTATAATTTATATTTCTCAAAATATTATTTTAATTTGCGTGAAATGTGAATATAGAAATGTTGTGCATTATTTATTTTTTTCCTAAAAAAATTTAATAGGAAAACGTGACATTAATTGAGAAGTTGCGTGGGATAGAAGTGAAAAGGGAAAGAAGAGCAGAAGAAGGAAATATCATGCAATATTTAGGAAAGGATAGATAAATAAATAAAAGAATGTGTCAATTTTGAAAGAGAGGAATTGTGCAGTATTAATGAAACAACGAAGATAAGAGGACACTAAAAACAAATGCGGTTATTCACATGTAATCCCGTTTCAAATTGTTAAACGAATACATTCCGAACAAATAGGGAAAGAGTTAAGACGATAGACAAAGATATATACATGTATGTATTGGAATTTATTTCATCTATAATGAAGATATTATTTCCAAACAATCTTTCAGCAAAAATTAATAAATTCCATTAATAATATCATAAATTTTATTTAGAACCAATTTATATTCAATAATTTAATTTAAATAATTTTTTCTTGAGTTTGTTTTAAATCAAATAGTATATAAAAACTAAGTTTAGAGTTATTCTCAAATTTTTATTTCATAAAAATAACCAATTTATACTCCATATTCCTCAAAATAGCTTAAATTAGAATTTAAATTGGTTCCAAAATTCCGAATTGTTACACTAAGACCTTATCATCACCTACGATGGTCAGGATAAGGCTACTCCTGGAGGGAGGTTGGGTAAGTCCTTGGGCCCTTCTTGTGGATAAGCTAGCCAAGCGCACAGGACGCACAGGCCCAGATAGTGGCCAACAAAGCACATACATCCTTTGTTTTGACATCAAAAGCCTAGGGAGTGGCTCAAGGAGCACGTACAACCTCTGCTTCACATGATAATTTCAAGGGATACCTGAAACATTAATGCCGAAAGGGGTTTTCGGTCTTCAAACTTTAAATACCCCAATCTAGTTAATTCGACTCTTAACAAATGCCGGAAGGGGCTTCCGGTCTTCAAACTTTAAATACCCGAATCTGGGTTGAATCTTCACAAATGTCGGAAGGGGCTTCTGATCTTCAAACTTTAAATACCTGAATCTGGGTTGATTCGACTCTTCACAAATGCCGGAAGGGGCTTCTAGTCTTCAAACTTTAAATACCCAAATCTGGGTTGATTCAACTCTTCAAAATGTCGGAAGGGGATTCTGGTCATCAAACTTTAAATACCCGAATCTGGGTTGATTCAGCTCTTCGCAAATGCCGAAAGGGGATTTCGGTCTTCAAACTTTAAATATATTGTTTGAAATATATTCATGTTTGAAATATATTGTTTGAACAATAAAAATCACATTTTTAATATATGTATGAACTACATAAAATATTCATGTTTGAAATAAATTGTATGAACAATAAAAATCACATTTTTATTGTATATATGAACCACTAAAATTATTCATGTTTGAAATAAATTGTTTGAATAATAAAAATCACATTTTTTTTAAATATGTATGAACTATATAAAATATTCATGTCTGAAATAAATCGTTGGGACAATAAAAATCACATTTTTATCATATGTATGAACTATATAAAATATTCATATCTGAAATAAATCGTTGGGACAATAAAAATCACATTTTTATTATATGTATGAACTATATAAAATATTCATGTCTAAAATAAATTGTTTGAACAATAAAAATCATATTTTTATTATATGTATGAACCATATAAATATTCATGTCTGAAATAAATTGTTTGAAAAATAAAAATCACATTTTTATTATATGTATGAACCACTAAAAATATTCATGTTTGAAATAAATTGTTTGAACAATAAAAATCAAATTTTTATCATATGTATGAACTATATAAAATATTCATGTTAAAATAAATTGTTTGAACAATAAAAATCACATTTTTATTGTATATATGAACCACTAAAAAAATATTTATGTTTGAAATAAATTGTTTGAACAATAAAAATCACATTTTCATTATATGTATGAACTATATAAAATATTCAGGTTTGAAATAAATTGTTTGAACAATAAACTTAACATTTTTATTGTATGCATGAACCTTTAAAAATAGTCATTGGTTGAAATAAATATTTGAACATTAAAAACATCATTTTTAATTTGTTAACGAACTATATAAAATATTCATGTAGTGAAATTAATGTTTATTCATTGAAAATATTATTTTTACATGTATATGAAGTGTTAAAAATAGTCGTATATTGAAATAAATATTTGTTAGTTAAAACTATTATTTTTAGCATGCTAATGAAGTGAATAAAATTGTCATGTATGGAATTGAATATTTATTCACTAAAAATATTATTTTTAGCTTAGATATGCATATATATATATACATATACATGCTAAACAGGTAAATGGATTTGCTGTTGAGTAAAGAATTTATTTGCATGCCCGACAAATAGGTAAACCTTGATGAGTTGTCTGAGCAATTTTACTTATTATAAAACTCCTACGAATGCCATTGGATGCAGTGTGTTGGTTGTTCTGTGTGAGATTATAAACATCACCATAGAATAGCAACAATTAATTTTGAACTATACTACATGGCATACTGCGTGAAGATAACATACTCCATCATATACCATATAAGCATTTGGAGCTTATATGACGAGGTTGGAATTACCATACAAGCGAGAGGCTTGTATAGCAATGACTGCATTTTAGGTTGAAATGAGACTGATACGGACTGAATAAAATATAACGGTAAATTGCCAGATTAAATAAAAACCCCACACGGGTCTGGAGTTGACAATAATCATGTCTCTTTAGTTATTAGATACGGCACATGGATTATTTATTTTCCAACACTGGACATGGTGACGAGATTTATCTCTGGAGTAATTTACACACTCCCTTGGGCATAGAATAGGTCACTAAAAAATTGTGCATGCTGTTTCTAGATTTATTGGGTGCCTAATACGTCCCAATAAATTTCCAAAACGCTCTCCAAACAATCGAGGCTATGGTGAAATTTTTCAAAATTTAAAGGCGTTAGCCAAATTTTTGAAGTGAAAATGGTTTAGAAACTGTCGAATGGATTATATATATATATAAATTAAAATAAAAAGAATAATGATGCTGCAGTTCGCGTTTTGGAATCATTTTAAACGATAATACCGAGTAATCCAACCATCGGATTTTCCTGAAACTGGAACCGTTTCCAATGATATAAAATTTGTTAAGATCCAATTATTAGATTTTGCGAAATTTTTAATTCAAATCTGAAGAAAAACAACGCCAGTGCCATCGAATGACCTGAAACGTCGTTCGATGAAAATGGACTATTTTTATATGCATAAAAATAATGATAAATCATTATATTATAAACGATATGGAATGGAAATAAACCGATTTTACTTGGTTTATTGGATATTCTGATGGTTAGATTTATTTGACATGAAATTATTATATTGAAACATGAATGTCAAATAGTTTAACCATGAAAAGAATTGATTTGAATTCTATGTATAAGTGAATTATTTGAAAAGGCTGAGTTAAATCTCATTTCAAATAATTGATCGACAATTAAAAGTCGAAGATATGAAGATGGTGCAAGACCGATAATCTTCACATCGAATGGATTGCTACTGATGCCTTTGATTGGAGTTGTTGCCTTGAAAGGGTTACAGTGGTAGTAGTCCGGACGTATTTGTTGATTGTTCGGATGTGCGAGGGCCTCTCTCCTATATTGGACATATGGGACGAGTAAAAAGGTACTTCTGGTTTCGTTCAGACCCAGAACGGACTTGTAAATGGATGTGTGTCTGACGTTGTATTGTGTACTATATTCGTTGATCTTAACTAAATATATATTTATTTGGCGGCGGAGAATTTATTCTCTTGCTTAACACCCTTCTTTGAGACGTATGAGCTCAGAGGTTATATATCCATAGACATTAATGGTATAGTATGGATTGACAATGTGGCATGCAGAGATGCAGTGATCAGGGCTTTTGTTGAAAAGCAGAGCCTTGAAATTAATGATCAAAGCATGACTTTAAATAACATAGCTTTGTGTATAACATTAATTCACGAGCCTCACACCTTGGTATGAACTAGAAACGGGAGGGGACCTCAGGGAGGACATGCTTTTCCTTCTAGCTTGGAGTGGTGTCATGGTATGAAGTCCAAACATCTTTACTTATGTGGATGATGGAAAGCGAGGCGCCTCAGATATATCCCGGTCACTACGGGTCCAATGGATGGTATGGTCGATATACTGACAAGATTTACGCCCCATAGGGCAGGGAAACATATTGTTCAGGAATTATAATCCACTTAGTGTGGACCGACCCTGACGATCTAAGGGTCGATGTATTCTGATCCTGAGACATGAGCTAGATTATCTCGAATTTGGGTAAGGATGATCACTTGCCTTGGTTCATGATGGAAATCCAACTTTCAATACAACATCGTGAGGTTTTGATTGTAAAACAAGTATGGCGACATGATATATGGTACCCATGTCGTCTAAGATTGTTACATTATGATTGAAATTGTTTTTGAAACATATATTCACTAGTGATAATATCAAATGATTTTTTTATGTGTCAAGCAAATTTTGGCCATTATAAGGTAAAACTCTATCCTTCGGCTTGCGTTGCATTGTGTGATAGGACCTGAGTCTTATAAAGGCTACATTTTTCTAAAAAGCATTGCGTTGTTTAAATGATTTATTTTATTTCATACACTGGCAATCTAATGGAGAAAACCCATTCCGCATTAGCAGCATGGTCCTGTGATTGACCTTATTACTGAATAGGTAAAGTAATATTTCTCATACCAGTCACACGACTGACTCATAGTTTGTTTCACTTTGCAAACTCGGGTGCCCCTATTTTCTACATGGGAAGCCTTGTATCCATGTTTTAGCAGGCTCATTCTGGATAGCTATGGAGCTGAAGATCTATCATTTCTATTATGCTATCCAGACTTGATTATGTATATTATGTTTGATTCCGTTGCAGACATTTTATATTAAGCTGAAACTGTATTATGTACTAAGTATGATCCGGTTATGCGGTGTAACTCTGATGTTAATATTATTTCCGGTGTAATTTGATGTACATTATCTAGTGTAATGATATTTCTGTTCTGCTTTTATTGTTTATGTGTTATATTCCACTGATTACCCTTACTTCCATGGCATGGGTGTTTGAGTCATCACAGTTTGGTGTCAGAGCTTTGGTTAACCTTAGCCCCGGAATATAACATATTGATAAACTCGTCAGAAATAGAATCATTAGTATTCTAGGGCAACTAACTCATTATAGATAGGATCAGTAATGTCCTAGAATGAGTATAGCAGAATAAAATACACTCCAATAAATGCATTTACATTTAAATATATCTCTCCATGCTTTACAATTATCATTTCTGTTGGCCTGACTCTTTGTTTGCTATTTGCAGACATAGTAGAAAATGAGTGGTAGAAGCAGAAGAAGTAATTCTATGGTTCAACAATCTAATGAGCCAATCGTGCTCCCACAGTCAGAACTAGATCTAAAAGCTCTAGTAAAGAAGTATCGAAATCTGGGTGGAGTGCCATTCTTGGGCAGAGAATCTATTATTGAAACACAAGCATGGATGCCTTCTTATGAGAGAATTTTTTTTAAGGCTTAAAGCTGAGAGATGAACAAAAAAGATTACTGGCATCTTGGGCACTCAAAAATGAAGCTATAATCTGGTGGGAAACTGTTACTAGGGAAAATCCAGAATGTAATATTACCTGGGATAGATTTAAAGAAGTTTTCAAAGAATGATTTATTCCTCCAGAAGCAACCAAATGGCTATATGATGAGTTCTACCATCTGAAACAAGGAGATATGACCATTCAGGAGTATCAGGATAATTTCAATGAACATTCCCACTTTGGCCCAGAACTAATTCAAGATCCTTTAAGGAAGAATCTGAGGTTTATTAACGGACTTCAAAGAAGGTACAAAGGTAGAGTCACTACACATGTGTATCTTCCTTTTTCTAAGATGATACAAATGGCTTGTCGCTATGAGAATCTTGATAAGCAAGGTGTTACGGAAAGATGAAGTGGAAGGCAGTTCTAGCAACAAAAGGAAGTTTGAAACTGATAGCCCTGAGGAAATTACGAAGCCTGAGGTCAGTAAGAAGCCTAAAGCCATTATGAAAAGGGGTTAAATCTAAGGAAGAATCGGTAATGACGACCATATGCAATAACTGCAATAAGCAAGGGCATTTGCAAGGGAATTGCAAATCTTCAAAGAAACGAAGGAATTTTGGATCTAAATCTAATAAAAAGTTTCAAGAGAGCAGAAAATGTCATAAGTGCCACCAGGTTGGTCATCTTGCAAAGGATTGCCAGCTATTAAAGAAATTTGAAAGAGTACATGTGAACGAAGTGGCAGAAACTCCAGCACCCTCAACTAGTGGGGAAAGGCCAGATGTTTTGGAAGGCACTCTTACTGTCAACAATATTCCAGTTAAGGTGTTGTTTGATACAGGCGCGTCACGAAGTTTATTTCGGGTAATGTGGTTAAGAAATTGAATTTAAAATTAATAAAGCTCAAAGAACCCATTAGTGTCCATAATCCGGTTGGGCGTTCCCTCGATCTTAGTTTGATTTGTGGGGGTGCCTGTCTCTTATTCCCGTTATCGGTTCCCTTCCATCTCGATTGTCATGAATTTTACCGAATTTGATCCTATTTTAGGATTGGATTGGTTAACCCAGTATGAAGCTGAAGTTAAATGCGCCGAGAGAATTGTTAAGGCTAAAACGAAATTCGGGAAGTATATAGTGATACCCTATGAAGGTCCAAATACAGATAGAAAATAATTTTGGTCAGCTCTAGATGTTTCTCCTACTCCTATAGAAGATATTCCTGTCGTTAAGAATTATGCGGATGTGTTTGAATAGGTGGATAGCTTAACTCCGCAAAGAGAAATTGATTTCAAGATCGATCTAGTTCCGAACGCAAGGCCAGTAGTACATGCAATTCGGAGAATGACCTTGAAGGAGAAAGAAGAATTGGGTGATCAAACTCGATGGTACTTTCAGAATATGCGTGAATTATCGTGACTTAAATAAGCACACATTAAAGAATAAATATCCATTGCCGTGAATTCATGATTTATTGGATCGTTTGAATGGAGCACAAGTATTTTCAAGAATGGACCTAGCTACAGGTTTCCATTAGCTGCGAATTGCCGAAGAATGTGTTCCTTTGACAGCATTCAGAGGTCTAAACTTATTCTATGAGTGGTTAGTAATGTCGTTCGGTTTATGTAATGCTCCAGCTTATTTTGTCGATCTAATGAACAAAGTATTCCGCAAAGTCTTGAATAAATTCGTACTGGTTTTCATTGATGATAGATTGATCTTCTCTAAGTCAGCTAGTGAGCACGCTAAACATTTGGAACAATTTTTGGAAATTCTCAAAAAGAACGTATTAAAAGCCAATTTGTCCAAATGTATATTATGGCAAGAAGAAGTGAAGTTCCTTGGTCACATCGTATCAAAGGAAGGAATTTTAGTAGATCCAAGCAAAATTATAGCTATTCAAGATTGGAAGCAGCCTAGTACACCCACAGAAGTCCGTAGTTTTCTAGGATTGGCTAGTTATTATAGAAATTCGTTAAAGATTTTTCCAAGCTATCTAGTCCAATGGCACAACTTACTAAGAAGCAGGCAAGATTTAACTGGAATCCAGAATGTTAGGCACCTTTTCAAGAGCTAAAATTAAGATTGACTACTGCTCCGGTATTAACAATTATTGATGGTAATCAAGATTTGACAGTCTATACAGATGCTTCTCTTGAAGTGTTGGTGCGGTATTAATGCAAAGTGGCCAAGTAGTTGCTTATGCTAGCCATCAGTTGAAGCCACTTGAGAAGAGATATGCCACTCATGATCTTGAGTTGTTAGCCGTCATGTTTGCTTTGAAGATCTGGAGGCACTATCTTTTGGGTGAGAAGTTCGAACTTTATACAGATCATAAGTCACTGAAGTATTTGTTCACCAAGAAGGACTTGAATTTGATACAGCATCGTTGGTTAGAGTTTCTTGCAGTGTACGATCTAGATATTTTGTATACTCCAGGGAAAGCCAATGTTGTAGCAGATGCGCTCAGCAGAAAGAATGTGATCATCGCTAATCTTGTCATTACACCTTCATTGATTGAGAAAATCTCTGTCTTCAGAAAGACGATGATTTTATTCAGAGGATGAGCAAGTGAGTTCAGAAAGGAAAAACATCGAGTTTCCAGATTGATAGCAAGGGGGTTCTGAGGTTAAAGGGCCGAATTTGTGTTCCGAATATTCCTGAGCTCAAAAGGGAAATACTAGATGAATGTCACATATCCAAACTTAGTATCCATCTAGAAAGGAGTAAAATGTATAATGATATCAAGCGCACTTTCTGTTAGAGATATATGAAAAGAGACATTTCCATATATGTTAACAGGTGTTCTACTTGCCAATAGGTCAAGAGCGATCAACAGAAACTCGCCGAATTGTTACAACCGTTGGAGATTCCAGATTGGAAGTGGGATCAAACTTCCATGGATTTCATAGATGGTTTCCCAGAACTAGGAAAGGGAATGACAGTATATGGGTGATCGTAGGTCGTTTTACGAAGACCACCCATTTTATTCATGTCAGATCAAATAGAACAGCTCAGAGTCTGGCGCAGATTTATTTTAAAGAAATTGTTAGACTACATGGAGTGCCTAGCAGTATTTTCAGTTCAGTCTTCGCTGCTAAGTTTGGGAAGCATTTCAGATAGAGTTGGGAAAAAAATTGAATCTTTGCACCGCATATCATCCTCAGACAGATGGCCAAACTGATAGGGCGAATCGTATATTAGAGGATTTGTTGCGGGTTTGTATTATTGATTTTGGCGGACTGTGGGAAGATCACTTGCATTTGGATGAGTTTTCACATAATAACAGCTATCAAGCAAGCTTGAAAATGTCACCATTCGAAGCATTGTATGGTCGACCATGTAGATCTTTTGACGGCCCACCCCACACCAGTCAACATTTCCAATGAAAGTGCGATGTGCCAATGCCCGACTAGCACGGGACGGTCGCCAGAGAAAGGAAAAGAAAGGAATTTAAACTAACAAGGAACCTGTAGAATGTCTCAAAACGCATGGGATAAAATATAATAATAATGTAACTTTGACATAAAACAGGCAAGATAGTGCATAAGCTGAAAACTAAACCATCGTGGCAGTGGAAATCCAAAATACAGCTTATCATCCAAACCAACATTATTACAACTTTGAAATACTGTCTCTAAAGCAAAAGAAAGAGGTACACTACTAATGCCCAAAGTAGTGACCAACAACAACATATGGAGAATATATATATATATATATATATATATATATATATATATATATATCATACGTGGAAGCCTTCTACTCGTCTCCGGTACAACTACTCGTGCATAATCACCCGACCTGTCTCTAGTCTGCCTGTTTAAAAGCACCCAGAGTAATAAGAAGAGACGTAAAACTATGGGTCAGACAAAAGTCTGGTATGAGCGATAAGCAGCAAAACAGAACAATAACATGTATATATAACCATACCTGAACCTGGACTTGGAACCAAAGAGTTCGCATAACAGGATGTACAATACTATAAGGTGACACTAAAACATGGTGTGAAAATAATGGGTAGGGGGTGTGCATGTAACACCCCACCTCCATTAAGGTCACTCACAAAGGGAATGCCTTAACTTCAATGGAGCGTTTTTGATAAACAGGTACAGAATATCACAAGACAGATATAAAAATTTTGTAGTGGAAAATAAACAACTTTATTAAATCACCAAAATATTTTGTTACATAATACCATGAGTCATAAAATCATTACAACAAAACACTTCTGTCTTATATTATCAGAGTACATAGGTATTTAAAAGAAAACATCATTCCCCATATTAAAGAGCAAGCCATATAAGAGACAGAGACTCTAGCCATACTTCAGAAGTAGCTCCTACAAGATGATATCCAAATCCTGACAAAACCTGGGTGTTTCCTCCCTGAGAACTAAGGGGGGGGGGACGATAGAAAAGAGGCGAAACAAACTTGGTCAGACATACGTCTGGTGAGTCCAGTAACTTTTAGCCAGTAAATAAATAAAGGTAAATATGACAGGCATACAAAGCGGATAAGAGGATTCACGGTACAGATGACAAGTATGACAGGACAAATAAGGTAAGGTGTATGCTTCAGTACAAACTACTCCGCACTATTACTAGTAAAATCAAGATGGGGTGATCCCTTCCGCTAATGATAACGATGGTGGTAGTTTCGTGTATTCCTAGCTGCTGTCATAGGTGCCGCCTGCTCCTATCTCAACTAGTCGTACCCACTACCCTCCTACTATAAATTGGTAGACTTAGGGCATACGTTCGGGTATACCCTAACCACTACCCTAATCGATCGGCTCCCTACTCTGTAGATACCCTGTGCTGGTCCCACAACTAGGGGGGTATCACTTCCCTAAAGTGGCAACCTAAGGTGTGCACAGTTATACCTACTGGTGTCACGGTCGTCTTTTCCCCCTCTGCCCGGCCCATGCACGCACATGTCCCCGGTCGGTTTGCGCCGCCCACACCATCCGTCTCGTTTTGGATCTCTTACAATCAATCAGTAAGCGTGCCCCATCCCCGCCTAGTACAGAGATCTTTACTTTGATACCCCTCCGAGTTACTGACTGAAATGGGTCCTACACAACATGATACAAGTCCTCCCCTATGCCTTGTATCCCCACTAGGTTTTCTACTGACTATGTATACCTTAAGGTGTCTTTAATTACATAGCCCTCAATCAGTTATGCGTATCAATAGGTGTCTTTAATACATAACCCCTATTCTACCTATCGGTTATGCATACCTATAGGTGTCTTTAATACATAACTCTATCTATTCCCATTAGTTATGCTACCCCTGAGGGTGTCTTTAATACATAACTCTACCTATTCCCATTAGTTATGCGTACCCCTAAGGGTGTCTTTAATACATAACTCTACCTATTCACTTTAGTTATGCGTACCCCATAAGGGTGTCTTTAATACATAACTTTACTATTCTGCCCCGGTTATGTATACCATTAGGTGTCTTTAATTACATAACCCCTTTTTAATGGTTAAGTTTGTGGGCCTATAAATATTACCCACCTACCCTTCAGTTGTACTTAACCCTCCCGCTGATTTAATCCTATTTATTTAATGGTTAAGTTTGTGGGCCTATACATACTAATATTGCCCACCTACCCATCAGTTGTACTTAACCCACCCACTGATTTTATCCTGTTTATTTAATGGTTAAGTTTGTGGGCCTATATATACTAATATTACCCACCTATTCATCAGTTGTACTTAACCCACCCACGATCCAATTCAGTTTGCTTAACCCTAACTTATGTCAATCATCATACAGTCCATATGTATTAAGTTAGGTTAAGTAGTCTTTAATCAGCATTAATTAATTATTGAGACACCTAATCGTATTTCACATGCCACCCAAGGCACCCACTTAATTCCACATGCCACCCAAGGCACCCACTTAACCCTTCATGTCCCACTACATGTTTATTTGGTTAAGTGTTTCTTAATTCATTAAGACCGCAACCTTATAAAGACCTCCCACATTAGACTGACATTTGTGGCAGCTGGATTTGCCGGGCGGGTCCGGGCAGTCTTACACCACAAACGAGTCTAACATCGTGTCTTTACAATTGTTACGTATTTAATTTATGCCTAAGACCTCCCACATTAGAATGGCATTTGTGGCAGCTGGATTTGCCGGGCGGGTCCGTGCAGTCTTGCACCACAAATGAGCCTAACCTCGTGTCTTAGACGATTAATTACTCCTAATTAATCATCCCCCAATTTGAATTACTTTCCCTATTCAAATTATCAATTAATCCCAAATTTCACTATGGCCATAATTGACTCAATTATGTCCATCTATTTATGGTATGTAAAATCATACCAATTTCATCACAAATTTATTTTATGCCAATTCTCAATATTAAATCTTCAGACTTTAATTGCTTAAACATTCCTCTTTTGATTAATTAAGTTAACTAATTAACCCTTTCCTTTTTCATAGGTGTCAATACCTATCTTATTAACAATTTGGATTTCTTATCCATAAATGGTCATATTCAAATTATACCAATTTTACCCAACTTTACCCATGTCATAATAGGTAATTATTTATATGTTTCCCTACTTGAATAATGTGTTCAATTTACATAGTCACTATGTAAATTATGCCTATTACAAATTCCCCTTTTCCCCGTTTCTTAACTAGAGTACCCGTTTGCGTTTTAGGCGTCATCGAGGCTACAAAGTAGTCTCGCCATAACAATAAAATAAAGGGAATGTCAAGGTGATCGTTTTCAGTACAATTTTTGGCATAAGCATGACAACTAGGGAAAATGACATGATAACTTCGCATATAATTATGATTCACCACATAATTAACAACTTGCATAGATTCATAACAACTTGCATAGGTTCATGAATTAACAACAACTAACATAGGTTCATGATTCTCAACATAATCAACAACTTATATAGGTTCATGATTCACAATATAACAACTTGCATGATTCATAACATACTTCTTGCATAGGTCAATTACCTAGATTCATGATCCACAACATAACAACTAGCATAGGTTCATGAATTAACAACTTATCTACTTGCATAGGTAACTTCATAGGTTCATGATTCATAACATAACAACTAGCATAGATTCATGAATTAACAATGCAACAACTTGCATAGGTTCATAGTTTCTCAACATAATAACTTGCATAACTTCATGATTCACAACAATAATAAACTTGCATCATATCATGATTCACAACAATAATGAACTTGCATAACTTCATGATTCACAATAATAAGGAACTTGCATCATTTCATGATTAACTACAATAAGGAACTTGCATAACTTCATGATTCACAACAATGAACTTGCATAACTACAAACAACATATACCCAAATCATTGTCTACCACAATTCACTTTTATTTATTTAAACCTAAAAGTGACTAGAATTCACCGAATAAGGGGTCTTGAGTTCTGGGTTCTGAATTCTGTAATTGATTAGCGTTCCCTTGTTGTAGACAATTTCGTTGTTGTAGTTTTAGGCTTGATTTGAATTGAATTTGTTGTCTTTAATTTGCTTATAGTTGGTGGCGGCTACTCTAGGGTTTGGAGTGACAACATGACGGCTGCTGATCTAATTTTTGATTTGATTCTAGGGTTTGGGTCTACACATGTTTATATAGAATTTTAATTTAATTATAGCCGTCGGATGATCTTAGGGTTAATCAAAATCACTCAGTCGGGATAGGGTGACACCTCAGCCCTAATGACTCAGCAAGGAGTCAGAAAGGACTCAGCAATGAGTCAAAACATGGGTCAGACTGAATCAGAAGGCTGTGCAGGTTTTCTATCGGCCTGGGCGCACTTGGGAAGTGCACCAATGCAAATTTGTAATGGCGCACTTCCTAAGTGCGCCAGTGTAATCCTCCCTCTTTTTTTTCAACCAAACTTCGTTCGTCCATATCTTCTTCATACGTCATCCGTTTTACGCAAACTCGGATCTATCCCAACCAGAATTCCGAGACGAACGCAATGGCGTAACCCGTTTCCCTTAATTCCCACATTTGAAATTAAGTATTCTTTAATTTAGTTAATCTAATTATTCAAAAATTCGGGGTGTTACATTCTCCCCTCCTTAAAAGATTTCATCCCCGAAATCTTCCAGTCAAAAAGAATGTGTCCTACCATCCAATCACCCATCTACTCAACCATCATCCACAAGCATCCATTGTCCTTAGAAAACTTCTAATGTTGTATGAACATATGCAAAAAGTGTGTGTATATGTTCCTTATCTAATGCAAAATCAGGCGGTCTACTGATTCAGTTGGCCTCCTCAATGCAAACCATGATAGTGCCATGCGTCCATTATGTATGCGAAAGAATCCTATCGATACATATTATTTCTACATGTGTGGTCAACCATTCATCAAAATGCATCATCCATATGATAACACAACCATTGTTCATCCACTAACCTAAATATGCACACACATTTATATGCAATATGAAAGTGATTTGAGCCGATCTAGTTCCTAATGTGTGTGTAAATGTATCCACGAGCAAACACTTGCATCTACTTGCAACCATCAAACATAACATGTCCCAAGCACATGTTTACATCCATGGATTTCCTATCTAAAGGTCGAAGATCCGGTCGATGGGATATAAACAAATGATATAACTAAAACAAAAGCTCTGCTCCCATTTGACATCGGTTAAGAGAATAATTCCCTAAGTCTCAGCCCCAAAGACCGAAATCAACATCAGACTGAAACCCAAAGAATTACCCCCATTAAACAATGTCAAAACTGGAGATCTACTTTATGCTTCGAGTAGAAACCCGTATCCTTCAGAAATATCCAGATACTTACAGACTACTAGTACAGATCAGATTACAGAATGATTCTCAGAAAGCTAAGCATAACAGACCCTTGCGGGTCACAAGAAATTTTGGGGGTCTTCCCATGACCAGTTAGAAACTTAACGACCCTCCTCTCAAAATCTAGAACGACCCTCTATATAGAAAGCTGGTCCATTTAGAACCAACCCATAGCCCATAAACTTGAGCACACAAACATCACATTCAAATTTTTGACGCCTAACACAGATAATTTCAACCCCTTACAAATCACCAATAAATGAGCCGAACCACGAAAGGGGTTTGAAACTACTACGGGATCAGAAACAAGACTAGTATTAAAGTGCAGAGTCAATTACAAAATCAAAATGCCAGAATCCAAAAGTGTCTTAACTTCATAAGGAAATTAAACCTTTTACATAAATTTTTCCTATCTCTATCCTATCCATCTGCCACGAGAGCATTCGCCTACCCTCCAGAAGTCCCTTGCGATCCCTGCGCCTTCGGGCATTCCTTGGAAAAGTGTCTGACCTCTCCACACTTAAAGCAATTAGACTTCCTCCTTTTACATTCTTTGACTAGGTGACCTTCTTTCCCACAATAGTGGCATTTCCTCTTATCCTTTCCCTTGTCATCCTTCTTGCCTTTCTTCTGCTGTTGCTGTCCTTTCTTGGGTCCCGCCTTCCCATTTTTCAGTGTCCCTTCAACTTTTTCCTCTTTCTTTGCTCCTTTGTCCTCTTCATGCATTAGGGCCATGTCCACCAGCTTTTCAAAAATGGCCCCCATGAGAACATGGGTCATAGCCAATCCGTGTAGCGGCTCATTCAAGCCTTTAACAAATCTCAGAGCCTTCTTCTCAGGTGTGTTCACTAAGTCTAAGCCGAACCTCGCCAACTGATTGAACTTGTTGACGTACTCTTTTACTGACAGATCCCCCTGCTTCAATGCCAAAAACCTTTCCATATATAGATTTTCTTCCGCTCGTGAGAGAAATTTCGCCTCAAACCTACGCCTGAAATCCGGCCATGTATCAACTGGACACTCTCCATTAGTGACCTCCCACCAAAACGAAGCTTCGTCTTTCATCAACCAAGCAGCCAATTGGACCTTCTTACAGTCGTCCAAGTCGAAAATGCCAAATAGATCCTCCACTTCCTTCAACCAATTTCTAGCTTCAATAAACGTTTCAGTCCCACTAAAAGATTTTCCATCCATCAAACGAAAGTCCTTACATATCTTGGAGAAAGTATCTCCACGTGGAGGAATGACTGGAGTTGGGGGAGGAGGAGGAGGAACGTTGGCCGGACCCGCGGTAGCGGCCCTAGCCTCGAGATATTGACGAAACCAACCGGGTACATGAACACCCTCTAGTATCTCAGATGCTCCAGACATGCTGAAACGAAAAAGGAAAGATTCAATACAAAGAACCGAAGGAAAGATATATGGCTCTTGGGGAATGTTTTTCAAAACAGGCATTCCTTTTTGAAAATACTTTCTTTTAAAACCTCTTTGAAAATAGTTTTTCAAAAGGTTTTTATCAAGTTTGGTAACCTTCAGCTCTGATACCAAGTGTAACACCCCACCTCCATTAAGGTCACTCACAAAGGGAATGCCTTAACTTCAGTGGAGCGTTTTTGGTAAACAGATACAAAATATCACAAGACAGATATAAAAATTTTGCAGTGGAAAATAAACAACTTTATTAAATCACCAAAATATTTTGTTACATAATACTATGAGTCATAAAATCATTACAACAAAACACTTATTTCTTATATTATCAGAGTACATAGGTATTTAAAAGAAAACATCATTCCCCATATTAAAGAGCAAGCCATATAAGAGACAGAGACTCGAGCCATACTTCAGAAGTAGCTCCTAGAAGATGATATCCAAATCCTGACTAAACCTGGGTGTTTCCTCCCTAAGAACCTGGGGTGGGGGGGGGGGGGGGAACGGAAGAAAAGAGGCAAAACAAACTAGGTCAGACATACGTCTGGTGAGTCCAGTAACTTTTATCCAGTAAATAAATAAAGGTAAACATGACTGGCATACAAAGTGGATAAGAGGATTCACGGTACAGATGACAGGACAAATAAGGTAAGGTGTATGCTTCAGTACAAACTACTCTGCACTATTACTGGTAAAATCAAGATGGGGTAATCCCTTCTGCTAATGATAACGATGGTGGTAGTTTCGTGTATTCCTAGCTGCTGTCATAGGTGCCGCCTGCTCCTATCTCAACTAGTCGTACCCACTACCCTCCTACTATAAATTGGTAGACTTAGGGCATACGTCCGGGTATACCCTAACCACTACCCTAATCGATCGGCTCCCTACTCTGTAGATACCCTGTGCTGGTCCCACAATTAGGGGGTATCACTTCCCTAAAGTGGCAACCTAAGGTGTGCATAGTTATACCTATTGGTGTCACAGTCGTCTTGTCCCCCTCTACCCGGCCCATGCACGCACATGTCCCCGGTCGGTTTGCGCTGCCCACACCATCCGTCTCGTTTTGGATCTCTTACAATCAATTAGTAAGCGTGCCCCTTCCCCGCCTAGTACGGAGATCTTTACTTTGATACCCCTCTGGGTTACTAACTGAAATGGGTCCCACACAACACGATACAAGTCCTCCCCTATGCCTTGTATCCCCACTAGGTTTTCTACTGACTATGTATACCCTTAAGGTGTCTTTAATTACATAGCCCTCAATCATTTATGCGTACTATAGGTGTCTTTAATACATAACCCCTATTCTACCTATCGGTTATGCGTACCTATAGGTGTCTTTAATACATAACTCTATCTATTCCCACTAGTTATGCGTAACCCTGAGGGTGTCTTTAATACATAACTCTACCTATTCCCATTAATTATGCGTACCCCTGAGGGTGTCTTTAATACATAACTCTACCTATTCACATTAGTTATGCGTACCCCATAAGGGTGTCTTTAATACATAACTTTACTATTCTGCCCCGGTTATGTATACCATTAGGTGTCTTTAATTACATAACCCCTTTTTAATGGTTAAGTTTGTGGGCCTATAAATATTACCCACCTACCCTTCAGTTGTACTTAACCCTCCCGCTGATTTAATCCTATTTATTTAATGGTTAAGTTTGTGGGCCTATATATACTAATATTCCCACCTACCCATCAGTTATACTTAACCCTCCCACTGATTTTATCCTGTTTATTTAATGGTTAAGTTTGTGGGCCTATATATACTAATATTACCCACCTACTCATCAGTTGTAACCCACCCATGATCCAATTCGTTTTGCTTAACCCTATTTTATGTCAATCATCATACAGTCCATATGTATTAAGTTAGGTTAAGTAGTCTTTAATCAGCATTAGTTAATTATTGAGACACCTAATCGTATTTCACATGCCACCCAAGGCACCCACTTAATTCCATATGCCACCCAAGGCACCCACTTAACCCCTCATGTCCCACTACATGTTTATCTGGTTAAGTGTTTCTTAATTCATTAAGACCGCAACCTTATAAAGACCTCCCACATTAGACTGGCATTTGTGGCAACTGGATGTGCCGGGCGGGTACGGGCAGTCTTACACCACAAACGAGTCTAACCTCGTGTCTTTGCAGTTGTTACGCATTTAATTTATGCCTAAGACCTCCCACATTAGACTGGCATTTGTAGCAGCTTGATTTGCCGGGCGGGTACGGGCAGTCTTACACCACAAACGAGCCTAACCTCGTGTCTTAGACGATTAATTACTCCTAATTAATCATCCCCCAATTTGAATTACTTTCCCTATTCAAATTATCAATTAATCCCAAATTTCACTATGGCCATAATTGACTCAATTATGTCCATCTATTTATGGTATGTAAAATCATACCAATTTCATCACAAATTTATTTTATGCCAATTCTCAATATTAAATCTTCAGACTTTAATTGCTTAAACATTCCTCTTTTGATTAATTAAGATAATTAATTAATCCTTTCCTTTTTCATAGGTGTCAATACCTATCGTTTTAACAATTTGGATTTCTTATCCATAAATGGTCATATTCAAATTATACCATTTTTACCCAACTTTACCCATGTCATAATAGGTAATTATTTATATGCTTCCCTACTTGAATCATGTGTCCAATTTACATAGTCACTATGTAAATTATGCCTATTACAAATTCCCCTTCTCCCTGTTTCTTAACTAGCGTACCCGTTTGCGTTTTAGGCGTCATCGAGGCTACAAAGTAGTCTCGCCATAACAATAAAATAAAGGGAATGTAAAGGTGATCGTTTTCAGTACAATTTTTGGCATAAGCATGACAACTAGGGAAAATGACATGATAACTTCGCATATAATTATGATTCACCACATAATTAACAACTTGCATAGATTCATAACAACTTGCATAAGTTCATGAAATAACAACAACTAACATAGGTTCATGATTCTCAACATAATCAACAACTTATATAGGTTCATGATTCACAATATAACAACTTGCATGATTCATAACTTCTTGCATAGGTCAATTACATAGATTCATGATCCACAACATAACAACTAGCATAAGTTCATGAATTAACAACTTATCAACTTGCATAGGTAACTTCATAGGTTCATGATTCATAACATAACAACTAACATAGATTCATGAATTAACAACGCAACAACTTGCATAGGTTCATAGTTTCTCAACATAATAACTTGCATAACTTCATGATTCACAAAAATAATAAACTTGCATCATATCATGATTCACAACAATAATGAACTTGCATAACTTCATGATTCACAATAATAAGGAACTTGCATCATTTCATGATTCACAACAATAAGGAACTTGCATAACTTCATGATTCACAACAATGAACTTGCATAACTACAAACAACACATACCCAAATCATAGTCTACCACAATTCACTTTTATTTATTTAAACCTAAAAGTGACTAGAACTCACCAAATAAGGGGTCTTGAGTTCTGGGTTCTGAATTCTGTAATTGATTAGCGTTCCCTTGTTGTAGACAATTTCGTTGTTGTAGTTTTAGGCTTGATTTGAATTGAATTTGTTGTCTTTAATTTGCTTCTAGTTGGTGGCGGCTACTCTAGGGTTTGGAGTGACAACATGATGGCTACTGATCTAATTTTTGATTTGATTCTAGGGTTTGGGTCTACACATGTTTATATAGAATTTTAATTTAATCATATCCATCGGATGATCTTAGGGTTAATCAAAACCACTCAGTCGGGATAGGGTGACACCTCAGCCCTAATGACTCAGCAAGGAGTCAGAAAGGACTCAGCAATGAGTCAGAACATGGGTCAGACTGAACCAGAAGGCTGTGCAGGTTTTCTCTCGGCCTGGGCGCACTTGGGAAGTGCGCCAATGCAAATTTGTACTGGCGCACTTCCCAAGTGCGCCAGTGCAATCCTCCCTCTCTTTTTTTCAACCATACTTCGTTCGTCCATATCTTCTTCATACGTCATCCGTTTTATGCAAACTCGGACTCTATCCCAACCAGAATTCCGAGACGAACGCAATGGCGTAACCCGTTTCCCTTAATTCCCACATTAGAAATTAAGTATTCTTTAATTTAGTTAATCTAATTATTCTAAAATTCGGGGTGTTACAGTGCATGTCATGGTGATAGCGAAACATCAAACATAGCAATCATCCTCACATCTCTCACTTAGTGCGTAAAGCATACGATATCTACCACTTTGATCACCCAATTCTTTGTTGCGATCACTCTGCCCCACGGAGTCACGACGACTCCATTACACTGATATGTAACCACTAATACTTTGCTATGTCCACTCTGCCCCATGGAGTCATAACAACTCCACTACACTGGCTCAAAGCCCTGCCACGATCACTTTGCCCCATGGAGTCATAAGAACCCCACCGCACTAATCCATAGTCACTAATCCGTCTCAGTGGTGAGTCAAAGCTATAAACATCGATAAACCCTTTGCACACGTTCCGCAGCAAAGCCAAACTCATGAAGTTAACTCGTTGATCCCCATTTGGATCCTGAGTAATAATCTCCCATCTGGACTTCCTTTGTATCTCGGGGTTTTGGTCGAATTGGAGTTGGTCTTCAGAAGAGTCGTCGTGTAGAAGTAGTTCCAAATTTGGTTCGGTTCGTCTCCATACGTTGTTCGGTTCGGTGCTCATAGCCCACGCCTCAGTTCGGTTTGAATACATGTATTGCTCCAGTCGTCGTCGGTTCGGTTCCGGTCTCCCATTCAGTTCGGTTTGGTCTTGTAACGGCCCAAAAAATTTCAACGTTTAAAATATAAAATAAAATTAAGATTTAATTTAAAATGAATATTTATATTGGGTCTTCAACTTAGGAATGAGACTTTTTGAGCTGTTCGAACATTTGAACGTAACGTTAGAAAGAAAAATCTAACTTTGAAATATAAATAAACATTGGTAATGCTTAAAAAAAAATGAATGTAAACAAATTTATTTAGAGTAGAATTTGGTATTAAAATATATTTGAGCTGATGTTTAAGAAAGTTATGTTTGTTTAAAACTATTTATTTATTTATTCTATTTAACGAGGTCTTGAAATTTATGTTGTATGTGTAAATTTAAATTCCATTTTGAATCTAAATAATTTTGTAAAAATAGACAAATTAAATATATGTTGTTTGAGAAATGAAATTTTGATTTTTATACAACTTGAGAATTCAAAATGAATTGAATTTAGATTTTAAATAAGGAATTTAAGTTGTATTTGGAAATAGAAAAATATACTTCTTTATTATCTTTCACACTTGTTTAAAATTTGAGAACTCATTTACACCTGTCCCTGTTCTAGGCGTCCGTTCACCACGTGTTCTTTGTTCTGTATCGTGTCCACCGTTAATTCCACGCATGTCCACGCATCCCCTTTGAAACAGCTTGTCCCCTTAATTTTCACCGTCCTCCTCTTTTATTCCTTCCAGAGAAATTATCTCCTTTTCCAATTTTAATCACTCCACCGAAATCAAACTGTTCTTCCTAGATAATAAAGTTCCAAAAATAATGCCTTTATTCCAAAATCGAGCGGAGCCTTCACCTTTGAAACCACTCCATCGTCGCTAGCTACTCTGGCCACCGCAAGCCATCGCCTTCAATTGTGTCACCGTTCCTCCGTTCGCCGCACCTCCAATCAGATCCGTGCCATCCCTGTCGCCCAACAGTCAGCTCTACTCGTAGCGTTCTGTAGCGCTACTGACCCCCTCGACGCTAAACTGAACCTGCGCTTTCGTCTACCACAACCAAATGTAAGTATTCTTATAGATTAAACTGTTTTCAAGTGGCCGATTTCGATTTTCGTCAAGTGTAATTGTTGCTTGACCATGCCATGTGGTTTCCCTTTTTTCATGCGTGTCTCACCATTATAACAGCACTGTTGTTGACACGTCTGTATAAGGTGCTTCCTTTTGGGTTACCCTCCTAGTTGTTTAAGTTGCCACTTTGGTTGTCAAGGTTGAACTCTTGCTATTGTGTTAAACGTTTATTTTGGAACCCAGTAAAACTATATGGCCTGTTCATTTGAACTATTTATTTCCCAATTCTGTTAATTCAGGAATTTAACAGTGCAGTTCTAGTTGTATGTAAGACAGTGCTTGGCTAGGTTCATTTATGTTAAAATATACATAAGTATACTGTTGCATGCATTGATTTATAAGCCAAGTTCCTCATATTATATTACTGAAGGGAACCGTACATCCCTGACCTTGGTCCACGCCGGAATCACTTTACCTCCATGTGCTTTTGTCAATTGTATTATTATTTAAGTATGGAGTTAGTTTGGTGTAAGGAAGCGAACCGGATTATACTGGAATAACAAAATTCTTTTCAAAAATAATAATAATATAAGTGATGAAACAGTTGTCTTTGGACCCATATGCTATTCACTGTAGATGTATTAAAAGTTGGATTAGGCTTAAGCAACCATACATATCTATTTTATTGCATGCTATAGCCCTTTTCCATTCTGCTCTTGACATGTAAACATTAGGATATAATATAAGTGTTGTACCTTCCCTTTTGCTGTCCACTTTTGCCATTTGTGCTTCGGTAGTGCCATGTCCTAGTACTTATATCTATATATACAGAATTGAGTTTGAAATTGCCACCTAGTTAGCCTTTGCACACAGGATAAATGTATAGGTTTGCCATGTTCTGTTCTGTCGCTATCATGGACCATTTGCTTTGTACATGTTGTTGATCCAATTTGTAATGCATGTGTTTCCTATTTAATTAGTTAATGCATTTTTCATTCTTTGTTCGACCAACACTTGCTGGCTTGCTAGATGTTGGAACCACCTTAATTCGCATGCTGTCTTGTTGAATGTATGACGTATTGCTGTCATTTTTCCAACTATCATGCATGTATTCGTAACCATTTGAACTAATAAGACCCACTGTTTCGTCTGTAAGCACCTCTGCTGAGTACATAGGAGTCCACTCAGTGTTTGCGATATTACATACTCTGTGTATTGCAAAATCCTGTTGTTACCGCATTCTCTTGAGTTGCCACTCTCGCATGCATGCCGTCCAAACTCGATTCATTAAATTTGCGGCCCTTTAAGTCACTATTGCATGTTGATAATTTAAGTGTATGGGGCAAAGCCTGTTTGTGTTCTACTTAAGGTACATCAGTAGTTACAAATAACATATGTAGTGTCATTGGTCTTTCAAAATCTTTGACAGGTGCTAGTATTTTGCTATTCCTTTGATTTCCGCAAAGAAATTTAGTCCTAGCATGCATGTATTCTTATAACCATACATGCTTATCTTTTACACTATTGCATGGTCTGCATCAATTTCCCATGCATATTTTATTCTGAAATTGGGAAAGTATAAGTTGTGACCATGTTTAACCCTTTGCTCGCTGATTCATAGTACAGACGCCATGTATGTTGGGTCCCGATCTCTTCACACCATTAGTTGCATGGTAAAATGATTCAGACTAGGGTTCTATTTTATTTGAGATTTTAGTCAGTCTTCCTGGTGATGCCCTTGCCTTGGATACTTCACACATGAATACATGCCGCACATATATGCTCTCATTTAAGCCCAACTGTTACCTATGTACTGTCCATGTAATTTCATAGCTTTATCTTTTGCGTTGAGTTCTACTCTAGTATCCATTCAAGTACAGTTTTAGTGCTCACGCATAAAGCCCTTCGTATGTTCCTTGTTTCATTTAGATGCATTCGACAGTTCAATGATGGTTATACTCGAATTATTTGATAATTTATTGGGATTAAACAATTATATTTATGTGTTTATCGAAGTGTGCTAACTTGAAATAAGTTTAATCCTGACTCGGGTGTTTTGTGTATTTTGCATGGAACACTCGGGTCAGGCCCTAAGTGTTCCAGGTTATAGATATCAGCTCGCAAACGGTAAAGGACGTGGAGACATAAAGACGCTCGCTCGCGCTAAGCCCGACAGTAAAGTGAAAACTTTTTGCCTAAAATTTATATACAAATTTATTTATCTTCCTCTGTAAAAATTGTACATCTCTGATATTTTATATGAAATTTATTCCACTGCAATTTTTGTACTCTGTGATTCTGTATTAATTCTGTTAAACCGTGTAAGCCAATAACAACCTGACATTTTGAACTTTTCGATTTGGTTTAATTACCGATTTGAGACGGGAAAAATGCCAGGTCGTTACAGTTGGTATCAGAGCTTTGGTTTGACAAAGCTTGGCTTATTCGGTTTAAAAACTCATTAGAGATAAGGTAGAAATACCTTAGAATGAGCAGAATTAATGCTAGAATCAGCGGAATTCGAAAATAAATCATTTTTGAAAGAGATTTTGAAAATAAAAATTTGAAGAAGATGTTTTCGAAGATAAACGCTTTTTGCGGTAAATCGATTGTCGAGTACCCGGAATTTTCAAGGAATATAAAGGTGATTATTGGAATAGTTTTCCAAGTGCTTGAATTCTTCCAATAAATTATTTTGGGAAAAGGAGATTTTGTTGAAAAATCAAAGACGAGTACCAAAGTACGGGTTTCGCAACGTACATTGAAAAAAAACTTGGAAGAATTTGAAACTTGACGAAGTTGAAGTTTGACGATGCTCGACTTAAAGAACGGTTGACGGACGAAACGTGATTCAGTACTGAATTTGACTTGGATCAGATTTAAATTAATATTGCTTTCATTATAACTAATATACTATAATTATTTTGCATCTTAAACCTTTTATTTTAGAAGCCTATTTTATACCAAATTGTTTTACTAACATTCTCGAATCTATTTTATACAAAAACTATTTATAAACTTTACTATATTTACTTAACTATTTTTCTAAATCATTTCGTATTTAAAACTATCTTATATAATTGTATTATCTTATTTTCTTATTTAAACCTATTTCAGTACAAACTTTTTATTTTGCTTATTTTTTTTATAAAGATTTAGACAAATTCAGTACGAGTGCTCGAGTATGAAGGATCGGTGGATGAACGATGCGCGTGACATATGAATTCAAAATCAAATTTGAAGTTGTGAAAGTCAATTTGCAAATATGAATTAGAAATAAAATGGAAGACCTAAATCGAGTTAGATTGGAATGGTATTAAATAACGAATCGAAAATCAAAATGATTTTGAGATGTCAAAGTTCAAGGAAATTAGGATTTAAATAAGATATTCAAATGGTGATCGAAATGCGAGTTCGAGACTTATATATAAATATAAGGAAGCGATTAACTCGTAAAACTATGGTTTATTTGATATGGGATGAAATCTTATATAAGGAAATATATAAGAACGATATTGTTGGAACATGAATTGGAAATTTATCGACATTTGATATAAAGGTTTTTTCCAAACTTATATAAAAGATTTATATAAGAATGCCGTTAATTCAAAAGCTATAGATTTAAAAGATAATCAATGTGTAATGAAAACAGTTGCGTGTATTTATTTGACGTCAAGGTCGGACGATCAAGTATGTAAGGATTTTACATATACGCCTAGCTAACGTATATACGAAGTCCAATATATACTAGATAGGTATAGAATCACATTCTAGTCGCTTGGGGATGATTCTGGTGATTGATCGATCATCATCAGTATTATTTTTGAGTTTCGAAAGTGGGATGACTATATATTTCTGATTGAGACGTCGATGAATACTTAACGCTGTTTAGATAAGCAATTGGAAAGGTTTTGCGACGCTCTCACAGTTGTAAAATATAAATTGGTTTTGCAAATGACTTTCGAAGTATTGACGGTATTATGTTATGATATGGGATATGCAAAAATGAATTTAAAAGGTTTGGAATGTTAAGGAAGTTTAACATAAGGTGGTTAAGTTAAACACATACTTAACTTGATAATAAGAAGCGTGAATCAAACTATTTTGTCAAACCGCAAAGATATAATTTAGAAACTAATCTCACTTAAAAACTGAAAAGTGAATTTTGAAAATGCACGTAAGTGAGCTTGGGTATTAAGAAATCATATCACCCCATATTTCGGTTTTGACAATACAATCAAATTATGGTAAATGGCTTAAGTGGGGGAGAAGACTAATTTTCCCCACTTGAAGCTATACGAAAATTTGAGCAACGGGGTTAATACGATAAAATGAGTGAAACAGAGTGAAAAAAAAATCAATTGAATTGTATGTTTTCCTTTGTTAAAAGAAACCAACAAGAACAAGTAAGTTGAATGAAATTTCTCGACAAGTATTCACTTGAGATACAAAGGAAGAAAATGAACTTTGAAGTAAAATTTACTCAAGAATAAGAAATCGAGTATCCCATGATTGAATTGCTAATATTTGTATCCTTGTGTGCATTTGACCTTCCTATTGTGGCCTCGATTAAGCTCATCATTTGGATTTGAACTGTTGTTCTTGTACCCTGCACCTTATGAATTTGGCAAAAATGTTCTGCTTCGAATCGTCATACCTTGTGATATTCGTTTGATAATGAACTTCTATTAGTACATCTCCTCTTGAGTACATGGAATTTTGGCTTGATCCATGTATATCACTTCGTGCCGTGCGGAACTGGGTTTGAATTCGAACTAGATGACTTTAATTTGTCCAAGATATTATGTAAAGGAACCTTAATAAATGAGCTTTTCATAGTAATTAAAGGTGTTTGAAATATATAATCCAACTTATGCAAGAAAAATTAGATTTTTGAAAAACAAAATTTGAGGATTTGGTTTCGGGAAATTGGAAACCGATGTTTTGGAATGTTCCACCAATACTAGTTTGAATATGCGCATAATCAGAGTGCGTGGTGAAAGCGTGATGGTATTTTGAATAAAAATGTTACGAGAGATTTTTTTCCCAACGGTAGGAAAATGTGAACTCTACAAACAAGATGTGATATTTGAAATAAGAATAAATATAAATCCTTTATGGAGATGTAAAGGATTTTAAAACAAGATATGCTGGAATTATGTTGTAAATAACGTTTGGAAAGCGAAGAATTCGATTATGAATTGTAAATGATTCTAAGACATTGACTTGAAGTTCTTGAAAATTTTATATTATGAGAATATGAAAGTTATGTAGAAATCACGGAAATGTTTCGAAACAATTTGGAAATGGAAATTTGATCTAACGAAAGACTGTTATGACTTACATATAGAATATGAACGATTTTCCTAAGCTTTAAAATTTGAAAAGCTTACTTGAATTGTAACGACCCAAATTTTTGACCGTTCAAATCGACAATAAACTACACATGTCGACCCAAACAAATCGCAAATGCATGTAGTTATTGGGAAAAAGAAGAAAAAAAGAAAGAAAGAAGAGCAAAACCAATCACAGAATCTCACAGCGGAAGGACAACATATAATAAACAAATAGCAGTTTAAAAACTGTTGAAATCCGTACATTTGTCTATACCAAACAACAATTATCAGAGTTACATATATAAATCTCTTCATAGCACAGCGGAAATGAAATGCAGCGAAAAAATTATATATAGTATATATATGCCAAATCTTCGTCTTCGTGCTCCAAAGGAAAATCTTCGCTAACTGCAACATCTGCTGACCCGAGCGTATTGCATAAAAAAAAACACAACAAACACTCGGATCAGCACTAAATCATTCTCATATTAGTCAAATTAAAATATGAAATAACATCAGTGTCATGGGTGTAGTAACTCAAGAGATGTTACGGGATTTTTCCATCTCTCGAGGATCCGCTAAACTAATACATACATAGTATAATACGCTATTATGATAGTGTCTATGCAGTAAAGTAAATATCATAAAAATAGCGTAAGCGGGATTACCATATTACCCTTACGCCGTTTACAGGCATCAACAGTCTATACAGTACCGTAAATTCACCGTACTGGTGTTATCAGAGGGCACTCCATAGAAGGCAATGCTAAATCAAAATCGTATGGGCTCGATATAGATATATATATATATATGACAAGGCACTCGAGGCAATGCCCAGGGTAGGATTCTACCAATTGCACTCCCGGACCGGTGGTAACGCATAGCAGCCACTACCGCCCACCTCGGAACACACTCCCAAAGTCATAAATGGGCCCAAATCATCATCATCAGTCATAGAAATATTATCGAAGAAGTGTGTCCGATCAAAGGTGCTACCTCAGTTAGTCACGGTATAGCTCCTGTTTTAGTCATTTCAATTCTGACCCGAAGGTCAGGGCTATTTCGTCCTCGATCATCCTCTTCGATTCAATAATCGACTCCACGTCATCATATCTCGTTCTGGATACGTCAAACGTTCACAGTTGTCAAAGTGGTATCGACACTGACAGAGAGTATGCCTTATGTCGACTCCGGTCTCTTTAACAACCAACGCTTACATTTTCCACATCGGTTGGTTCTTTTACATTTTCTCAAAGGTTCGTTTCGTATCAACATATCATATTCTGTTTCGAACCAAATTTATATTCAAATAGAATATAATTTCATATCAACGTATCGTAATCACTCCAAACAGATTTATATTCTAACTAGAATATATTCATTTCATTATATTAAAATCATAAAATATTTCACCAAATCAATTCATATTCAGGTAGAATATACTTCATATCAAGATTATAATTATCTCAAATCGATTTATGGAGAAAAAATCCATTCATATTCAACTCGAATATATATATTTCAGAACCACTCATTTTAAATCTCTTAGGAGATCCATTTATTCAAGAAGAATAAAATTTATAAATCCATATAAAAATCGATTTAAATCGGTTCATCTTCAAATAGAAGGAAATTCTTATCTCAACTCCATTTAAACCAACAATTCTGATTCAAACACTTATCATTCGGAAGAAAATGAAAATTTTAAAGGATATAACTATGAAATTAATGTTTATAAAGAAAACCTTTATATAAATAATATATGTATGGAATATAGTAGTTAAAATAGGATAAGTAAGTTTAAACCACTATATAAATATAAATTAAGAGTTTACTAAGTAGTTTAGAGAAAAGAATATAAGAAGAATTTCGTTATAATAAAATAGTTATAGACAAAAGTTTGATAAATAAATTTTGAAGAAAGGATAGTTATTGAAATCAAACGGTGTAAATATATATATATGAAAATTCTTTAATTTAAATCGATTCTTTCTTCTGAACTTCAACACTTGAATCTAACTCCAGTCTCAATGGAGTTGCCTAGCCCAAAGGGCTTGTTTCAAAATCCCATTTCAACCCATATTCCAAATTCAAGGATTTAAAACCATATTTGTATTTAGTTCAAAGCAACTTCGAGTCTCCTCGATTTTTTTCCTACTATCCAATATTAAATTCAATAAGAATTTATTAAATTTGAGGCTACCCAATGCTTGAAATGCTAAATCATATTAATTTCTAAATCTTTAAACTTCGAGTTCACTTTGGGTAATTAATCACTTCAAATAACATTCAAGAATCAGATCTTTAAAGGAAGAATAAAATTTATCAACTCGACACATTCCCTTTAAATAAATTTTCCATCAATATAGAATTTCAAATATTTAAATCATTTAACCAACCGATGTCTGTATATAATTATCTATCCAATGGCCAAGTGATTTAAATTTAATTTCTCGATATTCAGGGATGGATCTATCATTTCAATCCAAATCAGAGTCACAGAGATTTATCATTTCACTTTGTGTTCTTAATTTATTTTATCGATAAATCCTGGGTTTATTAGATGCCCGTAACATCAAGGGTAAATGAGATTTATCGTCATAATCAACATGCATTACAATATACTGGAATAAGGAACATTAAAATGTCACTATAAATTCAGTCATAAATTTCAACCAACATCCATCACAACAATTTGACTCAACTGATCAGCATTAAACTGTTTCAGGATTTTACAAAGGTTCGAATTTCCAACTAGAAATTTAAATTAAATAACTAATCATTTACCCTAAATTGCATGTTAACACACTTGCATGTCAAATTTAAACGACACATCAACAATCCAACACAACCATGCAACCAAACTTATTTCATATTTAATTCAATAAATATGGGAATAATTCAGTATTTCATGAGTGAGAAAATCACTCATCTTTGGGTCCTTAGTGGATCGGACGTCCAAAAGAAGCCCAAAATTTGACAGTCTCTAAATGCAGCGAGTCTAGTCTCAGATCGTCCGCAATTCCGCCACGATCCCAACGCAACAAACCGCGTCCAAATCCGAGTTAATATGAAGAAGCTATCAGCATTTAACCATTTGGTTTTAAATATATATAAAATAAAATAAAATAATTCCTCACCCACTTATGACTCGCCACGTCATCTCCTCCCTCCCGCTCTTTTCCTCTCTGTTCCGCTACAGTAAAACCAACGTGAAAAGGACCCAAACCTGCTCTACTTTGACCAACAAATACGACCAAACCCGGCCACTATCGGAGCCAAGACCACCTCCAACCGGAAGCCCACTGAAATCCGCGTCCATCCCTGGTCACGACACCATCTCCGGTCGCCCCGTTCGCGCGCCATCGTCAGTCAAGGGTTGCGGTTTTCGAACCCTAAAACATCGATTTCCGGTGAAATACACGACCATAAGTTGAACGAATACCACCGTTGAACTTGTATCGTCCTCCTCTACAAAACCCATAAGTTAATTTCTCCGATTAAACTCCGAATCAAAAACCCCCAATTCTTTGCTTATGGGTTCGAAAATCAGAGACTTTGACCATGATTCCCGGCGAGACCGAGCGCTGCATGTCTAAATAAATAGCACCAGAAGCTTCGTACCGTCGAGAGCTTCAGTTTGATATATAATTCGATATAGTTTGAGGAGATTTGAATTTGAAGCTGTGTATTTTATTTTGAAAACTAGGGTTTGAGTCTTCGTTCTCTGCCATTAGGGATAGAGTCGGTGGAGGAAATATACGTATGTTGAAAAATGGCCGAGTGAGGTGGATAAGAGGCTTTACTTATATATATATATAGGAGGCCCAATTATTGGAACAAACAATTATCCATTTACAATGCTCTCGTTCACATTTTCTCTCCTACGATCAAACGGTAAGTCGGATTGTAACGCAAATTGAAATCCTATAATAATTCACCGTTTCGGATCTGATGGCGCCAGTTTCGTCGAATTCCGAGACAGTCGCCAGAACAGTTAATTTCACAGTTAATTTATTAATAAAATATTAGAAATTCAATTAACTGTTTTTAATCCAAATTAAATACTAATAAAATTCCATTTTAATCCAATTAAGACTTAAATAAATTTTTATAAATAAATTTCACACATTTCTAAATCTAAATTTGATTTTTTTTAAATCTTTGATTTGAATTTCAGTTATTATATCTCAACTTAGAATTCTTCATTTACCAATTAAATTTGAATTCCCATTTATACTCAATGCAAATTTACTTTATTACTATTACCATAAAATTTATTTTTAACAACCTTGTAAATATATTTCAAGTATTTAGATTCCCAAAGTTGATATTTGAATTTAGACTTGAATTCCAAATTTTAACTTAAACAACTTAATTTTATTAAATCATTTAAATAAAAATCCCAAATTCACAACCTTTCTAAATAAGACTAGAATTGAAAATCTATTTATATTCAATTCAAATAATCATCATCATAAATCAACAAGATTTGAATTTTATCCTGTATTATTCCATTTATTTATTTAAAATCTAAATTTTAAATACACTGAAAAATATAGGATGTTACATCCTCCCCCACTTAAAAATCTTTTCGTCCTCGAAAAGAGAACGAAACGATATTAAACACATATCTATTTTAAATCCATACTTAAAAATAGCCTTTATAAAGTAAGTTATATTTGTAAAACCCATAGATTTTCTAACTCCCGAAATCACGGAAAATTTCGGCAGCATCTCCTTTGTACGGAGAGGTCCGGAAAATCAAAATACATATATAAACTCAATTATTCATCCCATCACTTGACGAGGCATCCCAAACAGGGGAAAACAAAAATATAAAACCACCAAAACTTTGTAACACAGTTATGTACCTTTCTTTAGTGTTTATTTGCGTTTTTATTACCTTAACATTTAGCATTTAGCGCAAGCGAGCCCCAAAGCGTAGCGCGACTTCCCTACACCTGCTACATACTCACATATACATGAGAATCAAACATATATACAATATATAGCAAATGTATACTACTTACACAACATATACCGACCATTTCAACTACAAAACACAATATTCATGACAGACCAACGAACAAATCAAGGTTTATCAACCCTTAAATGATGGAATTTGACTAAAGCACACTAGGTAAAAGCTGTAGCATTCTTTTTAGGCTTTCCGAATTATCCGGATTCATCAATTTCAGATAATTCGTTCAAAAGTTATGGTTATTTTAGTGAAGGCGAACACCTCAGCCCATACACAGAAAAATGCAAATCTGAGTTGTTCAACCCAGTTTTTAACCCTTTAAACAGCAAAATTTCAATCAGCACACTAAGTAAAAGTTTTAGTTCAGATCCTGGGCTTTCCGAATTGTACTCACACATTAAAATCCGATGTTTCCTTTGGGAGTTATGGTCAAAACAACATGGGTATTCAGTTCAGATTTTTTTATTTTCTGCGCATACAACTATGACTAGTTCTTGGTTTTCAACATAATTAACTTGAAAATTAGGCAAGGCACTATTAACAAAAGTTTTGGCTCAGTTTCTGGGGTTTCCGAAAAGTCCGGAATTGTCGCATTCCGATCAGTCCATCAAAAGTTATGGTCATTTTAGTTTCAGCCTATCAAATAGTCAAGATTTTTGCGTAAACATTGATTTATATTTGGAGTTTCGTCCTTTCGGATTTTTAAAATTAAGTATCACTTAACCATCAAAAAGGGTTATCGCTCCAATATGCTCATACTTTTATTACTTCAATACATATTCATGCTCATTTCACTTTTATTAAATGGATTTCCATTCCATTACTTATATTCCATTATCGTCTATCTTATTTGAGGTAACTTCCAACTCACCCGCTTCGTCCATTCTCGTTTGTCTATTCAATCCTTTACATTCACTACATTATCCGAGAATGGATTCATATTCAAGTACTTACTGTATTCCAATAAAATTTCTATTTGTTCCACAATTCTTTCTCAAGCATTAAATTTCGAATGAACTTGGATTCATTTTAAAATTTCCAACGGACTTGATTACGTGGGATCTTTAGTTCATTATCATGAATCCATATGCCAAAATTTATCTCATTTCTTTTCTAAGTACCATTATATGGTCCTCTAAGTTAACTCTTATAGAGCCAATACACTTGACTCGAACTAAATCTGGTCTAATTCCATATTTCAGTTGCTTGTTCAATTTTTTCTCTTCTATCCATACCCTTAATCATTATCTTGTTCACTTATCCCGATTTCCATTTTTAAGTGAAATTTTATTCCATTTCTTGAATTATTTATAAGACTCTCGAATCATGGTTTGAATTAAGGGCTGTTCACACCCGAATTTTTCTCATACTTAATTCTCAACCATTATTATTTGGTTTTCTAAGTTAAACTTTATTTAACTCCATTCCACTACAAATTAAGTTATGTGTCATTTTTCATACTTAGATTCATATTTGATTACATTGCCTTAATAAGGTCATCCCAATTTAAATTTCCTATACCTTCATTTCACATGTTCGCTAACTTGCCATTCCATTCCTTTATTGTTAAATTTATCGAATATTTACATATTATCAAAACCAAAATTTCTTCCAACTCCTTCTCGTATTAACTTAATATACTTATTAATCATTCAAGTCATGGGTTATCATTTTTATTACACCACCTAATATTCCAATTCATTTTAGATGACTTAAGTAAATTTTATTTCGCGGTAAATTTTCGAACTTCTCTAACACTTGTATCGGCCAACTTATAATTCTTTAACTTATTATCACCCATGCTTAAGCATTTTCAACGACCATTTCCTTTGTCTTAACACTCAGGTCCATTTCCTTGTTTCAAAAATTAAAATTCTCTAATTGAATCGAGTTGTCTTAGCTCTCAACTAACATTATTTGTTAGGATGAACCTGAATGCCTTGATTCCGGGTTATAACTAAGTTTAAATAATATATGTATTTATACTATTTAGGGAAAACCTTACCATAAAATTTTCCAAATCTAAATCTTTAAATTTATAAGGAACAAATTTTCAATTCTGGTTAAATTTAAGCCTAACCTAACAACATATATTAATACCTTCATATAAAATTATTAAATATGAAGTTAAATCCAAAATACTTTTCAAATGAATTATGAAAGTACGGAGTGGTCTCCTCCACTTAGACACTTCATAATAAACATCGATAATGCGTGCACTCATTACCGAAGTCATTTCTGACTTCCGAGCAGGGATTTCACACTTATTTCTTTTAAACTCCTTTAAACCATTCCTTTCGAAAATACCTATAATAGGATATTATTCAAACTTTGGCAAAACTATTTCAAAAATACCCAGGATCAAATTTCAAGTTCATTTCTATTTTAATCACAACCTTTTACCCCCAATTATACCTATAGGTATTTCCTTTTCAAATATTTCTAAAACCATTAAATTTTCCTTATCAGATTTATTAACGAATTAACCGTAATATGTATAAATTTAATATTACCACCTACTAAAACAAATACATATATACTTGAACTAATAATATATACTTGATATATTTTAAAATATAATCGAAACCATATTATATCGATCATTCTGTTCGATTATTTAGAGATCCCTATCGATTCTATGGCGTCCCATACATCGACCAGAATCCATAAATATTCAACAGAACAACTCAACATAATATAAACCAATTTATATCAAAATACAAGTACGCTCTCTCATATCACTCAAACTCATTCTAGGGCGTTTCTAACCCCATCTTTAATGAGTTAATTCCCAACAGAGCCAAGGTTATCGCTAACCATCGCTCTGATACCAAATGTAACGACCCAAATTTTTGACCGTTCAAATCGACAATAAACTACACATGTCGACCCAAACAAATCGCAAATGCAGGTAGTTATTGGGAAAAAGAAGAAAAAAGAAAGAAGAGCAAAACCAATCACAGAATCTCACAGCGGAAGGACAACATATAATAAACAAATAGCAGTTTAAAAACTGTTGAAATCCATTCATTTGTCTATACCAAACAACAATTATCAGAGTTACATATATAAATCTCTTCATAGCACAGCGGAAATGAAATGCAGCGGAAAAATTATATATAGTATATATATGCCAAATCTTCGTCTTCGTGCTCCAAAGGAAAATCTTCGCTAACTGCAACATCTACTGACCCGAGCGTATTGCATAAAAAAAAACACAACAAACACTCGGATCAGCACTAAATCATTCTCATATTAGTCAAATTAAAATATGAAATAACATCAGTGTCATGGGTGCAGTAACTCAAGAGATGTTACGGTATTTTTCCATCTCTCGAGGATCCGCTAAACTAATACATACATAGTATAATACGCTATTATGATAGTGTCTATGCAGTAAAGTAAATATCATAAAAATAGCGTAAGCGGGATTACCATATTACCCTTACGCCGTTTACAGGCATCAACAGTCTATACAGTACCGTAAATTCACCGTACTGGTGTTATCAGAGGGCACTCCATAGAAGGCAATGCTAAATCAAAATCGTATGGGCTCGATATGGATATATATATATATATATATATGACAAGGCACTCGAGGCAATGCCCATGGTAGGATTCTACCAATTGCACTCCCGGACCGGTGGTAACGCATAGCAGCCACTACCGCCCACCTCGGAACACACTCCCAAAGTCATAAATGGGCCCAAATCATCATCATCAGTCATAGAAATATTATCGAAGAAGTGTGTCCGATCAAAGGTGCTACCTCAGTTAGTCACGGTATAACTCCTGTTTTAGTCATTTCAATTCTGACCCGAAGGTCAGGGCTATTTCGTCCTCGATCATACTCTTCGATTCAATAATCGACTCCACGTCATCATATCTCGTTCTGGATACGTAAAACGTTCACAGTTGTCAAAGTGGTATCGACACTGACAGAGAGTATGCCTTATGTCGACTCCGGTCTCTTTAACAACCAACGCTTACATTTTCCACATCGGTTGGTTCTTTTACATTTTCTCAAAGGTTCGTTTCGTATCAACATATCATATTCTGTTTCGAACCAAATTTATATTCAAATAGAATATAATTTCATATCAACGCATCGTAATCACTCCAAACAGATTTATATTCTAACTAGAATATATTCATTTCATTATATTAAAATCATAAAATATTTCACCAAATCAATTCATATTCAGGTAGAATATACTTCATATCAAGATTATAATTATCTCAAATCGATTTATGGAGAAAAAATCCATTCATATTCAACTCGAATATATTTATTTCAGAACCACTCATTTTAAATCTCTTAGGAGATCCATTTATTCAAGAAGAATAAAATTTATAAATCCATATAAAAATCGATTTAAATCAGTTCATCTTCAAATAGAAGGAAATTCTTATCTCAACTCCATTTAAACCAACAATTCTGATTCAAACACTTATCATTCAGAAGAAAATGAAAATTTTAAAGGATATAACTATGAAATTAATGTTTATAAAGAAAACCTTTATATAAATAATATATGTATGGAATATAGTAGTTAAAATAGGATAAGTAAGTTTAAACCACTATATAAATATAAATTAAGAGTTTACTAAGTAGTTTAGATAAAAGAATATAAGAAGAATTTCGTTATAATAAAATAGTTATAGACAAAAGTTTGATAAATAAATTTTGAAGAAAGGATAGTTATTGAAATCAAACGGTGTAAATATATATATATGAAAATTCTTTAACTAAAATCGATTCTTTCTTCCGAACTTCAACACTTGAATCTAACTCCAGTCTCAATGGAGTTGCCTAGCCCAAAGGGCTTGTTTCAAAATCCCATTTCAACCCATATTCCAAATTCAAGGATTTAAAACCATATTTGTATTTAGTTCAAAGCAACTTCGAGTCTCCTCGATTTTTTTCCTACTATCCAATATTAAATTCAATAAGAATTTATTAAATTTGAGGCTACCCAATGCTTGAAATGCTAAATCATATTAATTTCTAAATCTTTAAACTTCGAGTTCACTTTGGGTAATTTCCTTAATCACTTCAAATAACATTCAAGAATCAGATCTTTAAAGGAAGAATAAAATTTATCAACTCGACACATTCCCTTTAAATAAATTTTCCATCAATATAGAATTTCAAATATTTAAATCATTTAACCAACCGATGTCTGTATATAATTATCTATCCAATGGCCAAGTGATTTAAATTTAATTTCTCGATATTCAGGGATGGATCTATCATTTCAATCCAAATCAGAGTCACAGAGATTTATCATTTCACTCTGTGTTCTTAATTTATTTTATCGATAAATCCCGGGTTTATTAGATGCCCGTAACATCAAGGGTAAATGAGATTTATCGTCATAATCAACATGCATTACAATATACTGGAATAAGGAACATTAAAATGTCACTATAAATTCAGTCATAAATTTCAACCAACATCCATCACAACAATTTCACTCAACTGATCAGCATTAAACTGTTTCAGGATTTTACAAAGGTTCGAATTTCCAACTAGAAATTTAAATTAAATTAAATAACTAATCATTTACCTAAATTGCATGTTAACACACTTGCATGTCAAATTTAAACGACACATCAACAATCCAACACAACCATGCAACCAAACTTATTTCATATTTAATTCAATAAATATGGGAATAATTCAGTATTTCATGAGTGAGAAAATCACTCAACTTTGGGTCCTTAGTGGATCGGACGTCCAAAAGAAGCCCAAAATTTGACAGTCTCTAAATGCAGCGAGTCTAGTCTCAGATCGTCCGCAATTCCGCCACGATCCCAACGCAACAAACCGCGTCCAAATCCGAGTTAATATGAAGAAGTTATCAGCATTTAACCATTTGGATTTAAATATATATAAAATAAAATAAAATAATTCCTCACCCACTTATGACTCGCCACGTCATCTCCTCCCTCCCGCTCTTTTCCTCTCTGTTCCGCTACAGTAAAACCAACATGAAAAGGACCCAAACCTGCTCTACTTTGACCAACAAATACGACCAAACCCGGCCACTATCGGAGCCAAGACCACCTCCAACCGGAAGCCCACTGAAATCCGCGTCCATCCCTGGTCACGACACCATCTCCGGTCGCCCCGTTCGCGCGCCATCGTCAGTCAAGGGTTGCGGTTTTCGAACCCTAAAACATCGATTTCCGGTGAAATACACGACCATAAGTTGAACGAATACCACCGTTGAACTTGTATCGTCCTCCTCTACAAAACCCATAAGTTAATTTCTCTGATTAAACTCCGAATCAAAAACCCCAATTCTTTGCTTATGGGTTCGAAAATCAGAGACTTTGACCATGATTCCCGGCGAGACCGAGCGCTGCATGTCTAAATAAATAGCACCAGAAGCTTCATACCGTCGAGAGCTTTAGTTTGATATATAATTCGATATAGTTTGAGGAGATTTGAATTTGAAGCTGTGTATTTTATTTTGAAAACTAGGGTTTGAATCTTCGTTCTCTGCCATTAGGGATAGAGTCAGTGGAGGAAATATACGTATGTTGAAAAATGGCTGAGTGAGGTGGATAAGAGGCTTTACTTATATATATATAGGAGGCCCAATTATTGGAACAAACAATTATCCATTTACAATGCTCTCGTTCACATTTTCTCTCCTACGATCAAACGGTAAGTCGGATTGTAACGCAAATTGAAATCCTATAATAATTCACCGTTCCGGTTCTGATGGCGCCAGTTTCGTCGAATTCCGAGACAGTCGCCAGAACAGTTAATTTCACAGTTAATTTATTAATAAAATATTAGAAATTCAATTAACTGTTTTTAATCCAAATTAAATACTAATAAAATTCCATTTTAATCCAATTAAGACTTAAATAAATTTTTATAAATAAATTTCACACATTTCTAAATCTAAATTTGATTTTTTTTAAATCTTTGATTTGAATTTCAGTTATTATATCTCAACTTAGAATTCTTCATTTACCAATTAAATTTGAATTCCCATTTATACTCAATGCAAATTTACTTTATTACTATTACCATAAAATTTATTTTTAACAACCTTGTAAATATATTTCAAGTATTTAGATTCCCAAAGTTGATATTTGAATTTAGACTTGAATTCCAAATTTTAACTTAAACAACTTAATTTTATTAAATCATTTAAATAAAAATCCCAAATTCACAACCTTTCTAAATAAGAATAGAATTGAAAATCTATTTATATTCAATTCAAATAATCATCATCATAAATCAACAAGATTTGATTTTTATCCTGTATTATTCCATTTATTTATTTAAAATCTAAATTTTAAATACACTGAAAAATATAGGATGTTACATGAATTGAAAGAACGATAAGAAAATCGTATTGATCAAATTTGATTTCCAATTATCGAAAGGAAATTTTATGGCAATATGAATCGATTTCTGTGTAATTGTCGAAATGTATTCCGATATAAATTGAAATTTGTAAAGCTCGATATGATTATAATGATTCTTCAAAGTCTTTGAAAGGCTGGAAATGTTGAATAAGATCATTGATTTCGGAATATGAAACATAAGCTGAATGTTTGGAAGTTGAAATTGTATTCTTCAATTGATCAACATTGTTTTTCCAATTATTTTGGATATGATGAATAGTTTATAAATTGATTTATGAACTAAGAAAATTTCGACGACTTGAATCCCGATATTTGAAAATGCTTCTAAGACAACAATATTATGATGTAAAAGTATTTGCGAATTATTGTTGCGAAATGATATATGACTTCGGGATATGAAATGATTTGATATATTTTCATGGATTCGGGTACCCGCGACTAAAAGAAGGGTGTATGATTTCGGGTAAGCAACCTAGGCATATACGATGTCCGCGTCTGGATGAAAAACCGTGAGATATATGTGCTCCGCGATTTTGTACTTGGAGGTCCGCGTCTGGACGAAAGCCGTGATGTACACTTCGCTTGAAATCCTTCGGTGATGATATTTACGGATGAGCAACCTAGGCATATACGGTGTCCGCATCTGGATGAAAAACCGTGAGATATATGTGCTCCACGATTTTGTACTTGGAGGTCCGCGTCTGGACGAAAACCGTGATGTACACTTCGCTTGAGAACCCTTGACGATGGTCTGCTTTAGGTGTCCGGAGCAGCCTTATTTATCGATATTATTGCGTACGTTAGGCGATCCCTATGCCTTGTCATGGGGAAAACTTCTCGAGGGAATGAAACAGAATTTTTTTTATATTATTTACTGGGAGTCGAAACAAGTATATTTAGAACTTGTATGTTTTAGCCACGCGCCTAATTAACGCATGTCTAAAGTTTGCAAGAACGACGATGGACTTGTTAGGGTTCGAGTATCAAGTGTTTATCATATATGTTTAACAAGCGATTTTGATTTGGAAATCCCGAAGTGAAGTATGATTCTTTATATGGAAAATATATATATGTAGTATTTCTATGATTTGAAATGTAAATGAGATTCTAAGTTCGAAGAAATCGTTTTGGGACTTTTAAATGTTTTGAAATTTAGCAAATTTTCTTATTTAAATCTCAATGCGATAATTTAAGTTTTGTGTAAATAAAGGTGATATAAAAGCTTTACGAATTTAAGTATATAAAATTTTGTGTTTAGAACTCTTATGCATTATTTGATACACTTTCAAACTTACTAGAAATGATAAGTGTTAGTCCACTAAAATTTCATAAGGAAGGTTTATTTTACTTAAATATAATTTTACAACTCTCATTTTCGAGGACGAAAAGATTTAAGTGGGGGAGATTGTAACGGCCCAGAAAATTTCAACGTTTAAAATATAAAATAAAATTAAGATTTAATTTAAAATGAATATTTATATTGGGTCTTCAACTTAGGAATGAGACTTTTTGAGCTGTTCGAACATTTGAACATAACGTTAGAAAGAAAAATCTAACTTTGAAATATAAATAAACATTGGTAATGCTTAAAAAAAATGAATGTAAACAAATTTATTTAGAGTAGAATTTGGTATTAAAATATATTTGAGCTAATGTTTAAGAAAGTTATGTTTGTTTAAAATTATTTATTTATTTATTCTATTTAACATGGTCTTGAAATTTATGTTGTATGTGTAAATTTAAATTCCATTTTGAATCTGAATAATTTTGTAAAAATAGACAAATTAAATATATGTTGTTTGAGAAATGAAATTTTGATTTTTATACAACTTGAGAATTCAAAATGAATTGAATTTAGATTTTAAATAAGGAATTTAAGTTGTATTTGGAAATAGAAAAATATACTTCTTTATTATCTTTCACACTTGTTTAAAATTTGAGAACTCATTTACACCTGTCCCTGTTCTAAGCATCCGTTCACCACGTGTTCTTTGTTCTGTATCGTGTCCACCGTTAATTCCACGCATGTCCACGCATCCCCTTTGAAACAGCTTGTCCCCTTAATTTGCACCGTCCTCCTCTTTTATTCCTTCCAGAGAAATTATCTCCTTTTCCAATTTTAATCACTCCACCGAAATCAAACTGTTCTTCCTAGATAATAAAGTTCCAAAAATAATGCCTTTATTCCAAAATCGAGCGGAGCCTTCACCTTTGAAACCACTCCATCGTCGCTAGCTACTCTGGCCACCGCAAGCCATCGCCTTCAATTGTGTCACCGTTCCTCCGTTCGCCGCACCTCCAATCAGATCTGTGCCATCCCTGTCTGCTGTTGCTGCCCAACAGTCAGCTCTGCTCGTAGCGTTCTGTAGCGCTACTGACCCCCTCGACGCTAAACTGAACCTGCGCTTTCGTCAACCACAACCAAATGTAAGTATTCTTACAGATTAAACTGTTTTTAAGTGGCCGATTTCGATTTTCGTCAAGTGTAATTGTTGCTTGACCATGCTATGTGGTTTCCCTTTTTTCATGCGTGTCTCACCATTATAACAGCACTGTTGTTGACACGTCTGTATAGGGTGCTTCCTTTTGGGTTACCCTCCTAGTTGTTTAAGTTGCCACTTTGGTTGTCAAGGTTGAACTCTTGCTATTGTGTTAAACGTTTATTTTGGAACCCAGTAAAACTATATGGCCTGTTCATTTGAACTATTTATTTCCCAATTCTGTTAATTCAGGAATTTAACAGTGCAGTTCTAGTTGTATGTAAGACAGTGCTTGGCTAGGTTCATTTATGTTAAAATATACATACGTATACTGTTGCATGCATTGATTTATAAGCCAAGTTCCTCATATTATATTACTGAAGGGAACCGTACATCCCTGACCTTGGTCCACGCCGGAATCACTTTACCTCCCTGTGCTTTTGTCAATTGTATTATTATTTAAGTATGGAGTTAGTTTGGTGTAAGGAAGCGAACCGGATTATACTGGAATAACAAAATTCTTTTCAAAAATAATAATAATATATGTGATGAAACAGTTGTCTTTGGACCCATACGCTATTCACGGTAGATGTATTAAAAGTTGGATTAGGCTTAAGCAACCATACATGTCTATTTTATCGCATGCTATAGCCCTTTTCCATTCTACTCTTGACATGTAAACATTAGGATATAATATAAGTGTTGTACCTTCCCTTTTTCTGTCCACTTTTGCCATTTGTGCTTCGGTAGTGCCATGTCCTAGTACTTATATCTATATATACAGAATTGAGTTTGAAATTGCCACCTAGTTAGCCTTTGCACACAGGATAAATGTATAGGTTTGCCATGTTTTGTTCTGTCGCTATCATGGACCATTTTCTTTGTACATGCTGTTGATCCAATTTGTAATGCATGTGTTTCCTATTTAATTAGTTCATGCATTTTTCATTCTTTGTTCGACCAACACTTGCTGGCTTGCTAGATGTTGGAACCACCTTAATTCGCATGCTGTCTTGTTGAATGTATGACGTATTGCTGTCCTTTTTCCAACTATCATGCATGTATCCGTAACCATTTGAACTAATAAGACCCACTGTTTCGTCTGTAAGCACCTCTGCTGAGTATATAGGAGTCCACTCAGTGTTTGCGATATTACATACTCTGTGTATTGCAAATCCCTGTTGTTACCGCATTCTCTTGAGTTACCACTCTCGCATGCATGCCGTCCAAACTCGATTCATTAAATTTGCGGCCCTTTAAGTCACTATTGCATGTTGATAATTTAAGTGTATGGGGCAAAGCCTGTTTGTGTTCTACTTAAGGTACATCAGTAGTTACAAATAACATATGTAGTGTCATTGGTCTTTCAAAATCTTTGACAGGTGCTAGTATTTTGTTATTCCTTTGATTTCCACAAAGAAATTTAGTCCTAACATGCATGTATTCTTATAACCATACATGCTTATCTTTTACACTATTGCATGGTCTGCATCAATTTCCCATGCATATTTTATTCTGAAATTGGTAAAGTATAAGTTGTGACCATGTTTAACCCTTTGCTCGCTGATTCATAGTACAGACGCCATGTATGTTGGGTCCCGATCTCTTCACACCATTAGTTGCATGGTAAAATGATTCAGACTAGGGTTCTATTTTATTTGAGATTTTAGTCAGTCTTCCTGGTGATGCCCTTGCCTTGGATACTTCACACATGAATACATGCCGCACACATATGCTCTCATTTAAGCCCAACTGTTACCTATGTACTGTCCATGTAATTTCATAGCTTTATCTTTTGCGTTGAGTTCTACTCTAGTATCCATTCAAGTACAGTAACCTTTGTCACGCATGCACTCCTTACATGTGTCTTGATTTAGTGCTCATGCATAAAGCCCTCCGTATGTTCCTTGTTTCAATTAGATGCATTCGGCAGTTCACTGATGGTTATACTCGAATTATTTGATAATTTATTGGGATTAAACAATTATATTTATGTGTTTATCGAAGTGTGCTAACTTGAAATAAGTTTAATCCTGACTCGGGTGTTTTGTGTATTTTGCATGGAACGCTCGGGTCAGGCCCTAAGTGTTCCAGGTTATAGATATCAGCTCGCAAACGGTAAAGGACGTGGAGACATGAAGACGCTCGCTCGCGCTAAGCCCGACAGTAAAGTGAAAACCTTTTGCCTAAAATTTATATACAAATTTATTTATCTTCCGCTGTAAAAATTGTACAACTCTGATATTTTATATGAAATTTATTCCGCTGCAATTTTTGTACTCTGTGATTCTGTATTAATTCTGTTAAACCGTGTAAGCCAATAACAATCTGACATTTTGAACTTTTCGATTTGGTTTAATTACCGATTTGAGACGGGAAAAATGCCAGGTCGTTACAGGTCTCCATCCGGTTCGGTTACGATGAACCGATCCCATCCGTTGCTCCAGCTCCTCTTCTCCGATCTTACCCACCCCATGCTAGGCTCTGGTCCGATCCAGTCCCTACTCCAACTCCAACTCCAACTCTATACAAGTGGCCTTCCTTCTTGTCAAGCCTCCTCTAGCGCCAAATTCCAATCCGAATCCAATTCCCTTGCATGGTTCTCCTATCCGATCCGAGCCATATATCCGATCCGATCCGAAACCCTGCACATTTCCTGCAACTTTTCCAATGACTGTTTTACGCCATACGACGGAGTTTTCGACCATTCTAACTTTTCTAATCAATCACAAAGCATACCATACAGTCATAGCAACATAGAGAATCAATAATAAACACCAAAACAATAATTTAACATGTCAATATGGATCAAACATACCCAAAAACCTATGTTTTCCCCTAAATCCCCCTTAATCATGTTTAATCATATAATTAGCAAAACTTATCCAAATTAGCTCAAATTTCTATCAGAACCCTAAAATAATATTTTAGAATTTCTACACATTTTTTCAGATTTTTATAAAGCATAATTTCGCAAATTATCACTAATCACCCCTAATTGGTCGTAATTAGTGAAAAATAATGCAAATCACTCACCTTAGCCACAAATTAATCTTAGATTTAAAAATGTCTCTGATTTGAGTTGAATCTCTATGCAACACAGCAGTCCAACTCTGATTTGATGCTATTTTAACTTGATTTTATGTTGGTTAGCTTAATCCTTGATTAGAAAGTGATTAGAGGTGTTTTTAGGAGGTAGAAGCCATTACTAGGGTTGAAGGAATGAAAGTGGCAGCTGCAAAAATGACAAAGAAGGGTTTCTCCAATCCCTTTCAGTCCTTAATTAACCCTAATCCCGAAATGCCCCAATGGGCCCAGCTGCTAATTATCCAATTAAGCCCGGTTAAGATGTTTTCCACCTTCTAAACATTAATTCAGCCATATCTCCCAAACGGTAAGTCCGTTTGATTAATGTGACCACTCTACGGAAAGGTAAATCATCATCTGGATCCAATGGAAATTGTTTCAGGTTAAAACTCCTTGCCAATCAAAAGTTATGGGCAAAACAAGATTCGCTAGGGGTAAAGCGGTCATTTAAAAATCGGCAAAAATTGTGAACATTGGAAATGACCCCAATAGTCGTTCCCGAAAGTTACACGACCATTCGACTTCATATGAAAATGAAATAAATATTGTACGACCCTCCGATACGTAGAATACGGGTCGTTACATTCTCCCCTCCTTAAAAAATTTCGCCCCCGAAATTCCCTAATTAAAGCATACAACGGTTCCCGCATTCCTAACAGCCATTTACAAAAAATCAAACATACATAGCAATACATCATGTCCAGCCTAGCATGCTGAATAACTAAATCGCAATTTAAAACCTTACCAGGCAAAGAATTCTGGATACGACTTCCTTATGCTCTCCTCTATTTCTCAAGTACAGTCATTTTCATTCTTTCCCCACTGAACCTTGACTAGTTTCACCGCCTTCCTTCAAAATTGCTTCGTATCATGCCCGACAATACGAATCGGCTTGCGGTTCCCAACCGCCTCGGGTTCTACTTCGATGTGATCCAACTGATCCGGTGAAATAGTCATATTGGGGTCGTGCACGAACTTCCTTAGCTGAGAAACATGAATTACGTTGTGAACTCCCACCATCTTGTCAGGTAATTCAACTTTATATGCTAAATTCCCAACTTGTTCGAGAACTGGGAATGGACCAACAAATCTTGGTGTTAACTTGCTTCTCCTACCAAATCGAATCACGCTCTTTAATGGAGAAATCTTGACAAACACCAAGTCGCCAATGGAGAATTTTAAATCTCTTCCCCTCTTATCAGCATAACTCTTGTGTCTATCTTGAGTAGCCTACATTCGCTGTTGGATAACCTTGATCTTATCTGAAGTTTCTCTTATCACATCTGGCCCAAGCACAAACTTCTCACCGGTTTCTACCAACATGATGGTGAGTTGCACGGTCTTCCGTACAAAGCTTCAAATGGAGCCATACCAATACTGGATTGATAACTATTATTATATGCGAACTCCACTAGATGTAAATGGTTATCCCCTGACCCTCCAAGATCTAGTATGCAAGCTCTCAAGAGATCTTCTAATACTCGGTTCACCCCCTCGGTTTGAGGATGTTACGCCGTACCGAGATGTAATTCTGATCCTAAAGCCTCTTGTAAGATCTTTCAAAATCCACTAGTAAACAACGGATCTCGGTACTCACAATGCCTTTGGGTACTCCATGAAATCTCATGTAACACCCTGAATTTTTGAATAATCGAATCAACTAAATTAAAGAATAATTAATCTCAGATGTGAGAATTAAGGGAAACAGGTTGCTCCATTGTGTTCGTCTCGGAAATCTAGTTGAGATAGAGTCCGAGTTTGCGTAAATTGGACTCCGTATGAAAAAGATATCTTTAAATTAAATATTGCAGCAAAACATGAAAAAAAAAAGAATGAGAAAAGAATAAATGTTTAGCATTGTTCTAAGTTTTGTAAGCAAAAGACTTAGTTGCTCATTTGGTTGGAACACGTGACTTGCATACAAGGGGTACAGAGTTCGATCCCCGCCAATGCCATATTTTTGTTTTAGGGGAATGGCTTAAAATGGCTTAGTGTGAACACAGTTCAAAAAGTGGTTTAGTGTGAAAATGGGTAATTGGGAAGATAGATAAAAAGAAAAAGAATATATATATATATAGAAAATATATATATATATATATATATATATATATATATATGACGTGTACGCATCATGTGGCGTACGTGGCGCATTTTTGGTTGTCAATGATTGTTTTTTTATGTGGCCTTCTCTGATTGGCTTTTATGACAAATTAAAGGTAAGAAAGATTTATGCATGTATAAATGGATATTTGTATATGGTAATTAATGTATACGGTAAAAGGGAGAATATGTAATTAACAATAATAGATTTATAATTTACATATAAATATGAAGGATAAACATGAAAATTACATGGCATAGATTGGTTCATGAAATGGTATATTTAGTATACCATTAATTGTGAGCATAATTAAAAATATAGTTATGGCATAATTAAAATGGGAATAATTTACATATGGAATTTGTCATAAATAAGAAATATGTAAATTATAGAAAAAAATGAACATTTAATACACTATGCTGAGTCATTAGGGATGAAGTGTCACCCTATCTTGTTTGGATGGTTCAGGTTGCTTCTAGGTTGATCGAATGGCCTAAATTAATCCTAAACTCTATAAAAACACCTCTAGACTCAAACCCTAAAAGCAAAACAAAAATTAGATTCATGGCCTCCATGCTGTCACCTAGCAACTCAGCATAGCCGCCACCAATTAAAGAGGAAGAAAGCTAGTCTAAATCAATCCTTTTCAACTTTAACAACGAATCTTCTTCATGGGAAAGCTATTACAACTTCAGAACTCAGAATTCAGAATTCAAGACCTTCTCTGAATTGTGAGTTCGATAATTTTAATAAATTAATTAGCAAATTGATTGGATTGAGTTATGATGTGGACTATTTGGATATGATGTGAATTATTGACCGCATGTTATTATTCATGTAGTAAAATTGTGATGTTTATGTTGTAAATTCTATGATGCTATCTTGTAAAGTTGTGATCATCTATGTTGTATTTTTATGATTGGCTTATGTATAATCGAATCACCATGTTGTTCATATGCTAGTTTGGGTATGTTGATTCATATGATAAATCATAAGTATGTATGCAAGTTTAGATTTTTATTAAGACATGAATCATATGCAAGTTGGGGAAAATTATATATATAACCTTATATGCTCCATGACACCTATTTTAGATCTAAAGTTAGGCTATGGCATGTGTGAGTTATATGCCAAATTCTACATGCTGGTTTACATGTTTAGATGTAAGTTTATACTATTGTTATGTTGCATAAATCACATATGCAAGTTTATATGAATACATGTGTTTGAATATGAATCATGTTATGCAAGTTTTTGGTTACTGCCTATGCAAGATTACACCTTTAGATGTAGATCTATGACATACATGATTTATGCAAGTTTATGACCATTATCCCAACAAGTTCACACTTTTAGATTTGGGTCTATGACATATGTAGTTTTATGCAAGTTGTAACTTTGGCCTATGCAAGTTTTAGATGTAGAACATCCTTCACACATGCAAGTTCACCCCCTTATGTTTAGATCTAGTTTTAATTATATGTATGTTGTGATGTTTTCTCTTTATTCCATGAGTTAGACTATTCGAGTCTAACATATATTTAACATTAAACGAATAAACGTACAACGTGGGGTAAAAGGGGATAATATTAAAAGATTTAATTGGCATAGATGCCTTAAAAGGCACAAAATAAATTTGTGATGAAAATTGGTATGATTTTACATACCATAAATAGATGGACATAATTGAGTCAATTATGGCCATAGCTAAATTTGGAATTAATTGATAATTTGAATAGGGAAAGTAATTCAAATTAGGGAATGATTAATTAGGTGTAATTAATCATCTAAGACACGAGGTTAGGCTCTTTTGTGGTGTAAGACTGCCCAGACCCGCCCGGCAAATCCAGCTGCCACAAATGCCAGTCTAATGTGGGAGGTCTTAGGTATAAATTAAATGCGTAACAGTTGTAAAGACACGAGGTTAGGCTCGTTTGTGGTGTAAGACTTCCCGGACCCACCCAGCAAATCCAGCTGCCACAAATGCCAGTCTAATGTGGGAGTGTCTTGACGAGGTTACGGTCTTAATGAATTAAGAAACACTTAACCAGACAAACATGTAGTGGGACATGAGGGGGTTAAGTGGGTGCCTTGGGTGGCATGTGGAATCTAGTGGGTGCCTTGGGTGGCATTTGAAATACGATTTGAAACACTTAACCAAAATTTGAAACATGTAAGTGAACATGAATAAGGAAAGGGTTAAGTGGGATGTACTAGAGGGGACCAAGCTTAGGTGGATAGCTTGTGTCAAGTAATAGCGGCTCGTTTCAACCAGTAACCCATACGTATCTTTGTGGGCTCGACCCAAGTCGAGGACGGGACACGCATACTGGGCTTGACTGTAAGAGGCCAAACCAGGTTAGCGGTGGCAACGCAAGTCCAACGGGTTCATATGCGTGTGTGGACCCAGGCTGGTAGGTAAGACGTTGTTGCATCGTGTAGGTATAAGCTGTGCATTATTTGTGGTATCGATTTGCCACTTTGGGGAGTGATACACCCCACTGTGGAGCCAGCACGGGTATCTACGAGTGAGGGAGCCGATCGCTTGGGGGTAGTGGGTACACCTAGTGGAGATAGGGGCAGGCGGCACCTATGAAGGCAGCTAGGGGTGCACGAAACTACCAATATCATTATTAAGTTCTGTAGGCAGGATCAACCTTGGGGTGACTAGTGGTGGTGCAGTATACTAGTGGTGGTGCAGTATGGCAATTATCTCATAGTGTTGGTGTAGTTTAGTAATTATCATACAGTGGGTTAGGTGCGCTTTAACGATATCGTTGTTCATCCTATTTCCTTGTTTACCCTGCCATACTCAATGGTTCATGGTCATTTCCTGATTTTCCAACTTATGCCTTAGCCTAGTTACTTTGGTGATTATATTGTTAAAGTTATCGCACTCGCCAGACTTTATGTATGACCCCCTTTGTTTCCTCCTCTTTTTTTCCTTTTCCCTTCCCAGGTGCTCAGGTTGGAACTAGCACCAGTGGAGCTTGATTTTGGACAGCTGTGCTTCTTGCTTTTAGAAGATTGTTTGGATCGCTGAAGTAAAGTTCAGCCTCTCTTTTATTTATGGCTATTTTGTATTAGGGATTATGTCTTTCAATTTATATACTTTGATTTAGTCAAGATTGATATTATGTACTTGGCTCTCGGTTTGATGATGTAATCGAACATATGTATTTTCCGCTGCAATGAAATAAAGTTTTTAATTTTTCAAGTACTGTTTATATCTGTCTTGTTGTTATGTTTATGTTCAATACTCACTTAAAACGCTCCATAGAAGTTAACGCATTCCCTTTGTGAGTGACATTAATGGACATGGGGTGTTACACGTGGTATCAGAGCTGAAGGTTACCAGAACAGATATGAATTTTGAAAAGTTGTTTTTCAAAAACTATTTTAAAAAGAAGTACCTTCAAAAGTATGTTTTAAGGAAAGTATTTTCAAGAGAAAAGCTTATTTTAGAAAGCATAACCCCAAGGGCCATATATCTTTCCTTCGTTTCTTTTGTATTGAATCTTTCCTTTTTCGTTTCAGCATGTCTGAAGCATCTGAGATACTAGAGGGTGTTCATGTACCCGGTTGGTTTCGTCAATATCTCGAGGCTAGGGCCGCCACCGCAGGTCTAGCAAATGCTCCTCCTCCTCCTCCTCGTGTCGATACTTCGCTAAGATATGTAAGGACTTTTGGGCAATGGGTGGAAAACCTTTTCACGGGTCGGAGACGTTTGATGAAGCTCGAAATTGGCTAAAGGAGGTGGAAGAATTGTTTGGGATTTTTGAAGTAGAAGATGGAAGAAAGGTCCAATTAGTTGCCTGGCTAATGAAGGATGAGGCCTCGTTTTGGTGGGAGGTCACCAATGGAGAGCATCCAGTTGATACATGGCCAGATTTCAGGCAGAGGTTTGAAGCAAAGTTTCTCTCACGGGCTGAAGAGAATTTATACATGGAAAGGTTTTTGGCGTTAAAGCAAGGGATTCTATCAGTGAAAGAATACGTCAACAAGTTCAATCAGTTGGCGAGATTTTGCTTGGATTTGGTGAATACACCAGAAAAGAAGGTCCTGAGATTTGTTAAGGGTTTGAACGAGCCGCTTCATGGGTTAGCTATGACCCACATTCCTATGGGGGCTACCTTCGAGAAATTGGTTGACATGGCGTTAATGCATGAAGAGGAAGCCAAAAGTGAGAAAAAAGAAGAAAAGCTCGAAGGACCACAGAATAAGAAAATGGGGCCCAAAAAGGAAACAAAAAAGAAGGATGAGAAGTCTGAAGATAAGAAGGAGAAGAAGTGCTTTACTTGTGGAAGCTCGACCCATCTGAACAAGGATTGCAGGAAGAGGAAGGGCATTTGCTTCAATTGTGGCGAAGCGGGACATCTGATTAAGGACTGCCCAAGGAAAGGGCAGAGGGCAAGACCTACTTCTGGAGGATAGGCAAATACCCTCGAGGCTGGTGGATAGGATAGAAATAAGAAAAATTTATGTAGATGGTTTAATTTCCTTATCTGATTGTTGAGTTAAAACTCTTTCTGATTCTAGCATTTTGATTCTGTAGTTGATACTCTGCACTTTAATACTAGTCTTGTTTCTGATTCCGATGTAGACTCAAACCCATGAGGGTTACGACCCATCTGTTTGTGATAAGTTGGTGTTTGAGGGTATCTGTGTTGGGCGTTAAGTTGACTATGACGCATACATTCTGGTTTTTTTTCATGCTTGGTTTCATAAAAATCATTTGATAATCTGATCTGTACCAGTAGTCTGTAAGTATCTGAATATTTCTGATAAGGTTAAGGGTTTTTACTCGAAGCGGGAAGTAGATTTCCAGTTGGGCATTTGTTTAATGGAAGCGATTCTCTGAGTATCAATCTGATGTTGATTTCGGTCTTCGGGGTTGATACTTAGGGGTTTATTCTTCTAAACCGATGTTTGATAGGAACAAAGCTTTTGTTTTAATCGTACTTGCCTTTGTCACTCAGTTGTATCATATCGATCGAGTCTTCGACCTTTAGGTAGAAACTATGGTTGAAACATGTGTTTGAGACATGTTATGTATGATGGATGCATGTGGATGCAAGTGTTTGCTAGTGGTTGCTCGTGGATGCATATACACACACTTTAGGCACTAGATCGGCTCAGTCACTTCATATTGCATATTGCATATAAATGTGTGTACATATTTAAGTAATGGATGTATAATGGATGTATAATGGTTGTACTATCATATGGATGTTTCATTTTGGTGAATGGTTGTGCACGCATGTAGAGATAATATGTATCGATAGGATTCTTTCGCATGCATAATTGACGCATGGCACTATCATGGTTTGCATTAAGGAGGTCAACTGAATCAATAGACCGCCTGATTTTGCATTAGATAAGGAACATATACACACACTTCTTGCATATGTTCATACAGCATTAGAAAATTTTAAGGACAATGGATGCCTGTGTTTGATGGTTGAGTAGATAGTTGTTTGGATGGTAGGATACGTTCTTCTTGACTTAGAGATTTCGAGGACGAAATCCTTTAAGTAGGGGAGAATGTAACACCCTGAATTTTTGAATAATCGAATCAACTAAATTAAAGAATAATTAATCTCAGATGTGAGAATTAAGGGAAGCGGGTTGCGCCATTGTGTTCATCTCGGAAATCTGGTTGAGATAGAGTCCGAGTTTGCGTAAATTGGACTCCGTATGAAAAAGATATCTTTAAATTAAATATTGCAGCAAAACATGAAAAAAAAGAATGAGAAAAGAATAAATGTTTAGCATTGTTCTAAGGTTTGTACGCAAAAGACTTAGAAGCTCATTTGGTTGGAACACGTGACTTGCATACAAGGGGTACAGAGTTCGATCCCCGCCAGCGCCATATTTTTGTTTTAGGGGAATGGCTTAAAATGGCTTAGTGTGAACACAATTCAAAAAGTGGTTTAGTGTGAAAATGGGTAATTGGGAAGATAGATAAAAAGAAAAAGAAAATATATATATATAGAAAACACACACACACACACACACACACACACATATATATATATATATATATATATATATGACGTGTACGCATCATGTGGCGTACGTGGCGCATTTTTGGTTGTCAATGATTGTTTTTTTTATGTGGCCTTCTCTGATTGGCTTTTATGACAAATTAAAGGTAAGAAAGATTTATGCATGTATAAATGGATATTTATATATGGGTAATTAATGTATACGGTAAAAGGGAGAATATGTAATTAACAATAATAGATTTATAATTTACATATAAATATGAAGGATAAACATGAAAATTACATGGCATAGATTGGTTCATGAAATGGTATATTTAGTATACCATTAATTGTGAGCATAATTTAAAATATAGCTATGACATAATTAAAATAGGAATAATTAACATATGGAATTTTTCATAAATAAGAAATATGTAAATTATAGGAAAAAATTGACATTTAATACACTGTGCTGAGTCATTAGGGCTGAAGTGTCACCCTATCTTGTTTGGATGGTTCAGGTTGCTTCTAGGTTGATCGGATGGCCTACATTAATCCTAAACTCTATAAAAACACCTCTAGACTCAAACCCTAAAATCAAAACAAAAATTAGATTCATGGCCTCCATGCCGTCACCTAGCAACTCAGCATAGCCGCCACCAATTAAAGAGGAAGAAAGCTAGTCTAAATCAATCATTTTCAACTTTAACAACGAATCTTCTTCAAGGGAAAGCTATTACAACTTCAGAACTCAGAATTCAGAATTCAAGACCTTCTCTGATTTGTGAGTTCGATAATTTTAATAAAATAATTAGCAAATTAATTGGATTGAGTTATGATGTGGACTATTTGGATATGATTTGAATTATTGACCGTATGTTATTATTCATGTAGTAAAATTGTGATGTTTATGTTGTAAATTCTATGATGCTATCTTGTAAAGTTGTGATCATCTATGATGTAATTTTATGATTGGCTTATGTATAATCGAATCACCATGTTGTTCATATGCTAGTTTGGGTATGTTGATTCATATGATAAATCATAAGTATGTATGCAAGTTTAGATTTTTATTAAGACATGAATCATATGCAAGTTGGGGAAAATTATATGTATAACCTTATATGCTTCATGACACCTATTTTAGATCTAAAGTTAGGCTATGACATGTGTGAGTTATATGCCAAATTCTACATGCTTGTTTACATGTTTAGATGTAAGTTTATACTATTGTTATGTTGTACAAATCACATATGCAAGTTTATATGAATACATGTGTTTGAATATGAATCATGTTATGCAAGTTTGTGGTTACTGCCTATGCAAGATTACACCTTTAGATGTACATTTATGACATACATGATTTATGCAAGTTTGTGACCATTATCCCAACAAGTTCACACCTTTATATTTGGGTCTATGACATATGTAGTTTTATGCAAGTTGTAACTTTGGCCTATGCAAGTTTTAGATATAGAACATCCTTCACACACGCAAAGTTCACCCCTTATGTTTAGATCTAGTTTTAATTATATGTATGTTGTGATGTTTTCTCTTTATTCCATGAGTTAGACTATTCGAGTCTAACGTATATTTTATGTTAAACGAATAAACGTACAACATGGGGTAAAAGGGGATAATATTAAAAGATTTAATTGGCATAGATGCCTTAAAAGGCATAAAATAAATTTGTGATGAAAATTGGTATGATTTTACATACCATAAATAGATGGACATAATTGAGTCAATTATGGCCATAGTTAAATTTGGAATTAATTGGTAATTTTAATAGGGAAAGTAATTCAAATTGGGGAATGATTAATTAGGTGTAATTAATCGTCTAAGACACGAGGTTAGGCTCTTTTGTGGTGTAAGACTGCCCGGACCCGCCCGACAAATCCAGCTGCCACAAATGCCAGTCTAATGTGGGAGGTCTTAGGCATAAATTAAATGCGTAACAATTGTAAAGACACGAGGTTAGGCTCGTTTGTGGTGTAAGACTGGCCGGACCCGCCCGACGAATCCAGCTGCCACAAATGCCAGTCTAATGTGGGAGGTCTTTATGAGGTTATGGTCTTAATGAATTAAGAAACCCTTAACCAGATAAACATGTAGGGGGACATGAAGGGGTTAAGTGGGTGCCTTGGGTGGCATGTGGAATCTAGTGGGTGCCTTGGATGGCATTTGAAATACGATTAGAAACACTTAACCAAAATTTGAAACATGTAAGTGAACATGAATAAGGAAAGGGTTAAGTGGGATGTACTAGAGGGGACCAAGCTTAGGTGGATAGCTTGTGTCAAGTAATGGGGCCGGTTTCAACCAGTAACCCATACGTATCTTTGTGGGCTCGACCCAAGTCTAGGACGGGACCCGCATACTGGGCTTGACTGTAAGAGGCCAAACCGGGTTAACGGTGGCAACGCAAGTCCAACGGGTTCATATGCGTGTGTGGACCCGGGCTGGTAGGTTAGACGTTGTTGCATCGTGTAGGTATAAGCCGTGCATTATTTGTGGTATCGGGTTGCCACTTTGGGGAGTGATACACCCCACTGTGGGGCCAGCACGGGAATCTACGAGTTAGGGAGCCGATCGCTTGGGGTTAGTGGGTACACCTAGTGGAGATAGGGGCATGCGACACCTATAAAGGCAGCTAGGGGTGCACAAAACTACCAATATCATTATTAAGTTCTGTAGGCCGGATCAACCTCAGGGTGACTAGTGGTGGTGCAGTATACTAGTTGTGGTGCAGTATATCAATTATCTCATAGTGTTGGTGTAGTTTAGTAATTATCTTATAGTGGGTTAGGTGCGCTTTAACGATATCGTTGTTCATCCTGTTTCCTTGTTTACTCTGCCATACTCAATAGTTCATGGTCATTTCCTGATTTTCCAACTTATGCCTTAGCCTAGTTACTTTGGTGATTATATTGTTAAAGTTATCGCACTCGCCAGACTTTATGTCTGACCCCCTTTATTTCCTCCTCTTTTCTTCCTTTTCCCCTCCCAGGTGCTCAGGTTGGAACTAGCACCAGTGGAGCTTGATTTTGGAGAGCTGTGCTTCTTGCTTTTAGAAGATTGCTTGGATCGCTGAAGTAAAGTTCAACCTCTCTTTTATTAACCGCTATTTTGTATTGGGGATTATGTCTTCCAATTTATGTACTTTGATTTAGTCAAGATGGATATTATGTACTTGGCTCTGGTTTTGATGATGTAATCAAACATATGTATTTTCCGCTGCAATGAAATAAAGTTTTTAATTTTTCAAGTACTGTTTATATCTGTCTTGTTGTTAAGTTTCTGTTCTATACTCACTTAAAACGCTCCATAGAAGTTAATTCATTCCCTTTGTGAGTGACATTAATGGACATGGGGTGTTACATCTCACTACCTACTTCATATACAGTTCTGCTAACTTAGTTGCTGTTATATTCTACTTGACGGGTATAATTGGTCAATCGGTCCACAATCACCCAAATGCTATCATGGCCTGATCTAGTCCTTGGTAACCCATCAATGAAATCCATTGAGACTTGTTCCCATTTCCATTCTGGAATTTCTAATGGTTGCAACAAACCACTGTGCTTCTTTTGCTCGTCTTTAACTAGCTGGCAATTCATGCATTTGGATATAAACTTCCCAACGTCTCTTTTCATCCCTTCCCAGTAGTAGGTCTGCGTCATGTCTCAATACATTTTATTACCACTGGGATGTATTGTCAGTTTTGAGTGATGACATTCTCTAAGCACTTCATCTCTCAATCCATTGACATTGGGTACAACTAGTCTACCATTCTTTTGAAGCCATTCTTTTCGATCAAGCCCATACTTGTTCATCTCCTTACCGTTGATAGCCATCTCTAACTTGGAGATGATTTCCAATAGGTTAGGATCTTCCCTCTGAATGGAACCAATTCGCTCAACTAAAGTGGGTCTGATCATCAAACTTGCTAACATTTCTGGATCCAATTCGCAGTTTGGTCTGAAATCATACCCAGCGATATACTCCGGTTGCTTCCATTCTAGAAACATAGCCTCTAAACTGGCATGTCTCCTACTCAATGCATCGGCTACCGCATTGCCCTTTCTTGGTGTATACGCGATATCAAAATCATCGGAAACCAAGAATTCTAACCATCTTTGCTGTCGGAGATTCAGATCCTTCTGAGAGAAGAGATACTTTAACGATTTATGATCGGTAAACAACTTGAATATTTCTCCCAAGAGATAATGTCTCTACATCTTCAACGCGAATATGATTGCTTCCAATTCCAAATCGTGGGTAGCGTAACTTTTCTCGTGTCGTTTCAGTTGCCGACTTGCATAAGCTAAAACCCTACCTCCTTGCATCAGTACAACACCTAGTCCGGTACCACAGGCATCCGTGTATACCATCATTTCTTCATTCCCCTTGGGAATAACTAACACTGTTGCACACGTCAACTTTTCCTTTAGACTCTTAAATGCATTCTCGCACCTTTTGTCCCAGACGAAAGCTTGATTCTTCTTGGTCAACTGCGTTAATGGTGCCGCTATCTTAGAGAAGTCTTGGATATACTTACGATAATATCCAGCTAATCCCAAGAAACTTCTTACGTCTGTTGCATTCTTGGGCATATACCAATCTTGTACCGTAGCCACCTTCGCAGGGTCCACGACAATACCATTCTCTGAAACAACATGGCCTAAGAATCTCACTTCCCTCTTCCAGAAGTGACACTTAGAAAACTTTGCTTTCAATTGGTGTTTTCTCAACACCTCCATCACTACTCTCAAATGTTCCTTGTGTTCTTCCTCTGTCCTCGAGTAAACCAAGATATCGTCTACGAACACAAGAACAAACTTATTCAATTGATCCCTGAATACCCTATTCATAAGACCCACAAAATATGCTGGTGCATTGGTCAACCCGAATGGCATGACCAACAACTCATAGAATCCAGATGGCGTCCGAAATGCCGTTTTAGGAATACTCTCAGCTGCTACTCGTAGCTGATGAAATCCTGTCGCGAGGTCCAATTGGGAGAACACCCTTGCTCCCTCCAGTTGATCAAACAAATTATCTATCCGCGGAAGAGGATACTTATTCTTCCTAGTTAGTTTATTCAACTCGCGATAGTCCATACATAAACGAAGGGAACCATCTTCCTTGGTAGCAAATACAACTGGTACTCCCCACTCGGTGACACTTCTTTTGATAAATTCCTTCAAAAGATCGCTTACTTGCACCTCGAGCTCTCTCTGCTCCCTCGGTGCCATAAGACGAAGTGGCATCATTATAGGTCTGACATCTTTTACTAAATCAATACGGAACTCAATCTCTTGGTGCGGTGGAAGTCCGGTCACTTCCTCGAAGATATCCGGATACTGGCCAGCAATGGGATTTCCTGCTAACTCGTCCTACGGAATATCGAGGGAATTTAGGAAACTAGCCATCACCCCATCACTAGGTAGGCTACCAAGTAGTACCCTCCGCCTATCATCCGCCCTAATAGTCACCGAAAATCCCTCACAGTTTACCACCATCCCGTATCTTTGGAGCCAATCGACTCCCAAAATAATGCCAAACCCAGTAAAGTCCAAAACAAAGCAATCACAAGCAAACATACATCCATGACTTGATAAAACCACATTACGACAAATCATACTAAGGCTAGTCGAACCACCAATCGGGTTCGTCACTGCTAAAGGTCTATCAACTATCTCGGGTTCCAATCCCAACCTATCTACCCGGTCACTAGATATGAAGGAACGGGAAGCCCCAGTATCAAACAGTACTTGAACAGGAACATCATAAACAGAAAGCATATCTTGAATGACAACATTCTTTCCTTTCTCCACCGTAGTTGGGGCATTCGATGAAGAAGGAACAACATTAATAGCATATGCTTTCACAATCTGCTCCTCTTTAGGGGGTTGCGGACATTTATCCTTATGAAGTCCCACTTGGTCGCAGTTGAAGCACTTCCTGTCCGCTGGCTTTGCTCAATATTCTGTAGCATAATGGCCCTTCTTGGCACAGCTAAAGCACTCTACATCGTTCCTATATTTCTTTTTATGACCATCCTTGGTCTGACTCTGCTTCCTTTTATTCTGAGAATTATTCTTGCCTCTACAGCTTGCCTGCGGCTTTGGCCCCTCTGCAGATGCAACGGCGACTTCAGTCTTGGGCTTAAGATAAAGCCTCTCTAACCTAAATGCTTTCCCAACAATCGATTCAAAAGTCTCATCAATATGGTTTATAAGCCTTTTCCCCAAATACTGATCTAAGCCTGTTATGAACTTCTCATTCTTCTTCTCGGGAGTGTCAATAAGGGATAGTCCATACTTCGATAAAGTATCGAACTCAGCAATTTACTCCGAGATTGCCCTACCATTCTGTTTAAGCTCCAAGAACTTCCTAAATAATTCAGATTTCTGAGCAGCTGCGATAAACTTATCACTGAATCGGGCCTTGAACTGATACCAAGTAACTTGATCCTTAGGGGTAACTGCCTTAATAGCATTCCACCAATTCATAGCCCGTACTTGAAATTAATGGGATGCTAGCTTTCTCTTCATTGCATCATCGATCCCTAAGTCCTCGAAGATACGCTAACAACTATCGAGCTAATCCTGAACTTCTGTAGCCGATTTCGTTCCATGGAATGGCTTCCTACCAAGACTAGTGTAATCCTTACAGAGCTTGGTGAAATCGGCCCTAGGCGCCTGCACCGCTGCACCACCACCATTTGCAGCATTAGGAGCTGCCCTCTGAACATCCCTAAGCATCTCTCTCATGAAGTCAGTGAACATCGTCCTCATATCAGGAGTATTCCTATTATTGGGTCCTGAACCAGTATTCCTCGTATATCGGCTCATCGTTCAATCTGTAAGGAGAAAACAATAAACCATCTCTTCAGTGGTGCCAATGTAGTGCGACTCCATCATTAGATATACTAATAGTATATATATAGGTTTTCAAAACCAAAATATCGCAAATACGCGCTCTCATATACGTATACTATCTCTCCCTGGTGTCTTTCCCTAGGTTAACTACGCAATCTAGAGCTCTGATACCAAGTGTGACGATCCGCCCCGCACCAGTCGACATTTCCAATGAAAAATCGCTGTGCCAATGCCCGAGTAGCATGGGACGGTCGCCAAAGAAAGGAAAAGAAAGGAATTTGAACTAACAAGGAACATGTAGAATGTCTGACAGCGCATGGGATAAAATATAATAATAATGTAACTTTGACATAAAACAGGCGAGATAGTGCATAAGTTGAAAACTAAACCATCATAGTAGCGGAAATCCAAAATACAGCTTATCATCCAAACCAACATTATTACAACTTTGAAATACTGTCTCGAAAGCAAAAAAAGAGGTACACTACTTATGCCCAAAGTAGCGATCAGCAACAACACAGGGAGATTATATATGTATATAATACGTGGAAGCCTCATGCTCGTCTCCGGTACAGTTACTCGTGCATAATCACCTAACTTGTCTCTAGTCTGCCCGTTTAAGAGCACCTAGAGTAATAAGAAGAGACATAAAACTCTAGGTCAGACAGAAGTCTAGTATGAGCGATAAGCAGCAAAACAGAACAATAAAAGGTATACATAACCATACCTGAACCTGGACCTGCAACCAAAGAGTTAGCATAACAGGATATACAATACTCTAAGGTGACACTAACACATGGTGTGAAAATAACGGGGAGGGGGTGTGCATGTCATGGTGATAGTGAAACATCAAACATAACAATCATCCTCACATCTCTCACTTAGTGCGTAAAGCATACGATATCTACCACTTTGATCATCCAATTCTTTGTTACGATCACTCTACCCCATGGAGTCACAACGTCCCACTGCACTGATATGTAACCACTAATACTTTACTATGTCCACTCTGCCCTATGGAGTTATAACAACTCCACTGCACTGGCTCACAGCCCTGCTATGATCGCTTTGCCCCATGGAGTCATAACAACCCCACTATATTGATCCATAGCCACTAATCCATCTCAGTGGTGAGTCAAAGCTATAAACATCGATAACCCCTTTGCACACGTCCCGCAGCAAAGCCCAACTCATGAAGTTAACACATTGATCCCCATTTGGATCCTGAGTAATAACCTCCCATCTAGACTTCCTTTGCATCTCGGGTTTTGGTCGAATTGGAGTTGGTCTTCAGAAGAGTCGTCGCGTAGAAGTAGTTCCAAATTAGGTTCGGTTCGGTCTCCATACCCTGTTCGGTTCGGTGCTCATAGCCCACGCCTCGGTTCGGTTTGAATACATGTATTGCTCCAGTCATCGTCGGTTCGGGTCTCTCATTCAGTTCGGTTTGGTCATCTCCATCCGATTCGGTTCGGTTACGACGAACCGATCCCATCCGTTGCTCCAACTCCTTTTCTCCGATCTAATCCATCCCATGCTAGGATCTGGTCCGATCCAGTCCCTACTCCAACTCCAACTCTATACAAGTGGCCTTCCTTCTTGCCAAGCCTCATCTAGTGCCAATTTACGATCCGAATCGAATTCCCTTGCATGGTTCTCCTATTCGATCTGAGCCCTATATCCAATCTGAAACCCTGCACATTTCCTGTAACTTTTCCAGCGACTGTTTTACGCCATACGACGGCGTTTTCGACCATTCTAACTTTTCTAATCAATCACAAAGCATACCATACAGTCATAGCAACATAGAGAGTCAACAATAAAAACCAAAACAACAATTTAACATGTCAATATGGATCAAACATACCCAAAAACCTATGTTTTCCCCTTAGTCCCCCTTAATCATGTTTAATCATACAATTAGCAAAACTTATCCAAATCAACCCAAATTTCTATCAGAATCCTAAAATAATATTTTATAATTTCTACACATTTTTCCAGATTTTTATAAAGCATAATTTCGCTAATTATCAGTAATCACCCCTAATTGGCCGTACTTAGTGAAAAACAATGCAAATCACTCACCTTAGCCACAAATTAATCTTAGATATGAAAATATCTCTGATTTGGGTCGAATCTCTATGCAACACAACAGCTCCAACTCAGATTTGATGTTATTTTAACTTGATTTGATGTTGATTAGCTTAATCCTTGATTAGAAAGTGATTAGAGGTGCTTTTAGGAGGTAGAAGCCATTACTAGGGTTGAAGGAATGAAAGTGGAGGCTGCAAAAATGACAAAGAAGGGTTTCTCTAGTTCCTTTCAGTCCTTAAATACCCCTAATCTTGAAATCCCCCAATGGGCCCAGCTGCTAATTACCAATTAAGCCGGGTTAAGCTGATTTTCACCTTATAAATCTTAATCCATATCTCCCAAACGGTAAGTCCGTTTGATTAATGTGACCACTCTACAGAAAGGTAAACCATCATTGGATCTAACAGAAGTGGTTTCGGGTCAAAACTCCTTACCAATAAAAAGTTATGGTTAAAACAAGATTCGCTAGGGGCAACGGTCATTTAAAAATCGGTAAAAATCGTGAACATACAACTTCGTATGAAAACGTAATAAATATTCTTCGACCCTTCGATATGTAGAATATGGGTCGTTACAGATCTCCTGCATGTTGGGTAGAACCGGGCAATCGACTAGTATTGGGTCCTGACATGATTCGAGAAGCTTCCGATAAAGTCGATTTCATTAAGAAGCGACTACGAGCAGCTCAAAGCCGACAGAAGAGTTATGTAGATTCTAGGAGAAGATATTTAGCATTTGTTGTTGGTGATTATGTATATTTTAGAGTTTCTCCAATGAGAGGATTAGTCCGATTCGGGAAAGTAGGGAAGTTGGCACCTAGATACATTGGTCTGTGTTTCCTGTACTCGAAAGGATAGGAACTCTTGCTTATAGGTTCAATTGCCAGACTAGTTGCCAGGAGTTCATGATGTGTTTCACGTGTCTCAACTTTGAAAGCATGTACATGATCCAGACATGGTCGTGGAAGAAGCTGCGCAAGAAGATTTGGATATCACTCCGAAATTAGCAGTGAGAAGAGAGCCGATAAAGATTATTGGCAAAGAAACTAAAGTGCTAAGGAACAAGAAGGCTTATTTTGTTAAAGTGCAATGGACCGGAGATCCTGGAGTCTGTACATGGTAAAAAGAAGATAGCATTAAATAGGCTTATCCCAAGTGCAGAGTGGACATCTCTGATTAGCTCTAGTGCAAGGTACATTTACAATATTTTGCATTTCCGTTTTGTTTCCTACTTTACTATTGTTTTCTTTTTAGTGACGAAAAGTTTTAAGTGAGGCAGATTGTAACAACCTGGAAAATCAGAACCAATTTAAAAATTTTATTTCGAGTAATTTTGGCAGAAAATACGTTAGAAATTAAAAATTGGATTTTTAAATAATAACAAAGCCCTTAAAAATAGCCATTTTGCAAACGACCTCCGTTTTCGACGAAGCCACTTTTATTGGATCCGGAATGTCAAATTATTGCTAGGTTTAAATTCCATAATTATTGGAATTAATATGTGAGCGTGGCAAAAGAAAAATTGTTTTGCAAATACAGTGCAAATTGGATCGACCAGAAAAAGGCCATTTTTCAAACGGTCTCCAAATTCGACGAAATTAGTTTTATTGGGACCGTATCATCCAAACATAGCTAGATTTATTTTTCTGGATTTTTTGGAATTAGTTTGTGGCCCAGGGAAATTAAAATGTACGCTCAAATCTAAAATTGAATGTTTTATATTTTAAGTTGAAGAAAAACTGACTAAAATAGTCGAATGGGCTTACGAAACATATTCCATTGTGTCCGGAATGGGGGTATTTAGCTAGGGACAACACTCGTTGGGTTTGATTTAGAGTTCGGAGGACAAAACGCTATTTTTGGAATTAAAAATAATTAATATATATATATACACTAATAGAAAATTCGATAACCTAATTCATTTATCTTAAAATCCCGCCACCAATTAAAATCGAACGATGGGATACGTTCGAATCTTTCTCCTCAAATTTCTCTCAAACCACGCTATAAAATTCAAGGCTCCTTTAGGGGATTTTGTAGAGAATCTCAAGAGCATCAAATCCATGTAAAGTTTGTGAACTATCATTGTGTATTCGAGCAGAATCGACGCCTCAAAGTCACCCCGTTCGGACCGCCGCTACTCAACCATCCCGCCGTCGAACTGGACCCCACCACCCTCGATAGACGCTCCTCTCCTCCCTATACAACGTGGTGCAACCCGTCCCTCCCCTCGTGCAACAGATCAAACAAAAAAATCAAACCTAGTTTTAAATTGAAAAATTAAGGTACAGGTTTATATATTTTAAATATTTTCAACACTTTAAAGCATTGCAAAGCTTGATTATAGAATAAAAATCATATCTTTTTCGTATATTGTCGAAATCCAGTGAAACAAGAGACACTGGGACCATGACACTGTGCTCTACATTGTAGAAGTGACCGGAGATATTTTAGAGCTATCTACAATTTTTGAAGGAGTGGAACCGAATGTGAGATTTCTAAATTCAAAAATAAATGGAGAAATATATAGTGAAAATTAGGCTCACATCCCTAAAATGGAACTTAATTCACGCCACATCCAGTGAAAGTTTTAATGCATTTCGGGTCCCTATTTTAAGGTGCCGCCCAAAATTTTCATCCCCTTCCGCCTTGTCCCATGTCATGTTATGTGTTTTTCCAATTCTGACCCAAAAAAATGTGCCATACACTAAAAAAAAAATTCTAAAATCTGGAAATAATCCCAGGAGTCCACGCAAATTAAAAAAAAAGTTGCATACTTCTGTGCAACTATTGCTTATAGTAGCATACATGTATGCATATATTTATATAGTGTATTTATGCTGAAAATCTGGACCAATATACGCATACATGTATGCAACTATTAGCAAATAACTGCATACATTTATGCATACAAAGTTGAACTGAGATTCACGTGTAACGAAAAGTTGCATGCATGAATGCAACTATTCTATATATATGCATGCATGTGTGCAACAATTTTAAAAGAGGCGACGGCTTGCGGATATGCGCATGAATGCATGCATTTATTCTGTACAAGAGCATAAATGTGTGCAACAATGTCTGAAAACGGCGAATGCTTTAAAAAACAGGCCAAATTTGAATATATGCATAAAAGGATGCATGTAATGCAGTTTAGTTGCATACATGTATGCATTTATACTGCAGTTTGGGCGCAACACTGAAATATAAGCATGAATGTATGCAACTATTTACAAATAGGTGCATCTTTTGATGCAAAAACCTATTGTTTCGCTGATTTTGTGTTATTTTGAGTTTTGACATGGTTTTTGATTGTTTTTCCACCTGAATTTTTTGGCGTGAAGGTTTTTTATTTAATAATGATTTTTCGTGATTTTTTTATATTTTTTTTATATTTTTTTATATGTTTTTGAAAAATAGGGACCTAATTTACAATAAGTTTAGGACCAGATGTGAGCCTAATTTTGAAACTTAATAGGGACCTGTGACAAACGGACCCAAATATATATTAGGTTACAGACGGAGCTCAATTGCTCCCGACACCATTTTCTTTTAAACCATGGATGATTGTGTGATGGTTGTATTGTGGAAATTGATTGTGATTTGAATGAGTGATTGTGGTTGCAACGAATTGATTGTGTTTGGGGGTAAATTCATTGTGTTGTGAAAATGAATTGTATTGTGAAAATTATGGAAATGAAATTATTGTAATCCTGCAAGGCCTAGGATAGCAGAGGAGACGTGCTAGACACCGAGCCAGTGCTAAATACCTACCATTGTAATGCCGAAATTTTCTGAAATGAACTATATAGAATAGTTGTTGTGAAATGAATTGTTTGAAAAATAAAAATCACATTTTTATTGTACATATGAACCACTAAAAATATCCATGTTTGAAATAAATTGTTTGAACAATAAAAATCACAATTTTATTATATGTATGAACTATATAAAATATTCATGTTTGAAATAAATTGTTTGAACAATAAAAATCACATTTTTATTGTATATATGAACCACTAAAAATATTCATATTTGAAATAAATTGTTTGAACAATAAAAATCACATTTTTACTATATGTATGAACTATTTAAAATATTCATGTCTGAAATAAATTGTTTGAAAATAAAAATCACATTTTTATTATATGTATGAACTATATAAAATATTCATGTCAGAAGTAAATTGTTTGAACAATAAAAATCATATTTTTATTATATGTATGAATTATATAAAATATTCATGTCTGAAATAAATTGTTTAAATAATAAAAATTACATTTTTATTATATGTATGAACTATATAAAATATTCACATCTGACATACATTGTTTGAACAACAAAAATCACATTTTTATTATATGTATGAACCACTAAAAATATTCATGTTTGAAACAAATTGTTTGAACAATAAAAATCACATTTTTATTACGTGTATGAACTATATAAAATATTCAAGTTGAAATAAATTGTTTGAACAATAAAAATCACATTTTTATTGTATATATGAACCACTAAAAAAATATTCATGTTTGAAATAAATTGTATTAACAATAAAAGTCAAATTTTTATTATATGTATGAACTATATAAAATATTCAGGTTTGAAATAAATTGTTTGAACAATAAAATTAACATTTTTATTGTATGCATGGACCTTTAAAAATAGTCATTGGTTGAAATAAGCATTTGAACATTAAAAACATCATTTTTAATGTGTTAACGAACTATATAAAATAGTCTTGTAGTGAAATAAATGTTTATTCATTGAAAATATTATTTTTACATGTATATGAAGTATTAAAAATAGTCGTGTGTTGAAATAAATATTTGTTAGTTAAAAATATTATTTTTAACAATCTAATGAAGTGAATAAAATTATCATGTACGGAAATGAATTTTTGTTTGCTAAAAATATTATTTTTAGCTTAGATATGCATATATATATATATATATACATGCTAAACAGGTAAACATATTTTCTGTTGAGTAAAGAATTTATTTGCGTCTCCGACAAATAGGTAAACCTTAATGAGTTGGCTGCGCAATTTTTCTTGTGAATGCCATTGGATGCGGTGTGCTGGTTGTTCTGTGTGAGATTATAAACGTCTCCATAGAATATCAACAATTAATTTTGAACTACATTATAAGGCATACTGCGTGAAGATAACATACTCCATCATATACCATATAAGCATTTGGAGTTTATATGATGAGGTTGGATTTACCATACAAGCGAGAGGCTTGTATGGCGATGACTGCATTTCAGGTTGAACTGAGGACTGATATGGACTGAATAAAATATAACGGTAAATTGCTAGATTAAATAAAAACCCCACACGGGTCTGGAGTTGATAATAATCACGTCTCTCTAGTTATTAGATACGACACATGGATTATTTATTTTCCAACACTGGACAAGGTGACGAGATTTATCTCTGGAGTAATTTACACACTCCCTTGGGCATAGAATAGGTCACTAAAAAATTGTGTATGTTGTTTCTGGATTTATTGGGTGCTTAATACGACCCAATAAATTTCTAAAACGCTCACCAAACAAAGGAGGCTATGGCGAAATTTTTCTAAATTTAAAGGCGTTAGCCAAAATTTTGAAGTGAAAATGGTTTAGAAACCGTCGAATAAATTATATATATATATATAAATTAAAATAAAATAAAACGAATAATGACGCTGTAGTTCGCATTTTGGAATCGTACTTTTAAATGATTATACCGAGAAATCCGACCATCGGATATTCCCGAAAATGGGACCGTTGGATTCGCTTTGGAAAGATCTTTCCAACGATATAATATTTGTTAAGATCTAACGGTTAGAGTTTGCGAAATGTTCAATTCAAATCTGAAGAAAAATAGCGCTAGTGCCATCGAATGACCTGAAACGTCGTTAATTGAAAATGGACTACTTTTATATATATAAAAGTAGCGATAAATCATTATAAAATATTACAAATGATATGGAATGGACATAAACTGATTTTACTTAGTTTATTGGATATTCTGATGGTTATATGTATTTGACATGAAATTATTATATTGAATTGAAACGTAAGCGTCAAATAGTTTAACCATTAAAAGAGTTGGTTTGAATTCTATATATACATGAATTATTTGAAAAGACCGAGTTAAACCTCATTTCAAATAATTGATCGACGATTATAAGTCGAAGATATGAAGACGGTGCAAGACCGATAATCTTCACATTGAATGGATTGCTACTGATGCCTTTGATTGGAGTTGTTTTCTTGAAAGGGTTACAATGGTAGTAGTCCGGACATATTTGTTGATTGTTTGGATGTGCAAGGGCCTCTCTCCTATATTGGACATATGGGACGAGGAATAAGGTGCCTCCGGTTTCGTTCAGACCCAAAACGGACTTGTAAATGGATGTGTGTCTGATGTTATATTGTGTACTGTATTCATTGATCTCTACTATATATATATATCTATTTGGGGGCGGAAAATTTATTCTCTTGCTTAACGCCCTTCTCTGAGACGTACGAACTCAGAGGTTATATATTGGTAGACATCAATGGTATAGAGGATTGACAATGTGGCTTGCAGAGATGCAGGGATCAGGGCTTTTGTTGAAAAGCAGAGCCTTGGGGTTGATGATCAAAGCACGGCTTTAAATAGCATAGCTTTGTGTATAGCGTTAATTCGCGAGCCTCACACCCCGGTATGAACCATAAATGGGAGAGGACCTTATGGAGGACATGTGTTTCCTTCTAGCTCGGAGTGGTATCATGGTATGGAGCCCAGACATTTTTACTTATGTGGATGATGGAAAGCGAGGTGCCTCGGATATATCGGTCACTACGGGACCGATGAATGGTATGGTCGATATACTGACAAGATTTACGCCCTATAGTGCGGGGAAACGTATTGTTCTGGAATTATAATCCACTTTGTGTGGACTGGCCCTGATGATCCAAGAGTCGATGCGTTCTGATCCTGAGATATGGGCTAGACTGTCTCGAATTCGGTAAGGACAATCCCTTGCCTTGATTCATGACGGAAATCCAACTTTCAATACGACATCATGCAGTTTTGATTGTAAAACTAGTATGGCGACATGATATATGGTACCCATGTCGTCTATGATAAATACATTATGATTGAAATTGTTTTTTGAAACATATATGTACTAATGATAATATCAAATGATTTTGTTTTTTACGTATCAAGCATATTTTGGCTACTATAAGGTAAAACTATATCCTCCGGCTTGCGTTGCATTGTGTGATGGGACCTGAGTCTTATAATGGTTTCATTTTTCTGAAAAGCATTGTGTTGTTTAAATGATTTATTTTATTTCATGCACTGGCAATCCAATGGAGAAAACCGGTTCTGCGTTAGCGGCGTGGTCCTGTGATTGACCTTATTACTGAATAGGTTAAGTAAGATTTCTCATACTAGTCCCATGACTGACTCGTAGTTTGTTTCACTTTGCAAACTCGGGTGCCCCTATTTTCTACATGGGCAACCTTGTATTCATGTTTTAGCAGGCTCATCCTAGATAGCTATGGAGCTGAAGATGGATTATATCATTTCCATTATGCAGTTCAGACTTGATTATGTATATTATGTTTGATTCCGTTGTAGACGTTTTATATTAAGCTGGAACTGTATTTTGTACTAAGTATGATCCTGTTATGCTGTATAACTCCAATGTTGATATTATTTCCAGTGTAATTTGATGTATATTATCTAGTGTAATGATATTTCTGTTCTGTTGTTATTTTTTATGTGTTATATTCCACTGATTATCCTTACTTCCGGGGCATGGGGGTTTGGGTCATCATAGATTCTGTACAAATTTTGCATAAACTAATAGGATTAAGTTTACAAATATTCTTTTTGTCCTATGTAAGAACAATTTAGTTCTTTCTGTTTTCCATCTAATTCTATTTAAAGAAGGAAACAACTTTTCTTTTATCTATTAAATATAGCAACATGAAACTAGCTGTGGTTAAAATACTCAAAAAAAGAGAAATTTCACCAGAAACGGAATTATACCCGAGGAGGAGCTTCCGGACCCACGGCTTTACCCTTCCCGAAAGGCCGTAAGGGTCGGATTCTCTAAGCATAGGAGATTCGGGGTCAAAGGCAACGGAACCTCCTACTTCAGAATTATGCTTGACGTAGTCATAGGGCGTCTTAGCTCTCAAAGAAACATCGTTTATGTTTCTCTCACGTTCACCCTGACGGTCCCTTCTTCCGAAGTCATTACTGCCATCACCCCCATCGTTATCAGCACTGGTAGAAGCCTCTTCACTTTCAATAGAACCATCAGAGAAACTATCAGTATATAAAAGATACTTGACTTTAGTTTCACCCTTATGTGACGCCCCAAAACCTCGTTCTCCCAACTTAATCCTTTCCATAACTCAATCCCTAACGAAGGGAGGAAGTTTGGGGGTTCGAATCTCGAGAAGACTCTAAAGGTTATCGAAAAGAAGGTGAAATAAAGCGTCTTTGCAACAGACCGCCTTAATCTGTGGAAGTTGAACTTGCATGAAGTCAGAAATCTTGCCTTCATCCGTATAAATTATCTGCACAGCACGGGAAAGCTTCTTGTCCTTCTTCTGAAGCTCCTCAGCATGAGTAACCACATCTTCCGTTATTTGATGTTCCAAGACCGACACTTTGTCAGAAGTTACATCCTTAGTCTGCCTTTCTTTCTCTAAAGCTGTCTTAGCATGTTCCAGGGAAGATTTCAACCTCATGCATTCATCACTTAAGGCTTCGTTCGCTTCTCGAAGCTTAACGATTTTGGAGGTGGGGGAAAAAGGGGTTGATTTGGAAAGAGCCATCTTTTTAGAAATCTAGAAAGATAAAAGCATTCAGCACATGGCTGTAACAAGTCAAAAGTTAAGATTAAAAAGAAAAATAAAATGTTATACTTGAAGCTGTCGGATAATCAAACGCTGGTGGAAATCCACCGCATCTGAAGAAGAAGAAGGTAGCAAGATATTAGAAGACTTCAGACGAGAAAGAGTAAGCCTCACAAGATTAGCAAAGCCAGTTGAAGAATCGGGGGTCCTCGAAGGCCCTGTGGACTGGGTAGGCGGAATTCGTGACATAACATGCGCACCTGCTCCCGATGAACTTAGTGGGGATGACGGCTAGATACAACCCCCACTTTCCCTACCGGAAGTACCTATGAGAATTGTAAAAATAGAAAAATCAAGCTTTAGCCTCTTAGTTGGCGGCTCAACAAGAAACTCAGCCAACCTCTTAATAGCAACAACGGTAGACTGATTCAAAACATTGGCGAGGGCCGAGACTTCCGAAGTCGAAACGCCTACCCCAAAAAAAAGGAAATTTCAAGATTATGGGACTTGGATGTTAAAGAAACTTCGATAAAGAAACTATCGAATCAAGCAAAACATACCGGGAGATAAGGGGGTAGAGGAGGAAAACACTTATGAGCCCAACAATAAGCATTTAGAACCTGGAAAATGAATAGATGGACGTTCCAAAACCTTTTGTCTGTCAAGATGAAGATCATATTGATGCAACTTGTCCTTGGTTAATAGAACAGATCGACCCAATGGTTCTTCGAGTAGATTCAAAAGGAGTTCAAACACATGAGATTCGCTTTCGGTTAAGGGAACTCTCTTAGAAGCAGGATCTGAAGAAAAATGACTAAAGTTAAGTAACAGATGGGCAAATAGTCACTCACAAAGGGTTAAAGGATTCACCATAATCAGCAAATTTGCCTGAAATGCTGACAGGGCATCTGATAAAGAAGAACCGATCTTCCCAAGATATAGCCTTACCTGTACCGTCACTAACAATCTTCTGCAAGCGGGTAACATGGAATATAGGGGAGTTGGCACCTCTTGAAAAACGCATTAGATGTTGAATAAGGTTAGAAGTAAGAGAAGCCTAACCCGATTCAAGAGCAAGTACCTTAAGACACAAAAGCAACGTATACGTGCTTGGTAGGAGTTGGATGGGTGCAATTTCCAAGTCTCGTAGAAGTCGAAACATGAAAGATGGAAAAGGGAGGAAGCCCCCATGCCATATGTGTCCAGCCGAATAAGCAAAATATCCCTTAGGAGGACTCATAATATCATCACAATAAGTAGCAGGAATGGCCTCCACATTATCTATGCCAAAGCCGATGAGAATGGAGTTTACTTCATCTTGAGAAGTGATCAAAGACTTCTTCAAGGTGAAAAATTTCCTCCTCCGAGAAACGCCACAAACACTAATTGGTGATGGATTGGGACTCCTTTTATCAGACATGGCGCTACTAGGTGACGTAATTCCATAAGTACGTAAAATTCGTATCTCACTCATTAGAATACCATGGAATGATAACACATAAACTTACTAGTAATAAGTGACCAAGATAGTGCACATTAAGATGATTCCAGATACTAGTTTAGATCGGGCACATGACAAATGTCACATTTGTTAAAGAACAAACAAACCCTTAGGAATGACGAAATCATTTTATTTCCTAAGGATAACACTTAGAAAGTTCAAAGAGAAAAGTAACGAATGGACCAGAGCCAAGCAACCATAGGTCAGCACAGATGACTTGGTTGGTTCTCGGCCCCAGCAAAATCGATGGTGCCAACAACACCATTTCTGTTGCTTATTATTGAAAAGTATATTCTTTTGTGCAAATTTCATATCTTAAACCCTAAAAATTGACATTTGGGGAAAAGAGCATATGTACAGCCCACCATGGTTCCTAATCCTAATCGTTGACATACCATTTACTTGCATTCAACCACTAAAACCCTAATTAGACTAGACAGAGCGATTTAACACCTAATTAAAGTTTAAAGCAGAAGTATTTACCAAAAGTTCAATCGATAAATTCTTGAAACAAACTTGCAGTCCTTAATGAACAAATAATCTGGTTCGATAAATTAATGTTTCAGGTAAAGTTGAAGAAGAAGAAGCGAGGGTAATTATGCAAAAATTACTTCAAATCCACCTCGTACGAACGGAGACCAATCAGTGTTTCCAATTAAGAAAGATCAAAAGACGCATAAATGACACTTCGGAAAAGACAAAAAGATTGACTTGAAAAGTCGAAAACACCCCTTCAATAGGGGGCAAATGTTACTACAAAAATAAACTCCCAAACCAGCTGACATTGAAGGGGTATCGAAGGAACACAAACACAAAAAACCTTCCGCAAGCAAAAAGACGAATAATAGGAGGAGCTGAAAGCGGTAAAGAATTATCTGAAAGTAGTATAAACTGACACCCTCCAAGGAGAAAAGAGCCCCAAATACTTCAAAGTGCCAGCAAAGGCAATCTGACAAGGCCTATCCGACAGGGTTCATCCGACAGGATCTGTTCGACAGGGAATTCCATGATGGAAGGTTGTCTAAACCAGAAACCAAGAAAAAGGGAGATAAAAGCTCTACTTATTGAGAAAGGCCTATCGGTATAAACTCACTTAATCCCGATACATCAAGAAACGAAGACATCAAAAGAATCACCCGACACCTTTGATTGAAACCATGATTGTTTGTTTGGACTGTATTGTGATGTGATTGTGGTGTAAAATGGAAAATAAAATATTCATATGTTAAATAAAATATTTTATCGTTAAAAATATAATTTTTAACGTATACGTATATGAACGGCATAAAATTATTTTGAAAAGAAAATAAATATTCATTTACAAATTGGACGATTTGTCTATGTACACCCATTTATCTGATATGGATTGAGACGACAAATTTTACACATTGCCCAACTGCACAAATAAATAAATAGTTGTTGTTTGAAAACCCCACACGGGTATTGGGATGATATTTGACATACACTATTCCCAATATTTAGTTGTATGTCAATCGATGAATTGACAGTCTGTGATGAGCGTTATTTAATTATTTTAATGCTCACACAGTTGTAAATTGCACTCTGGATGTTTTATGAATTTTTAATGATTGTTTATGATTATTGTTGTATACATGCGATGTATGAAATCCATATAAATAACATTACATGGTAATTGATTGGGTCTTATTCCAATTTGGAAAATAAAGAATATTTTAAAATAATATTCCGTAAAGGATTTAAAATATTCATGTGTTGAATAAAAATATTTAAACAATAAAAATATCGTTTTTATTGAATGTATGAACCAATAAAATATTCATGTTTAAAAGATATTTTTTTACAATAAAAATCACATTTTTATTGTATGTATGAATAAATAAAATATTCATTGTTTGAAATAGAATATGTTAATAATAAAAATATACATTTCTATTGTGTATGTAGGATTGATTGAAAATATTCAATGTTTTAAATAAAATGTTTAAACAATGAAAATTACATTTTTATTGTATTATAAAATCGTTAAAAAGAACCATGATTCAATAAAAAGATTAGACAATAAAAAATAGATTTTTATTGTATGTTTGATTCATTAAAGAGATTTTGTTTATTAAAATGTAAATCATTTACATGATAGCAAAGTAGAAAATGATCATTTATTAATACACGTTTTTTTTATTAAAATGTAAATCATTTACATAATAGCACAGTAGAAAATATTATCATTTTAATATGATAAAGATATGAAATATTCAATTTTGATTAAAAATTGAAAATGAAGTTGAAATTGTTTTAAAATGAAATTGTAAATATATTATAAATACGATTTAAATGAAAATCGACGAAATATATATATAATATATATTTAAAGGCCTGAATAGAACGTGCCGAGCAGCGAGCATTTGCGAATTTCGACCATTAACTTCAAATTGGCGTAATGGGAGATCCGACCGTAGGATTCTCCTAAAACCGGAACTGTTGAGTTCGTATAGAATAGAGCTTCCGAATGAATATAAGAGATTTGAAATCTAATGGTTATATTTGGAGATATGTCCAAATCAATTTTCAGAAAAGGTCGCTATGGATGCAGTTCGGTGGCCGTTATTGGAAACCAACCGTACTGGCGATAATAAAATTATTAAAAATATGGGAAAATTATGTAAAATCATAATAAATGATTTGGAATGATTTTTGATGAAGAATTCCAGTTTTGAAAAGATTAAAATATATTTTTATCGAAATGAACTAGTTATTAACTAGAATAATAATTTAATTATTTTTAGAAATAAATAAATTGGATTTAAAAATGGTTTTAAAATAACAAGAATTTTCCAAAGAATAAATTGGAATGGATTCGGAATGGAAATAATCTTCGGAATATTTCGATATTGGATTTCGTGATTATATGAATATTGTTATGGGAATTTGGAAGATATATATATATATATATCGTTATTTCCAATACAATATTTGTTGGGTTTAGAATTTGATATTGAATATAAGCCGATATAATTTCTATTCAGAACCTTATATTTAATATCAAATGGGATTTTGGGTTTGTCGTGGATGGTGTCTTTAATAACACTGTTCTTAAACCCAGTTTAGAAAAGAATAAATCTTTTAATTAAGATTTAGGAAATTTTACCAATTAATTAATATTTAATTGGAATTGAATAAAAGAATTGGATTTTTGGGTTTATCGTGAACGGTGTTTTAAATAACACTTGTTCTTTAACCTAATTAACAGTGAAGAATATGATTTGGAATTTATAATCTTTATTTATGGAAATTTTCCAAAGTAAAGTTTTCCAATTGAATATATTAAATTGGAATTGAATGGAATTCGATTTGGTAATAATCAAGATGAGCTCATGTGAATGAAGACCGATATTATATATGGAATTTAAAAGGCCTTATCGCTATTCCATTTATATTATTATTCTGATACGGGAATTTATATCGATTATACACCATTATGATTTCAGTGAAGATTCCATAATTAATGGAAGAAGATTTGGGTTTATAGTGAATAATGTTTTTAAAAGACATTTGTTCTTTAACCCAGTTAAAGATAAGATTAATTTCTTAAATTCGAATAATCATTAAGTAATGATTTTTTTAGATTAAAAAGAATAAATTAAAAATAATTTATCTTTGATAAAATTAATGGGAACCTTTACCTAAAAATGTGAATATTTTATTAAAAGAATATTCTGAATTGGAATGAGGCATATGATGTGTTTTTATAGCACTTGATTATAAAATACGCGAGTTATTCAGAAAGACCGGGTTTAACCCATTCTGAATAATGAATACGACAACTAACAATCAAAGAGATTGAAGACGGTGCAAGACCAACGATCATCACATCGAATGGATGAGTTTCTACTGATTCCCAAGATAGGAGTAGCTACCATGAAGGGGCTACAGTGGTAGCCGTCCAGACGTACTTTTTGATTGTTCAGATATGTAAGGGCCTCTCTCCGGTATAGGACATACCAGATGATGAATAAAGTGCCTCCGTTTTCGTTCAGACCCAGAACGGACTTGTAAATGGATGGTATATCTGATGTTGTATTCCTTTACGCTGTATTCATTGACCTCTGCTAATATATATTTGTTTGGTGGCGGAGAATTTATTCTCTTGCTTAACACCCTTCTCTGAGACGTATGAGCTCAAAGGTTATATATTGGCCGAAATCAATGGTATGGTATGGATTGACAATGTGGCATGCTAAGATGCATGATCAAGGCTTTTGTTGAAAAGCAGAGCCTTGTGGATGATGATCAAATCATAGCTTTAAGTAGCATAGCTTGGTGTAGCATTACTTCGCGATCCTCACAACCCGGTATGATGGTGAACTGATGGTCAGGTCAGTATGCTTTCGATATGAGGATGGATTTGGTCGACCGAGATGAGCTGAGTGTGTTCGCTCCACGCTCAGAGGGATAGGGCACACCCCCGATTCCCATATGGATAGAGTAAGCGGCGTTTTCGCATGCACGGGATGTAAGTTGCGGAGATACTCGATATCCTAGATATAGTGCGGATATGCATTACAGCGTTTTCTCATGCCTGAGACGTAAGTCGTGGAGAATTTCCCTACGCGATAGATCTTTCGAATTAGGAGCCATCATGATAAAAATCCAACTTTCCAATACGAGCTTTGCGGTTTTAATTGTAAACCTATGTATGGCGACATAGCAGGATGAGGCACTCATGCCATCTATAATTGATACATTTACTTTCGAAATTGATTTCTACACTATGCACGTATAGTAATGATAAAAGAGAAATTTCGCGTACCAAGCATATTTAGCTATTATAAGGTAAAAATCTATCCTCCGGCTTGCGTTGCATTGTGTGATGGGACCTAAGTCTTATAATAGCTTCATTTTTCTTTAATTAGCATTGCGTTGTTTGTTTTATGCACTGGTATTCTTGGGGGTAAACCTGTTCCGTGTTATACGACGTGGTCCCTTGATTTACCTAACTTTAAAATCAAATTAATAATTGTTTTGAGTTCTCATACCAGTCCTATGACTGACCTAGAGTTTATTGTTCCTTCCTAAATTCTGGGTGCCTATATTTTCCACATGGGTAGTCAGTAGTTTTGGTTTTGCAGATTTCTATTTAACAGGATCCTAGATTACAGCTGGAGCTATATTCGGAAAGCTTTGTATTCGTATATCTCTTTCAGTTGTGTCAGTTGTTATTTTCCGCTACCCGTTATACTTATGTATTATTTTCCGCTTCTATGTAATTTTTAAATCACTGATATTATTTTCTGTTGTATATTTATTCATACACTGGAATATTCTTGTACTCTGATGTAATTGTTGTAACAGCAATGAAATGTTCTATTGTTTGTTTTCTGTTGCGTCATGTTGTAACGACCCAGAAAATCTGAACCAATTTAAATTTTTTAAATTGGCTAAAATAATGGATTTTAAATATTAAAAATAAATATTTTAAATAATGGCAATGAAAACTGAGTTTGAATCGATATTTGAAAACGAATATAATTAATTATAATTATATATAGAATTGAAAATGGCGCGGTAGTTCGATAAATTCGATTTCAAACTTAAATTGAGTATACCGGGTGCAAAATAATCCGGATTTTAGTGAAACCAAAAATAATGGAATCTAATAGATAATATCTTTCTAACGGATCCGACCAATCGAAATTTGATAGCGGGAATCAAAAGATATGTCCAGTCGAAAATTCTGAATAGTCGCTATGGAATTCAGGCCCTTAAAAATGGACATTTTGCAGATGACCTCGGATTTCGACGAAACCACTTTTGTTGGGTCCGCAGTGTCAAGTTATTGCTAGGTTTCAAATTTCATAATTTTTCGAATCAATATGTGAGCGTGGCAAAAGAAAACGCGTTTGACCAGTTTCTGTTGAATTTAATCGACTGGAAATTGGCCATTTTTCAAACGGTCTCAGAATTCGACGAAACTAGTTTTGTTAGGACCGTATCGTCAATACGAAGCTAGAAAATATTTTTCTGGAATTTTTCTAGTTAGTATGTGACCCCGGTAATTTGAAATGTGCGTTTAAAATTCAATATAATGATTTAAATGAAAATTCAAAAGGAAACTGACTGTAACGATCAAATCAGCTTGCGATACATATCCCATTGTGTTCAGAATGGGGGTATAACGCTACGGACGGCAGGCGGTGGGCCTCGTTTAGAGGTCGTATGTAAAAGTCAACCTTTTTGCAAAATTAAATAATAAAATAATAAAAAAATAAAAAAATATAATCTCCCTCCTTTTCTTCTGCTTGCCCCCCCCCCCCCCCGTTTCATTATTCAGCAACGAAAAAAAAAAAGAAGAAGAACCCTAAATCGGATCGCCGCCCCCCCTCCAGGCATCGTCGTCGCCTCAACTCGAAGCCGCCCCCCCCCTCCAGGCATCGCCGCCTCAACTCGAAGCCGCTCCTCCCTTCAGACCCCGCCCTCATCCCTCGCGACGCAAACCAAGTAGCCCCCCCCCCGAAGCCTCGCCACCACCACCGAGATCCAGTGCCCCCACCTCCGACGATCGGTGAAAACCCCCCCCTCTCTGTGAGTTCTATTTATTTATTTTATTTTGCTTCTGATTTTTTTACTGCATTGAAAACTGAATTGATTTTTTTGTTAGGGTTTAAAAACCGAATTGATTTTTAAAAGTATAAAAACCGAATTGATTTTTTTAAACTATAAAAACTGATTTTAAGAAGATTTAAAAACTGTTATTTTTAAAAGCAATTTAAAACTGAATTTTTAAAAGAATTTTAAAACTGTTTTTTCTAAGAAGAAATTAAAACTGCAATTTATAAAAATAAAGACTGCATTTTCTATGAAGATAAAAACTGCATTTTTATAAAAGAGAAAAACTGATTTGTTTTTTTTAAAGAAATAAAACTGTTTTTGAAATAAAGAATAAAAACTGAATTTTATAAAAAAATAAAAACTGATTTAGTTTTAAAGGTAAAAGCTTTAAAATGGGAAGAAAGGTTTGAACTTTCAAGAGAAGTAAAAAACATATTTTTATATGTTGAAAGCAAAAGTAAAAAAAAAAAACATATTTTTATATGTTGAAAGCAAAAGTAAAAAAACATATTTTTATATGTTGAAAGCAAAAGTAAAAATCATATTTTTATATGTTGAAAGCAAAAGTAAAAAACATATTTTTATATGTTGAAAGCAAAAGTAAAAAAAACATATTTTTATATGTTGAAAGCAAAAGTAAAAAAACATATTTTTATATGTTGAAAGCAAAAGTAAAAAAAACATATTTTTATATGTTGAAAGCAAAAGAAAAAAAAACATATTTTTATATGTTGAAAGCAAAAGTAAAAATCATATTTTTATATATTGAATAGCGTAGTAAAAATTCTATTTTTACATATGTAGAGAATACGGGCGAAAGCGACAGAAGGCGAAGATTTCTATAAGTGAAGAGTCGTGCAGTTGGATAGCTATTGGTGAGATTTCTGATTTAAAAATAATTATATATGTGTTGACAATGAAAGTGAATTGCTATATATAAATATCTATATATATATATATATATATATATATACGCCCCTCGTCCACAAACCATGGACGATATTTATTGGTTGAAATTGTTGTGATAATTGGTTGATAACGAATGGTTGTTTGGGATTGTTTGTGATTGATATTGGTTGATTGTGGTTGAAAAATACCCATTGGTGGTTGTGAAATATTTGGTTGAAACCACTTAGGATTAGTTTGTGGAAATGAAATAAATATATACATGCCGCCTGCGTGCGAACTAGATGCATGATTACCATTGTCAAAAACCACGAGGTTTTAAGGTAGAGCGAGGAGCCGTACTAGGGATGGTGCCGGTGTAACTACCCTGCCGTTATGCTGCCGAAATTTTGAATAATATTTGTGTGTTTGAATTATTTTCATATGCTTAAACTATATTTATTCCTTATATAGAAAACATTCATGTGTTGAATTGATATTCATTCGTTGTTTAGAAATTCATGTGTTGAATGGTATTCATATTTTGAAATAAATCGTTTGATAATAAAAATCACATTTTTATCTATATATAAAAACTATTGAAAACATTCATGTGTTGAATTGATATTCATTCGTTGTTTAGAAAATTCATGTGTTGAATGGTATTCATATTTTGAAATAAATTGTTTGATAATAAAAATCACATTTTTTATCTATATATAAAAACTATATAGAAAACATTCATGTGTTGAATTGATATTCATTCGTTGTTTAGAAATTCATGTGTTGAATGGTATTCATATTTTGAAATAAACTGTTTGATAATAAAAATCACATTTTTATCTATATATATAAACTATAGAAAACATTCATGTGTTGAATTGATATTCATTCGTTGTTTAGAAATTCATGTGTTGAATGGTATTCATATTTTGAAATAAACTGTTTGATAATAAAAATCACCTTTTATCGACTATATGAACTATATAGAAGAATAGTGTTTTGAAATGAATTGTTTTACAATAAAAATCACATTTTTATTGTATGCATAAATCGTTGAAATGTGAAGTGTTAAAAATAGCCACTTGTTCAAAATAAACATATATGAGTTGAAATATTCATTAATTAACTAATGAAATGATTTGCACCTATTTATGTAACGTTAGAATGAATGGTGTTTTTAAACCAAATAGAAATCAAATATGAAGTTGAATAGAAAATGAAAAATGATATGGACTGTATATATATGTACATGCAATATTCATTGAACAGGTAATAGCAAAGGGGCTAGAGAAGAGGAATAAAATTTTGTGCCCGACAAATAGGTACACATTTAATGATTTGTTTGGGTGATGATTTTGAGCCTGTTGGCTAGCCGCTTGGCTTTTTCTTTTTCTTTTTGAGATTAGAAGGACCGGGACGCTATTTGCGATTTCCCGACGCTCCCGGTGCAGGGGAGGTTATGGCGAATTTTTTCCAAAATTTAAGGTGTTAGAAATTTTTTTGAAGTGAAAACGATATTGAAATTGTTGAATGAACTATATTTATATGAATATATAAATATAAATAAAATTAAAACGAAACGAAGCCGTGCAGTTCGTATTTTGAAACCGTGATTTCAAACGACTAGTACGGGAAATCCGACCATTGGATTTTCCCGAAATCTCAACCGTCGGGTTCGCCTTGGAATAATCTTTCCAACGGCACCAACCTTGTAAAAATCCAACGGTTGGATTGTCTGGAATGTTTAATTCAAATCTGAAGAAAAACAGCGCCAGAAGCGATTATATTTATATATATATAAATATAATTATATATTTAATCGAATAACGACGCGGCAGTTCGTATTTTGAAATCGAAAATTCAAAAGATTGTACCGGGAGATCCGACCGTCGGATTTTCCCGAAACTGGAACCGTTGGATTCGTTTTGAAAAGACCTTTCTAATGATGTAAATTTTGTGAAGATCCAACGGTTAGATTTTCAGATATGTGTAAATCAAATCTGAAGAAAAACAGCGTCACGGCCGCCTTATGGCCCGAAGCGTCGTTTTGAATAAAATGGCTATTTTAAAATAAATAAAAATAGCGATAAATAGTTATAAAATATCGTAAGCGATATGGAATGGAAATAAACTGAATTTGCTTGATTTATGTGATGTTTGATGGTTGAATGTGTTTGGTGTGAAAACTATATAAAGAACACAATTGGTGTTGTCGAATAATTTAACCATTGAAATAAATCGATTTGAAATTCTAAATATACGTGAATTATTTGAAAAGGCAGAGTTAATTCTCATTTCGAATAATCGACCGACGATTGAAATTCGAAGATGAAGACGATGGTCGAAGACCGGAGATCTTCACCTCGTTTGGATGGTAACCGAGGTCCTGATTGGGAGGCATCCCGAAATATGGATAATGAGTGGTGATCGTTCAGACGTACGTGTTGATCGATGGGTTTGCGAGGTATTTAGTGCCTCCGGTTTCGTTCAGACCCAGAACGGATGTAACGAACCAGGACTTTCGACCCCGAAAATCAACACATAACTGCCGTGTTGACTATTCGAACATCGGAAATACCTGATCATTTATAGAAAGAAATTAGAGGGTGAGAATAGATAAGATAGAAAACTTAGAATAGAAGAAAAATGAAGATCACAAACTCACAGCGGAACGAATAAAATATATTATATAACATAAGCTTCGAAATACAAAATCTGATTTGTACATACATACATACCATCATCAGAGTACACATAACATTTGATCCAGCGGAAGTAACTCTAAATAACTAACGTTGAACCCTACTGCTTCAAGCTCCTCCAAGTGTATCTGTAAAAGCCTGAAACACTTGACTGCCCGTACAAATTTGGGCACCCAAGAGTTTAGGGAAAACAAAACAAAATAAACTCTGGGTCAGTCATGGGACTGGTGTGAGTAAACTCCAACCACTTGTTTAACTTTAAAAATCCTTTCAAAAGGAAAGATAATAGTAAGACCAGCCCACACATAAACACGGACGGTTTTTACCTAACTATAACCCAAAACACTTTGATACGAAAATCCAGTGATATTATAATAATGTCTACATCAAGTAAATAACCAAATAGCAGAACGCTTGCATCTCACGCTCCACATACATAGTATAAAATCAAAACCCGCATGGCGCTTATTGGAGATTGGATTTCCAACATGACAAGGTATGGGACCACCTTCCGATGATGTATCTCTAGAGACGAATACACCCGGGTTCAACAAGAACGTCTTGCAACCCGGCCCACACATGACCGACCACTCATTTCGCTTGAGTGTATCGAATGTATATCACCAACGGTTGGACTCAAACCACCGTTCCCGAATGGGCAGAATCGATAGATTTAGAAACAAAAGGAATTTCTCTAGATAGGTGATTATACACCCTAATGGGAGCGACCCACATAGCCATGCTGCCTGCCCGATTTTTGTCCTTCCCCGGTTGTTGAGGCCTGAGGCTACGCATACTTACCATTCCTTGATAACACAATTCACTTTGAATGCCACATTGTCAGATCCCTTAATCACTAGTTGAGTTTGCACAAATATTCTGGATATTATGCTAAGGGATAAATCCGTTGCAACCATATATATTCACACAGACCAACCCATTTGATCATTGGAAATACTCTGTCAGACATTCGTCCATTTACGTTCGTTCTGGGATTGAACGACATCGAAGGCACTATTTCTATTAATAGAAAAGCCCTTGCACTTTACTCCGTCTTCAATATATTCAGCATACTTGGTTCGCAACGCTTATGCCGATACGGAGTGGTTCTTTGGATAATAATCCAACCGGTCTCTCCATATTGACAACGATGGTCAAAAACTTCGATAGTCTGTGATTTAACTATCGAATAAAAACAAGTGTTCATCCAACATATCAAACAAACCACTGGGCTCTTTAATTAATATTCATTAATTAAACCACTTCTCTATTTTCTCAATCAATATTTGTTAGCCAAATATTTTCAATAATCATTCTTGGCTCTTATGCCATTTGGAAAACGTTTCCAAATATCAACTTCTTTTATTTTCTATATATTAGAAAAATCTCTATTTGCAATTGGAAACAATTCCAATCACTTATCTCTATCCCTTTTTGTTTACAAAGTTCGATTTTTATATTCACTTTCCTATCGAATTCAATACGTCGATACAATGATTTCTAATTATCAAAATATCTTAAAAATATTCTAACTTCTTAAATTTTCGAAAAATTTCGCCATAACCTCCCCTGTATCGGGAGCATCGGGAAATTTCAAATAGCTTCCCGGTATCTTCCTCAATCAAAAAGAAAAAGGAAAAGCCAAGCGGCCTGCCGATACGGCGCATAAAACCCATATATGAATTTAAACATGTACCTTATTGTCGAGCACATAAATTAAAATCTTCATATACTCCATCCCATATCTGTTTAACACCTGTTCACCTGTTTCAATTCAATTCAACACTATCTAATCGTTTGAATTCAGTTTCGCTCAATTATTCTTTAATTAGCCCTTCTTGCATATTTTACTCCTTTGTTGAACATAACATGTTCAAACAAAATATTTAACTCGTTCATAACCAAATCGAATTTCGATTTCAATTCTAGTTTCCTTTTCTATTTCGAATATAAATTTTCAAATCGAACTCACTTATTTAAGGCCCGATATTAATTCGAAATCTCATTAACTAATTTCTACTCAATTTAGTTAATTCTATTCAATAAATCAAAATCTGGTTTCTGTTTCAAAAATCATATTCATTTACACAACTTGAATTCACATATATTTTACAACTCAACTCTGAGATTTTTTAAATAGAAAATTCGGATTTTATTGCTTAAAATCCTTTTATAACATTAAAATAACCCATTATGGTTTTAAAACGATTCTGGCGCTGTTTTTCTGAAAATTTGATTTTGACATAACTCAAAATCTATACGACGGAATTCAGATTTTTCTCCTTCATTAGAAAACTATTATCAAATCGGTCCTGACGTTTCTTGTTTCGAAGAATTCCGACTTCAATCGAGTTCTATATATTCAATTGAAGTTCGAATCGCTATTTTACGAACTGCAGCGCTGCGGCGAGTTCGTTTTATATATATTTATATATATAAACCTTTTAAACTTCTTTAAAATGAATTCAACTCCGTTTAACTCCATTTGAATTCCTTGATTCAAATTCCAATCTCACCTTTGAATTCTATATTTCAAATCCCAATTCCTTTTCTATTTGATATTCAAATTCAATACTTGAATTTCTATTTGGATTCCCTATATTCAAATTCGATACTTGAATTCATTTGAATTCTTTTATTCAAACTCTATTTTTAAATTCCATTTGAACTGCTATATTCCAATTTCTATATTTGAAATTTATTGAAATTCAAATATTCAAACTCCTTTTTAAATTCTATATTCAAAATTCCATAGTTTTAAACCCATTTGAATTTCATATTCAAATCCCATAGATCAAATCCTATTTGAAATCAATTTGAATCTCTTATATTCAAATTCCATTTTCCTTTTCCATTCGAATTCTAATATTCAAATTCATCTCCAACCCCATTTGAATTCTAATATTCAAACTTATTTTTAACGCCATTTGAATTTCTTCACTCAAATCCATTTGAATTCCCTTGAATTCAAATTCCATTTCAAAACCCTTTGGATTTCCTATTTTGAAATCCTATTTGAAATTCTATTTCCAATTCTACTTTGAAAAATCCTATTTCAAAGTTTATTTCAAATTCTATTTTGAAATTCTATATTCAAATTCTCTATATTCAAACACCATTTGAAAGTTCTATATCCAAATCCACTTTGGATTTTCTATTTGAATTCTAAATTCAAATTTCCATTTCCTTTTCTATTTGAATTCAAATTCTATATTTAAATTTCCTTTTGAATCATATTTTCAAAACACTTGTATTTCTATTTCTGAATTATCAAATGATAATTCTTTTCACTTCATTTATAACTTCGTTATAAAAGAATTATTTCTAAACTTCGTTTATAAAGGACTACTTGTTTTATTTTTCAAAACAAGTTTATATTTTTATTCCATTTAAAATTCAACTTCTATTTAAAAATAGAATTTTCCCTTTTTAAATCTCCAATATCCTTTCTACGATATTTTTAAATATCATTACTTAAGCCCAGTGATAAAACACACAAAGCAACCAATTATTTATTTTTCTAACACATCATATATAACCATATATATGCAAACAAATAAACAAACAGATAATATATTTTTGAGGAATCCAGTTGGATTCCTCCAACCTGTTTTCCTGCATCCACAGATGTTAGCACATAAATAATACCCATTCTGCTTCGTGGCAGAATATCGCGGTATAGAAGGTCATCCACTAATCATAGCGTGGGGCGTATAGGGTAATCATCCGCTATGAAACTGCGGGCATCCGCTAATGAGACTGCGGGAATCCAACCAATCAATCAACCCAATATATATATATATATATAGCCTAAATAACTAATATATATATAGCAACCAGAAATCATTCACACAAGCAACAGACAATTATTTTTAATGAAATAAAAATAATTCTAAAGGTGAGTGAGATTTACTCACCTGATTTTTTCTCTTAGCAGAATATCCAATTTAATTTCCCATTGTCTCGGCTTCGAATCAAATCAAATCGGTTATCTTGAATCTACAATTATTTATTTAACTCATCGATTAAATACTTATTTGTTTAAATTGACAACTAAAAAAATAAAGTAAATTAGTCTATATATTTTAAATTTTATTAAAACGTATACCTTACTTCCTTGTAGAAACAAGATCAATTTCCGAATAACCCCAAACTGAAACTGCCGTCACCATCGCCATTGGACTATAATCCGATCACTTGCTCACCGCTGCACCGTTTCAATCTGCATCGCGGTCTCCAGTCCAAGACGTTGACCCCAAACATCACCATCAGCTCGTCACCTGCACCCACAGTGTCGAAGCCGACCTCGAACTCCGCCTCCCCTGTACCCTTGCCAAAGGCGACGCCTTTATCCCTCAATCGCGTACCATGACCAAACCCAAAACCGAACTCCACTCTCGAACGTCACTAACCCATCATCGCACCCCATATATGAAATTGTAAGCGCTTCTGAACAAAACCGAACATCGCTCCAGTTCCCTTACATCGCAGCGCCTCAACCCTATTTCCCTCCCTCGAGTTCGTAGGTCGCAACTCCAAAGCCATCGCAGGTGGAAACTGAAATCGCGACTTGGCCTCCACTAGAGAAAATCGATCGCATCCCTCACAACACTATCGTACCCCAAACTCTGGGCGACGTCAAACTCCAGGAGGGACCACGGCTTCAACTCGAGATTCATTTTCCCCTTCTTCTATTTTTTTTTTTTTTTTATACGGAGGAAATTGATTTTGATTGGGAGGAAAAGAACACAGTTTGATTTGAAGAGAATTGGGAAAATGGATGGGGCTTTGAAATTTTATCTCGTTGAACAAATGAAGGGGCCTTGCGGTTTAAATAGAAGGGGAGAGGAAACAATCCGTACTTGCCATGAAAATCTTGTCTCCTTCATTACGAAGTTGGGGAACAGAAAAATTTGGCTCGAGAAAAACACAGTAGTCTGCTTGATTTACAAAGTAGGTCGGCCTGATTTGATTTTGTTTAACTAAAATATCTGGCGGTCCTCTACTTTAAAACTCTGAACCGCTATTTCAACGTAGCGACCGACGTCCTCAGATTATGGTGTTATTTTAAAATTCACGGAACCGATTCTGTAATTTATTTCGACTATATAAAGGAAATAACAATCTAAATAAACGATTTAAATAAATTTTGATTTAAAATATAAATCGATTTTAAACAAATAAACCCATCGATAATAAATTGTTATTATCATTATAATTCAAGTAAGGTTTATATTAGCAGTTAGAATTGTTTTGATTCAGTTTTCAATTTTTGAATTCAATTGTATATTATTTTCGTATAAAGATAATTCCATATATTCAAAATTATTCATATATTAATTTGAATAATTCAATAAAAATCCATTAACTATTTCAGTTAAATATTTAAAATAAATTTAAATATTTATTATAAAACAGCCAAAATCCGGGACATTACATTCCTTCCCCCTTAAAAGAATTTCGTCCCCGAAATTACTAAGGTAGGAAAATGGTACAAATCCATTACTTTTCACAACTTCTTTATGTTGAAACTCACCTCTTCATATTTTAGCAAATTTAATTCCACCAAAACATTTGGTTCACATTCACTTAAATGATTTATAATTAACATAATCCCATTTTAATTCAAATTCATACAAATTGAATTTAATCAATTTTATCCACTTCGATCCATTTAACTTGTTTAAGTTAAATTTTAAATTTTAGAATTCAAATCCCTGGTTTTTCAAATTCTTCTGAAATCACATACATATATACATATATTTATTTTCATTTCAAATTCAAAACATTTGAATTTTTCAACTAAACTTGTTTTCCTTCAAACCAAATTTCCATCAAAAACTTTCTAAGGTAGCAATTTCATCACTTAGGAACTCGGAAATGAACACTGATGATGTTGCAATCATCATCGGAATTATTTCCCAGTCACTGAAGTGAGTTCAGTGCTTTAAAAATTTTAAAACCCAATCTAAAATGATTTTAAATCAAAAATCCTTCCAAACAAAGCTATATTATTTTAATATACTTTGAAAAATAAATTTCAACTTCCCAGGATTTTGAATTCTTAATTCTGGTTTGAATTTAATTCTAATTCATCTCATTTGTATATTTAATTCCTATACAAATTCTATTTGGTTATAAATAACCATTCCAAGTTTATAATCTCATTTGATTATAAAATCAACATCCAACACATCCATATAATAATAATTCTAGAAAATTATTCTTTCTATATCAAATATAATTTTGGGTAAAATAATTTCACCCACTTTAAAACAATATCGTGTTCAATCTCCTGTTCAAGTGTTTAGAAATTCCTATCGACTTTGTGGCGTCCCACTATCCGACCAGAATTCATAAACCACTCAACAGACTAGCCAACACAATATAAAACAATTTTTATATCAAATTACAAATACGCTCTCTCGTATATACACTCAACTCATTCTAGGGTACTACTGACCCTATCTCTAATGAGCACATGCCACACAAGCCTAGGTATTCGCTCAACCTAAGCTCTGATACCACTGTAATGACCCCGGGATTCGAGTAGGCTTTTCAACCATCCTTTCCTCCCTCGGCACTGGGCTAACCTCCCAGCGTGGCTTACAGAGATACCTCAGAACTGCTTTTACGGCCAGCCTCTCGACTCGACCAACCCACATTGTCGGGAGATGTAGGGGTAAGAGTCTCCCGTTCGCCACCTAACGCGAAGCGAGAACCCCCTATCATCCGTACCAATTAAGCAACCAGCTCTGATACCACTGTAACGAACCAGGACTTTCGACCCCGAAAATCAACACATAACTGCCGTGTTGACTATTCGAACATCGGAAATACCTGATCATTTATAGAAAGAAATTAGAGGGTGAGAATAGATAAGATAGAAAACTTAGAATAGAAGAAAAATGAAGATCACAAACTCACAGCGGAACGAATAAAATATATTATATAACATAAGCTTCGAAATACAAAATCTGATTTGTACATACATACATACCATCATCAGAGTACACATAACATTTGATCCAGCGGAAGTAACTCTAAATAACTAACGTTGAACCCTACTGCTTCAAGCTCCTCCAAGTGTATCTGTAAAAGCCTGAAACACTTGACTGCCCGTACAAATTTGGGCACCCAAGAGTTTAGGGAAAACAAAACAAAATAAACTCTGGGTCAGTCATGGGACTGGTGTGAGTAAACTCCAACCACTTGTTTAACTTTAAAAATCCTTTCAAAAGGAAAGATAATAGTAAGACCAGCCCACACATAAACACGGACGGTTTTTACCTTACTATAACCCAAAACACTTTGATACGAAAATCCAGTGATATTATAATAATGTCTACATCAAGTAAATAACCAAATAGCAGAACGCTTGCATCTCACGCTCCACATACATAGTATAAAATCAAAACCCGCATGGCGGTTATTGGAGATTGGATTTCCAACATGACAAGGTATGGGACCACCTTCCGATGATGTATCTCTAGAGACGAATACACCCGGGTTCAACAAGAACGTCTTGCAACCCGGCCCACACATGACCGACCACTCATTTCGCTTGAGTGTATCGAATGTATATCACCAACGGTTGGACTCAAACCACCGTTCCCGAATGGGCAGAATCGATAGATTTAGAAACAAAAGGAATTTCTCTAGATAGGTGATTATACACCCTAATGGGAGCGACCCACATAGCCATGCTGCCTGCCCGATTTTTGTCCTTCCCCGGTTGTTGAGGCCTGAGGCTACGCATACTTACCATTCCTTGATAACACAATTCACTTTGAATGCCACATTGTCAGATCCCTTAATCACTAGTTGAGTTTGCACAAATATTCTGGATATTATGCTAAGGGATAAATCCGTTGCAACCATATATATTCACACAGACCAACCCATTTGATCATTGGAAATACTCTGTCAGACATTCGTCCATTTACGTTCGTTCTGGGATTGAACGACATCGAAGGCACTATTTCTATTAATAGAAAAGCCCTTGCACTTTACTCCGTCTTCAATATATTCAGCATACTTGGTTCGCAACGCTTATGCCGATACGGAGTGGTTCTTTGGATAATAATCCAACCGGTCTCTCCATATTGACAACGATGGTCAAAAACTTCGATAGTCTGTGATTTAACTATCGAATAAAAACAAGTGTTCATCCAACATATCAAACAAACCACTGGGCTCTTTAATTAATATTCATTAATTAAACCACTTCTCTATTTTCTCAATCAATATTTGTTAGCCAAATATTTTCAATAATCATTCTTGGCTCTTATGCCATTTGGAAAACGTTTCCAAATATCAACTTCTTTTATTTTCTATATATTAGAAAAATCTCTATTTGCAATTGGAAACAATTCCAATCACTTATCTCTATCCCTTTTTGTTTACAACGTTCGATTTTTATATTCACTTTCCTATCGAATTCAATACGTCGATACAATGATTTCTAATTATCAAAATATCTTAAAAATATTCTAACTTCTTAAATTTTCGAAAAATTTCGCCATAACCTCCCCTGTATCGGGAGCATCGGGAAATTTCAAATAGCTTCCCGGTATCTTCCTCAATCAAAAAGAAAAAGGAAAAGCCAAGCGGCCTGCCGATACGGCGCATAAAACCCATATATGAATTTAAACATGTACCTTATTGTCGAGCACATAAATTAAAATCTTCATATACTCCATCCCATATCTGTTTAACACCTGTTCACCTGTTTCAATTCAATTCAACACTATCTAATCGTTTGAATTCAGTTTCGCTCAATTATTCTTTAATTAGCCCTTCTTGCATATTTTACTCCTTTGTTGAACATAACATGTTCAAACAAAATATTTAACTCGTTCATAACCAAATCGAATTTCGATTTCAATTCTAGTTTCCTTTTCTATTTCGAATATAAATTTTCAAATCGAACTCACTTATTTAAGGCCCGATATTAATTCGAAATCTCATTAACTAATTTCTACTCAATTTAGTTAATTCTATTCAATAAATCAAAATCTGGTTTCTGTTTCAAAAATCATATTCATTTACACAACTTGAATTCACATATATTTTACAACTCAACTCTGAGATTTTTTAAATAGAAAATTCGGATTTTATTGCTTAAAATCCTTTTATAACATTAAAATAACCCATTATGGTTTTAAAACGATTCTGGCGCTGTTTTTCTGAAAATTTGATTTTGACATAACTCAAAATCTATACGACGGAATTCAGATTTTTCTCCTTCATTAGAAAACTATTATCAAATCGGTCCTGACGTTTCTTGTTTCGAAGAATTCCGACTTCAATCGAGTTCTATATATTCAATTGAAGTTCGAATCGCTATTTTACGAACTGCAGCGCTGCGGCGAGTTCGTTTTATATATATTTATATATATAAACCTTTTAAACTTCTTTAAAATGAATTCAACTCCGTTTAACTCCATTTGAATTCCTTGATTCAAATTCCAATCTCACCTTTGAATTCTATATTTCAAATCCCAATTCCTTTTCTATTTGATATTCAAATTCAATACTTGAATTTCTATTTGGATTCCCTATATTCAAATTCGATACTTGAATTCATTTGAATTCTTTTATTCAAACTCTATTTTTAAATTCCATTTGAACTGCTATATTCCAATTTCTATATTTGAAATTTATTGAAATTCAAATATTCAAACTCCTTTTTAAATTCTATATTCAAAATTCCATAGTTTTAAACCCATTTGAATTTCATATTCAAATCCCATAGATCAAATCCTATTTGAAATCAATTTGAATCTCTTATATTCAAATTCCATTTTCCTTTTCCATTCGAATTCTAATATTCAAATTCATCTCCAACCCCATTTGAATTCTAATATTCAAACTTATTTTTAACGCCATTTGAATTTCTTCACTCAAATCCATTTGAATTCCCTTGAATTCAAATTCCATTTCAAAACCCTTTGGATTTCCTATTTTGAAATCCTATTTGAAATTCTATTTCCAATTCTACTTTGAAAAATCCTATTTCAAAGTTTATTTCAAATTCTATTTTGAAATTCTATATTCAAATTCTCTATATTCAAACACCATTTGAAAGTTCTATATCCAAATCCACTTTGGATTTTCTATTTGAATTCTAAATTCAAATTTCCATTTCCTTTTCTATTTGAATTCAAATTCTATATTTAAATTTCCTTTTGAATCATATTTTCAAAACACTTGTATTTCTATTTCTGAATTATCAAATGATAATTCTTTTCACTTCATTTATAACTTCGTTATAAAAGAATTATTTCTAAACTTCGTTTATAAAGGACTACTTGTTTTATTTTTCAAAACAAGTTTATATTTTTATTCCATTTAAAATTCAACTTCTATTTAAAAATAGAATTTTCCCTTTTTAAATCTCCAATATCCTTTCTACGATATTTTTAAATATCATTACTTAAGCCCAGTGATAAAACACACAAAGCAACCAATTATTTATTTTTCTAACACATCATATATAACCATATATATGCAAACAAATAAACAAACAGATAATATATTTTTGAGGAATCCAGTTGGATTCCTCCAACCTGTTTTCCTGCATCCACAGATGTTAGCACATAAATAATACCCATTCTGCTTCGTGGCAGAATATCGCGGTATAGAAGGTCATCCACTAATCATAGCGTGGGGCGTATAGGGTAATCATCCGCTATGAAACTGCGGGCATCCGCTAATGAGACTGCGGGAATCCAACCAATCAATCAACCCAATATATATATATATATATATAGCCTAAATAACTAATATATATATAGCAACCAGAAATCATTCACACAAGCAACAGACAATTATTTTTAATGAAATAAAAATAATTCTAAAGGTGAGTGAGATTTACTCACCTGATTTTTTCTCTTAGCAGAATATCCAATTTAATTTCCCATTGTCTCGGCTTCGAATCAAATCAAATCGGTTATCTTGAATCTACAATTATTTATTTAACTCATCGATTAAATACTTATTTGTTTAAATTGACAACTAAAAAAATAAAGTAAATTAGTCTATATATTTTAAATTTTATTAAAACGTATACCTTACTTCCTTGTAGAAACAAGATCAATTTCCGAATAACCCCAAACTGAAACTGCCGTCACCATCGCCATTGGACTATAATCCGATCACTTGCTCACCGCTGCACCGTTTCAATCTGCATCGCGGTCTCCAGTCCAAGACGTTGACCCCAAACATCACCATCAGCTCGTCACCTGCACCCACAGTGTCGAAGCCGACCTCGAACTCCGCCTCCCCTGTACCCTTGCCAAAGGCGACGCCTTTATCCCTCAATCGCGTACCATGACCAAACCCAAAACCGAACTCCACTCTCGAACGTCACTAACCCATCATCGCACCCCATATATGAAATTGTAAGCGCTTCTGAACAAAACCGAACATCGCTCCAGTTCCCTTACATCGCAGCGCCTCAACCCTATTTCCCTCCCTCGAGTTCGTAGGTCGCAACTCCAAAGCCATCGCAGGTGGAAACTGAAATCGCGACTTGGCCTCCACTAGAGAAAATCGATCGCATCCCTCACAACACTATCGTACCCCAAACTCTGGGCGACGTCAAACTCCAGGAGGGACCACGGCTTCAACTCGAGATTCATTTTCCCCTTCTTCTATTTTTTTTTTTTATACGGAGGAAATTGATTTTGATTGGGAGGAAAAGAACACAGTTTGATTTGAAGAGAATTGGGAAAATGGATGGGGCTTTGAAATTTTATCTCGTTGAACAAATGAAGGGGCCTTGCGGTTTAAATAGAAGGGGAGAGGAAACAATCCGTACTTGCCATGAAAATCTTGTCTCCTTCATTACGAAGTTGGGGAACAGAAAAATTTGGCTCGAGAAAAACACAGTAGTCTGCTTGATTTACAAAGTAGGTCGGCCTGATTTGATTTTGTTTAACTAAAATATCTGGCGGTCCTCTACTTTAAAACTCTGAACCGCTATTTCAACGTAGCGACCGACGTCCTCAGATTATGGTGTTATTTTAAAATTCACGGAACCGATTCTGTAATTTATTTCGACTATATAAAGGAAATAACAATCTAAATAAACGATTTAAATAAATTTTGATTTAAAATATAAATCGATTTTAAACAAATAAACCCATCGATAATAAATTGTTATTATCATTATAATTCAAGTAAGGTTTATATTAGCAGTTAGAATTGTTTTGATTCAGTTTTCAATTTTTGAATTCAATTGTATATTATTTTCGTATTAAGATAATTCCATATATTCAAAATTAATCATATATTAATTTGAATAATTCAATAAAAATCCATTAACTATTTCAGTTAAATATTTAAAATAAATTTAAATATTTATTATAAAACAGCCAAAATCCGGGACATTACAACGGACTTGTAAATGGACTGTGTGTCCGACATTGGAATTTGTTCTGTGTGATTGATAGCCATCAGTTGCACGGTGTGAATTGCCTGTGTGGCATGCTAAGATGCAGTGATCAGGACTTCTGTTGAAAAGCAAAGTCTTGTGGTGATGATCAAAGCACCGCCTGTGTGGCGTAGCTTTGTGTATAACGTGAATTCGCGAGCCTCACACCCCGGTATGAACCTAAAACGGGAGAGGACATCAGGGAGGGCCTGCGTTTCCTCCTAGCTAGAAGTGGCGTCAGTGGTTTTACACGCCCTGACGAGTTTGACTTATGTGGTTGTTGCTGTTGCGAGGCGCCTCGGTTTGATCGGACGATCCGGGTCCGATGGAGTCATTCGTTGGCTCGTTTACGCCCCAAAGGGCGGGGAAAAGCATGGTTCAGGCATTTTAATCCACAATCGGTGGACCGGCCCTGACGATCCAAGGGTCACTCGAGCTCTGATCCTGAGACTCGGGCTAGGCAGTCTCGAATGCGGTAAGGACTATCTTTTGCCTTGGTTCATGACGGAAATCCAATTTCCAAATACGACATCGTGCGGTTTTGATTGTATACCTATATATGGCGACATAGTGGTATGGGGCATTAATGCCGTCTATGATTGATAGTTATGATTTGAAATTGTTTTCAAAACATATAAACACTAGCAATAATATCAAATGCCTTTGTTTTATTCGTATCAAGCATATCTTGGCCGTTATAAGGTAAAAACTCTATCCTCCGGTTTGCGTTGCATTGTGTGATGGGAACTGAGTCTTATAACGGCTTCATTTTTATAAAAAGCATAGCGATGTTTAAAAGAAAGATTTGTTTTAAAGCACTGGCAATCCAATGGAGTAAACCCGTTCCACGAAAGTGGCGTGGTCCTGTGATTAGCCAATTATATATGTGTTGAGTGGATTTCTCATACCAGTCCCATGACTGACTCGTAGTTTGTTTCACTCTCAAACTCGGGTGCCCCTTTTTCTACACGGGCAGCCTTGTATTCAGGTTTAGCTGGTTCTTTCTGGATAGCTGGAGCTGAAGATGGATTCTATCATTTATTTCTTTTTATGCTGTTCAGCTCCTATTGTACATATTTTGTTTATTTCCGCTGTAGACATTTATGTATAGCTGAACTGTATTTGTACTAAGTAAGATCCTGTATACTGTGTAACTCTGATGATTACTTTTATCCAGTATATTTTGTTGTTCATTCTGGTGTATTTATTTAATTCTGTTCTGCTATTATATGTTTCTGTGTTATATTCCAAAGATAACCTTGTTTCCGTGAGAACGGGAATTCGGGTCGTCTCAACGTGGTATCAGAGCTTTGGTTAAGCTTAGTTCTGGAATATAACATTTGAACGAACTCGTCAGAAATAGAACCAGTAGTGTTCTAGGACGGGTAACTCTATACAGATAGGATCAGTAATATCCTAGTATGAGTAAAGCAGAATGAAATTTCACCTCGATAGACGCATTTACATTTAAAGTATGTGTTTCTATATTTTTAAAATACCTTTTCTGTGACCTGACACTTGATCTGCTAATTGCAGAAGTACTAGAAAAATGAGTGCCAGAAACAGAAGGAATACAGAACCCGATCTAGAGGCTCTATTCAAGAGATATCGAAATCTGGGTGGAGAAAAATTCTCGGGTAATGAATCTATTATTCAAACTCAAGCTTGGATGAGTTCTGTCGAAAAAATCTTTGAGCATATCCAGCTGAGAGATGACCAGAAACGGTTAGTAGCATCTTGGGCGCTCAAAGAGGAAGCTTTAATCTGGTGGGAAACAATCATCAAAAATAATCCAGAAGGTGATATCACCTGGGACAGATTCAAAGTGATTTTCTTAGAAAGCTTTACTCCTCCCGAAGTAACCGAGAGATTATGTGATGAATTTTCTTATCTAATACAAGGTGACATGACCATTCCGGAATATCATAAGAAATTCAACGAACTTGCTCACTTTGCTCCTCATCTAATTCAAAATCCGAAGAGGAAAAATATGAGGTTTATTCACGGACTTCAAAGGAAATACCAGAATAAAGTATTGGGGCATGTGAAGCTTCCTTTCTCAGAAATGATTTATATGGCTTATCAATACGAAGATCTAGACAAGAAAGGAATGTTGTGCGACGAAGAAGAAGTCTGTTCTAGTGACAAAACAGAGTCGGAAACTGATATTCCAGAAGCCAGTAAGGAGCCCGAAGTAAATCGAAAAAGGGCCAGATCCGGAAAAGAACTAGTGACGACCGCTGTTTGCAGTAACTGCCATAAACAGGGGCATTTGACTAGGAATTGTAAACCCTCGAAGAAGCTGAGGAAAGATGAAACTAAATCCGGTAAGAAGTTCCAAGAGGATAGAAAGTGCAGTCAATGCCATCAGTCCGGTCATCTTTCAAAGGCCTGCCCGCTACTCAGAAAACCTAAAGCAGTACAAGTAAATGAGGTGGTAGAAGTACCTGCATCCTCATCTGCTCAGGAAAGGGCAGATGTCTTAGAAGGCACACTCAATGTCAAGAACATTCCAGTTAAAGTACTGTTTGATACAGGCGCATCACGAAGCTTTATTGCAAAGAGTGCAGTCAAGAAGTTGGATTTGAATTTGAAGAAGCTCAGAGAGCCAATGACTGTCCGAAATCCAGTAGGAGGTTCCATCAATCTCAGTTGGGTTTGTGCAGTACCCGTCTCTTTTTCTTGCTATAAATTCCCTATTATCTCTGTCATCATGAATTTTGATGAATTCGATCTTATTTTGGGATTGGATTGGTTAACCAAATATGAAGCAGAGGTTAGATGCGCCGAGAGGGTTGTTAGAGCTAAGATTAAATCAGGTGATTATATAACCATTCCCTGTGAAGGTCAGAATGCTAATAGAAAAGACTTCTGGGCAGCTTTGAATGTTTCTCCAGCCCAAATTGAAAATGTTTCTGAAGTCACGGAGAATATTCCTGACCTCATCAAAGACATTCCAGTCGTCAAAAACTATGCGGATGTGTTCGAAGAAGTTGTTCGCTTACCTCCGCAGAGAGAAATAGATTTCAAGATTGCTTTAATTCCCAATGCAAGGCCGGTAGTTCACGCTATTCGAAGGATGTCCTTGAAAGAGAAGGAGGAATTAGACAATCAAACACGACAACTAGTATGGAAAGGTCTGATAAGGCCTAGTTTCTCTGATTGGGGTGCAGCAGTGGTGTTTGTCCCAAAATCTGACGGTACTCTACGGCTATGCGTGGATTATCGTGATCTGAACAAACAGACAATAAAGAACAAATATCCATTGCCGCGAATAGATGATTTGTTGGATCGATTAAATGGCGTACAAGTATTCTCACGAATGGACCTAGCTACAGGTTTCCATCAACTTCGAATTGCCGAAGAGTGTGTTCCAATGACAGCGTTCAGAGGCCCCGACTTATTCTACGAGTGGTTAGTAATGCCGTTCGGCTTATGTAACGCTCCAGCTTACTTTGTCGATCTAATGAACAGAGTATTCAGAGGAGTATTGGATAAATTTGTTCTGGTTTTTATTGACGATATTCTAATCTTCTCTAAATCAAAGGCCGAGCATGAAAAGCATCTGGAACAAGTGTTAGAAATTCTCAGACGGAATGTATTAAAAGCCAAGTTTTCCAAATGTATATTCTGGCAAGATGAAGTGAAATTTCTGGGCCATGTCGTATCGAAAGATGGAATCGCTGTGGATCCAAGCAAAATCACAGCTATTCAAAATTGGAAACAGCCCAGTACTCCCACTGAAGTCCGCAGTTTTCTCGGATTGGCTAGCTATTATCGGAAGTTCGTTAAAGACTTTTCGAAGATATCTGGTCACTTAACGAAGCTTACAAAGAAGCATTCTAAGTTCAAATGGACTCAAGAAAGTGAGGAGGCTTTCGAAGAGCTAAAGTTGAGATTAACCACTGCTCCAGTGTTAACCATCATCGATGGCAACCAGGATTTAAAAGTCTGGACTGATGCTTCTAGAGAAGGCCTTGGCGCAGTGTTAATGCAAAGAGGCCAAGTAATTGCTTATGCTAGCCGTCAACTGAAGCCGCACGAGAAAAACTATGTAACTCATGATCTTGAGTTATTGGCTATCATATTCTCTTTGAAAATCTGGAGGCACTATCTTCTGGGTGAGAGATTTGAACTGTTTACAGATCACCAATCATTAAAGTATCTGTTCACTCAGAAGGACTTGAATTTGAGGCAGCAACGTTGGCTGGAGTTTCTTGCAGCATATGACTTTGAAATTATATATACTCCAGGAAAAGCCAATGTCGTGGCTGATGCGTTAAGCAGAAAGAATGTAATGATCGCCAGCTTTATTATCAAGACATCCTTGATTGACAAAATATCTATTCTTCAGAAAGAGGATAACTTTATAAAAGATATGATCAAAAGGATTCAGAAAGGCGAACCCTCGTGTTTTCAAATAGATAACGACGAGACCCTGAGATTGAAAGGAAGGATTTGTGTTCCTGACGTTCCTGAGCTAAAAAGGGAAGTGTTAGACGAGTGTCACAAGTCCAAGCTGAGTATCCATCCTGGCGTGGCCAAAATGTATAACGATCTCAAAAGAACATTCTGGTGGAAGGCTATGAAGAGGGACGTTTCAATATATGTTAGCCGATGCCCTACTTGCCAGCTAGTTAAAAGCGACCAACAGAAATTGGCGGGATTATTACAACCGCTAGAAGTTCCTGGTTGGAAGTGGGAGCATATTTCTATGGATTTCATTGATGGTTTGCCCAGAACCAGAAAAGGAAATGACAGTATTTGGGTGATCGTAGATCGTTTCACGAAGACCGCCCATTTCATACCTGTCAGATCAAACAGAACTGCTCAGAGTCTGGCGCAGATTTACTTCAGGGAAATAGTTAGACTACATGGAGTGCCGCTCAGTATAGTCAGTGATAGAGATACAATATTCACTAGTAAATTCTGGGAAGCATTTCAAGTCGAGCTAGGAACGAAGTTGAACTTGAGCACCGCTTATCATCCTCAGACAGACGGTCAGACTGAGAGGGTGAATCGCATTTTAGAAGATCTATTGCGGGCTTGTGTTATAGATTTCGGTGGATCATGGGAAGACCATCTTCATTTGGCTGAATTCTCTTATAACAACAGCTATCAGGCAAGCCTGACAATGTCGCCATTTGAAGCATTGTATGGTAGACCGTGTCGATCTCCTGCTTGTTGGGTCGAGCCTGGAAATAGACTTGTGTTGGGTCCTGATATGATTCGAGAAGCTGCCGACAAAGTCGATTTTATTAAGAAGCGATTACTCGCCGCTCAAAGCCGACAAAAGAGCTATGCCGATAAAAGAAGAAGAGATATATCCTTTGAAGTTGGCGACTATGTATATTTGAAAGTATCGCCGATGAGAGGAGTTATCCGGTTCGGTAAAACTGGAAAATTGGCACCCAAATTCATTGGTCCGTTTCCTATTCTGGAACGGATTGGGACTCTCGCTTATAGGGTCAAACTGCCTGACTGGTTGCCTGGAGTTCATGATGTATTTCACATATCTCAACTTCGAAAGCACGTCCATGATCCAGACTTGGTCGTGGAAGAAGCAGCTCAGCAGGATATTGAAATTACTCCAGAGCTAGCTGTGAGGCGTGAGCCGCTAAAGATTATCGGCAAGGAAACCAAAGAGCTGAGGAACAAGAAGGTTCGCTTAGTCAAAGTGCAATGGAGTGGAGATCCGCGAGACTGTACTTGGGAAACTGAGGAGAGCATTCAGAAAGCTTATCCTAGATGCCGAGTAGATATCTCTGAATGACTCCGGTGCAAGGTACATTTACCCTACTTTGCATTACCATTCAATTCTCTACACTATTGTTATTTTCCTTTCATGGATGTGCACTATTTATTCTATACTCTAAATGATTTTAAAGGGGTATAGGATTTGATTAGTATATTTTTAAAGGTTAAAAACAATTGGATTGGTTGTTGTATTTTGTGATCGTAGATTTATCAAACCACTTTCGACTTTATTCCTTTTCGGGGACGAAAAGTTTTAAGTGGGGGAGATTGTAACGACCCAGAAAATCTGAACCAATTTAAAATTTTTAAATTGGCTAAAATAATGGATTTTAAATATTAAAAATAAATATTTTAAATAATGGCAATGAAAACTGAGTTTGAATCGATATTTGAAAACGAATATAATTAATTATAATTATATATAGAATTGAAAATGGCGCGGTAGTTCGATAAATTCGATTTCAAACTTAAATTGAGTATACCGGGTGCAAAATAATCCGGATTTTAGTGAAACCAAAAATAATGGAATCTAATAGATAATATCTTTCTAACGGATCCGACCAATCGAAATTTGATAGCGGGAATCAAAAGATATGTCCAGTCGAAAATTCTGAATAGTCGCTATGGAATTCAGGCCCTTAAAAATGGACATTTTGCAGATGACCTCGGATTTCGACGAAACCACTTTTGTTGGGTCCGCAGTGTCAAGTTATTGCTAGGTTTCAAATTTCATAATTTTTCGAATCAATATGTGAGCGTGGCAAAAGAAAACGCGTTTGACCAGTTTCTGTTGAATTTAATCGACTGGAAATTGGCCATTTTTCAAACGGTCTCAGAATTCGACGAAACTAGTTTTGTTAGGACCGTATCGTCAATACGAAGCTAGAAAATATTTTTCTGGAATTTTTCTAGTTAGTATGTGACCCCGGTAATTTGAAATGTGCGTTTAAAATTCAATATAATGATTTAAATGAAAATTCAAAAGGAAACTGACTGTAACGATCAAATCAGCTTGCGATACATATCCCATTGTGTTCAGAATGGGGGTATAACGCTATGGACGGCAGGCGGTGGGCCTCGTTTAGAGGTCGTATGTAAAAGTCAACCTTTTTGCAAAATTAAATAATTAAATAATAAAAAATAAAAAAATATAATCTCCCTCCTTTTCTTCTGCTTGCCCCCCCCCCCCCCCCCCCCCGTTTCATTATTCAGCAACGAAAAAAAAAAAAAAAAAAAAAAGAAGAAGAACCCTAAATTGGATCGCCGCCCCCCCCCCTCCAGGCATCGTCGTCGCCTCAACTCGAAGCCGCCCCCCCCCCCTCCAGGCATCGCCGCCTCAACTCGAAGCCGCTCCTCCCTTCAGACCCCGCCCTCATCCCTCGCGACGCAAACCAAGTAGCCCCCCCCGAAGCCTCGCCACCACCACCGAGATCCAGTGCCCCCACCTCCGACGATCGGTGAAACCCCCCCCCTCTCTGTGAGTTCTATTTATTTATTTTATTTTGCTTCTGATTTTTTTACTGCATTGAAAACTGAATTGATTTTTTTGTTAGGGTTTAAAAACCGAATTGATTTTTAAAAGTATAAAAACCGAATTGATTTTTTTAAACTATAAAAACTGATTTTAAGAAGATTTAAAAACTGTTATTTTTAAAAGCAATTTAAAACTGAATTTTTAAAAGAATTTTAAAACTGTTTTTTCTAAGAAGAAATTAAAACTGCAATTTATAAAAATAAAGACTGCATTTTCTATGAAGATAAAAACTGCATTTTTATAAAAGAGAAAAACTGATTTGTTTTTTTTAAAGAAATAAAACTGTTTTTGAAATAAAGAATAAAAACTGAATTTTATAAAAAAATAAAAACTGATTTAGTTTTAAAGGTAAAAGCTTTAAAATGGGAAGAAAGGTTTGAACTTTCAAGAGAAGTAAAAAACATATTTTTATATGTTGAAAGCAAAAGTAAAAAAAAAAAAAAACATATTTTTATTTGTTGAAAGCAAAAGTAAAAAAACATATTTTTATATGTTGAAAGCAAAAGTAAAAATCATATTTTTATATGTTGAAAGCAAAAGTAAAAAACATATTTTTATATGTTGAAAGCAAAAGTAAAAAAAACATATTTTTATATGTTGAAAGCAAAAGTAAAAAAACATATTTTTATATGTTGAAAGCAAAAGTAAAAAAAACATATTTTTATATGTTGAAAGCAAAAGAAAAAAAAACATATTTTTATATGTTGAAAGCAAAAGTAAAAATCATATTTTTATATATTGAATAGCGTAGTAAAAATTCTATTTTTACATATGTAGAGAATACGGGCGAAAGCGACAGAAGGCAAAGATTTCTATAAGTGAAGAGTCGTGCAGTTGGATAGCTATTGGTGAGATTTCTGATTTAAAAATAATTATATATGTGTTGACAATGAAAGTGAATTGCTATATATAAATATCTATATATATATATATACGCCTCTCGTCCACAAACCATGGACGATATTTATTGGTTGAAATTGTTGTGATAATTGGTTGATAACGAATGGTTGTTTGGGATTGTTTGTGATTGATATTGGTTGATTGTGGTTGAAAAATACCCATTGGTGGTTGTGAAATATTTGGTTGAAACCACTTAGGATTAGTTTGTGGAAATGAAATAAATATATACATGCCGCCTGCGTGCGAACTAGATGCATGATTACCATTGTCAAAAACCGCGAGGTTTTAAGGTAGAGCGAGGAGCCGTACTAGGGACGGTGCCGGTGTAACTACCCTGCCGTTATGCTGCCGAAATTTTGAATAATATTTGTGTGTTTGAATTATTTTCATATGCTTAAACTATATTTATTCCTTATATAGAAAACATTCATGTGTTGAATTGATATTCATTCGTTGTTTAGAAATTCATGTGTTGAATGGTATTCATATTTTGAAATAAATCGTTTGATAATAAAAATCACATTTTTATCTATATATAAAAACTATTGAAAACATTCATGTGTTGAATTGATATTCATTCGTTGTTTAGAAAATTCATGTGTTGAATGGTATTCATATTTTGAAATAAATTGTTTGATAATAAAAATCACATTTTTTATCTATATATAAAAACTATATAGAAAACATTCATGTGTTGAATTGATATTCATTCGTTGTTTAGAAATTCATGTGTTGAATGGTATTCATATTTTGAAATAAACTGTTTGATAATAAAAATCACATTTTTATCTATATATATAAACTATAGAAAACATTCATGTGTTGAATTGATATTCATTCGTTGTTTAGAAATTCATGTGTTGAATGGTATTCATATTTTGAAATAAACTGTTTGATAATAAAAATCACCTTTTATCGACTATATGAACTATATAGAAGAATAGTGTTTTGAAATGAATTGTTTTACAATAAAAATCACATTTTTATTGTATGCATAAATCGTTGAAATGTGAAGTGTTAAAAATAGCCACTTGTTCAAAATAAACATATATGAGTTGAAATATTCATTAATTAACTAATGAAATGATTTGCACCTATTTATGTAACGTTAGAATGAATGGTGTTTTTAAACCAAATAGAAATCAAATATGAAGTTGAATAGAAAATGAAAAATGATATGGACTGTATATATATGTACATGCAATATTCATTGAACAGGTAATAGCAAAGGGGCTAGAGAAGAGGAATACAATTTTGTGCCCGACAAATAGGTACACATTTACTGATTTGTTTGGGTGATGATTTTGAGCCTGTTGGCTAGCCGCTTGGCTTTTTCTTTTTCTTTTTGAGATTAGAAGGACCGGGACGCTATTTGCGATTTCCCGACGCTCCCGGTGCAGGGGAGGTTATGGCGAAATTTTTCCAAAATTTAAGGTGTTAGAAATTTTTTTGAAGTGAAAACGATATTGAAATTGTTGAATGAACTATATTTATATGAATATATAAATATAAATAAAATTAAAACGAAACGAAGCCGTGCAGTTCGTATTTTGAAACCGTGATTTCAAACGACTAGTACGGGAAATCCGACCATTGGATTTTCCCGAAATCTCAACCGTCGGGTTCGCCTTGGAATAATCTTTCCAACGGCACCAACCTTGTAAAAATCCAACGGTTGGATTGTCTGGAATGTTTAATTCAAATCTGAAGAAAAACAGCGCCAGAAGCGATTATATTTATATATATATAAATATAATTATATATTTAATCGAATAACGACGCGGCAGTTCGTATTTTGAAATCGAAAATTCAAAAGATTGTACCGGGAGATCCGACCGTCGGATTTTCCCGAAACTGGAACCGTTGGATTCGTTTTGAAAAGACCTTTCTAATGATGTAAATTTTGTGAAGATCCAACGGTTAGATTTTCAGATATGTGTAAATCAAATCTGAAGAAAAACAGCGCCACGGCCGCCTTATGGCCCGAAGCGTCGTTTTGAATAAAATGGCTATTTTAAAATAAATAAAAATAGCGATAAATAGTTATAAAATATCGTAAGCGATATGGAATGGAAATAAACTGAATTTGCTTGATTTATGTGATGTTTGATGGTTGAATGTGTTTGGTGTGAAAACTATATAAAGAACACAATTGGTGTTGTCGAATAATTTAACCATTGAAATAAATCGATTTGAAATTCTAAATATACGTGAATTATTTGAAAAGGCAGAGTTAATTCTCATTTCGAATAATCGACCGACGATTGAAATTCGAAGATGAAGACGATGGTCGAAGACCGGAGATCTTCACCTCGTTTGGATGGTAACCGAGGTCCTGATTGGGAGGCATCCCGAAATATGGATAATGAGTGGTGATCGTTCAGACGTACGTGTTGATCGATGGGTTTGCGAGGTATTTAGTGCCTCCGGTTTCGTTCAGACCCAGAACGGACTTGTAAATGGACTGTGTGTCCGACATTGGAATTTGTTCTGTGTGATTGATAGCCATCAGTTGCACGGTGTGAATTGCCTGTGTGGCATGCTAAGATGCAGTGATCAGGACTTCTGTTGAAAAGCAAAGTCTTGTGGTGATGATCAAAGCACCGCCTGTGTGGCGTAGCTTTGTGTATAACGTGAATTCGCGAGCCTCACACCCCGGTATGAACCTAAAACGGGAGAGGACATCAGGGAGGGCCTGCGTTTCCTCCTAGCTAGAAGTGGCGTCAGTGGTTTTACACGCCCTGACGAGTTTGACTTATGTGGTTGTTGCTGTTGCGAGGCGCCTCGGTTTGATCGGACGATCCGGGTCCGATGGAGTCATTCGTTGGCTCGTTTACGCCCCAAAGGGCGGGGAAAAGCATGGTTCAGGCATTTTAATCCACAATCGGTGGACCGGCCCTGACGATCCAAGGGTCACTCGAGCTCTGATCCTGAGACTCGGGCTAGGCAGTCTCGAATGCGGTAAGGACTATCTTTTGCCTTGGTTCATGACGGAAATCCAATTTCCAAATACGACATCGTGCGGTTTTGATTGTATACCTATATATGGCGACATAGTGGTATGGGGCATTAATGCCGTCTATGATTGATAGTTATGATTTGAAATTGTTTTCAAAACATATAAACACTAGCAATAATATCAAATGCCTTTGTTTTATTCGTATCAAGCATATCTTGGCCGTTATAAGGTAAAAACTCTATCCTCCGGTTTGCGTTGCATTGTGTGATGGGAACTGAGTCTTATAACGGCTTCATTTTTATAAAAAGCATAGCGATGTTTAAAAGAAAGATTTGTTTTAAAGCACTGGCAATCCAATGGAGTAAACCCGTTCCACGAAAGTGGCGTGGTCCTGTGATTAGCCAATTATATATGTGTTGAGTGGATTTCTCATACCAGTCCCATGACTGACTCGTAGTTTGTTTCACTCTCAAACTCGGGTGCCCCTTTTTCTACACGGGCAGCCTTGTATTCAGGTTTAGCTGGTTCTTTCTGGATAGCTGGAGCTGAAGATGGATTCTATCATTTATTTCTTTTTATGCTGTTCAGCTCCTATTGTACATATTTTGTTTATTTCCGCTGTAGACATTTATGTATAGCTGAACTGTATTTGTACTAAGTAAGATCCTGTATACTGTGTAACTCTGATGATTACTTTTATCCAGTATATTTTGTTGTTCATTCTGGTGTATTTATTTAATTCTGTTCTGCTATTATATGTTTCTGTGTTATATTCCAAAGATAACCTTGTTTCCGTGAGAACGGGAATTCGGGTTGTCTCAACGTGGTATCAGAGCTTTGGTTAAGCTTAGTTCTGGAATATAACATTTGAACGAACTCGTCAGAAATAGAACCAGTAGTGTTCTAGGACGGGTAACTCTATACAGATAGGATCAGTAATATCCTAGTATGAGTAAAGCAGAATGAAATTTCACCTCGATAGACGCATTTACATTTAAAGTATGTGTTTCTATATTTTTAAAATACCTTTTCTGTGACCTGACACTTGATCTGCTAATTGCAGAAGTACTAGAAAAATGAGTGCCAGAAACAGAAGGAATACAGAACCCAACTCAATCCGGGCTTTCCCGAATGGGGAAGTTTGGGTCATTTCAAAGGTGGAGGCACGGCGGCGCGATGCTCAGCAATTGGATCGGTGCGTGGGTTTGCTTCTGAAACGAAGAAACGGGAAAAGTAGTATACCAGAAGATGACAAAGAGTAATAGTACGTAAGGTTTGTGGTGCCATATTTACAATGCAAAGGGAACAACAGTAGTTGGTCGGACGTGGATTCTGGAAGCCGGGCATGAAGATGGAGACTAGAAGCAAAAACAAGTGGCCTAATTTCTCTAAGTATGAAAACGTAATTAGTTAGCCTAATATCAATTAAGGAATTTAATAATTAATTTAGATTGTATTAACTTAATATGAGAATCATTTCCAGTTATGAGGTTGGGCACCATAAAACGACCGAACCAGTAAAGGAAGTAATGTCGGCTCTTCTCTTTTTGTCTGAACCAGCGATTAACATAATCAATAATCCAACCAAACAAGTTTTAATGGAATCGTATTTTCGATCAAAACATTCTGGAACTGTCCTGGACAGGATTGGAAGCAGTAGCATTTTCCAGTAAAATTAGACGATCGTTTAATTTTATCGAAATCGAACCGTTCAACAAAAACAAATCAAAGTGAGTTAAACTCACTCAGTTTCTCTTCCAACTTATATTATATAAGTCCAGTTTTTATTGTGTGCTATGGACGCTGATTGCCTGTTGTGGGTTGACTGTTTACATATATGTTGACTGAATTGATTAAATTGCATGTTAGTTAATTTAAATGAAAGCCAATCGTTTTTTTAACGATTATTTCTCCAAATGAGGTAACTTACCTTGTTGGTCATGGTTATAAAATAACCGTCTTTAATTTAATGAATTATTTGAATTGTTTTGTTAGTGTTAAATAAATTGGTTGATATTAAATTGTTGTTATTATACTGTTATAGAAATAATCAGTAAAATTGGATTGAATGATATTATATGAAGTAACCCATTCGGATGCACAGAAGGACAGATTGGAGGGATCCAACAGGATTCCTCAAATATATTATATGTTATTTATTTTCATATTATCATAATATGAACTGTTAAACCCATCTGTTTGGATGATTGATTTGATTGTTGATCAGTGACCTGAAATTCAACAAATGGTTTTGTTTTAACCAATGGGCAGTATTGGTTGAGTAATTGGCAGAAGTTGGCCTATAAATCAATCGTTTTTGAAATATGGATTTACCATCAGGTAAATCGATAAAAATGAAGTTATAAATTTATTTTATAACTAAATATAGATTTTTAAATATATGATTTAAAAATGAAGTTTATTAAAAAAAAGAAATCAGCCGTGTGCGAAGCACGTGCCTCATAAATTATTAAACGATTTATAACCGAGATTAATTGTTTTCAAGAAACAAGTAAAATGGGATTATATTATTATTTATGCAATATTAACGAAGTATATGAGGCTATTTAAATTAATTTATTAATTCATTTAAATGCAGAGATGAGTTAAAATTGATCAGCGAGTTAATCATGTTTTAGACTTGATCAAGTCAACTATTTAAATTGAAACCGATTATTTAATTAAATTATTTGTGCCAATTAGAAATGAAAAAATTTAGAATATAGTTGTTTAACATGAATAAGATTTTAAAAAGAAATCTAATACTAATTCCAATTAATAATGAAGAAAATTATTATTTTAATTAATAATAATTTAAGTAATTACTTCTTAAATAAAATACATTTAAGTAAGTGGCCGATTTTGAAATGGAATATGGTTGACTTTTGAAAAGAGGTTATAAACGAGTTTTAATACAAAACCTGAGTTTTATAACGAAGTCATAAAAGGAATTATAAGCACATATGATGGTTTAAATAAATGTTTACTCAACATTTGAAATAAGAAGGAAAAGGGAAATCAAGATAAAAAGGGGTTTATAATAAGCTTGAGACTTTATAAACAAGATTTATGAAAGGAAATGAGAAGTCAAGGCGTGTTTTGAATTGGCGATACTTAATAGTGAAATTAAGTAAAATGGTCGAAATTGAAATGAGTTTCAAAAAGGAACAATTAAAAGGGATTTGGATTTGAGTTTGGTAAAGGATTTAGAAATGAGATTTTGTTATAATAATTCTAGTTATAAAATGAACATGTAGGAAGAAGTTAACGTTAGAAGATGATTTTTATTAGGCAATTACTTAATCAACAAATCGAGTAATAATAAGTTATATCCAAAAAGAGATATAAAGTTAGAAGGTTTTATGAACCACATTTTTAATATAATAGTTTGATGGGATTGGGCTGATACTAAAATGAATATGTGTTTTTGAATTACAGCTCATATCTATCTTAAGATAAGAACGTTGTTGATCAGGGTCTGAGAGGTAAATAAATACCTTGACTTGAATGACTTCAACATTATTTGAGGATGACATCAGTTGAAATGGGAAAGAGGTTAAGAACAATTTATTATTTCCAAACGAGAAATAATAACGCAGTGTAAATTGCAAGGTTTGACAATATAAAATGAGATTTTCAAAGTAACGGAAATAAAAAGATTCGAGAATATGAAATGTGATTTCCAAAGTAACGAAAATAAAGAATTCCCGAAATAAAGGATATTAAAAGAGTGTGTGAAAATATAACGATATTTTCGGATTCAAAGGGGAATGAAAAGTAATATGTTGAAATGATTTAATCGAAAATAATAAGTGTTGGTTTTATTTCCAAATAATGAAACAAAAGAGATTCGTAACATTATTTTATGCATGTTAAGATGAATTGATTTTCCCAATTATAGATAATAAGAAATGATATAGGATACGTTTTGAATTGATAATAGATTAGAAAATTGTTTATGATGATAGGAAATTTTCCTAAGTATTAAAATAATATAGTTTAAGAATAATCTTATGTTTAATAAGAAGTGAAAGGTTATATTCGTAATGTCAAAACATTTAAAGAGTTTTAAATTAACCTTCGTTAATTGTTTTTAAAGGCCAAGTAATGTCAAGTATTGAATCAGTAAACTCATTTTTTTATTTTGTTATTTGATAGTTAAATAACCGACTATCAAATCTGGCCAATACGACTGCTGGTATGGAAAGACCGAGATCAAATTTATATTGGAAAACCATTCCAAACCAGCAAATACGTGAAGATTGAAGATGGAGCAATTGAAGACTGTGTATCTTCATAAGCGAAAGAATTACTTTCGAATATTCTCTATGTTGCAACGCAGAGGTATTCTGATGTGATTCGGTTGTGGTCGAGATTTTGCGGATTGCAAGGACTACTCGTTGCTGATTCTTGGGGTGATACCTATATAGGGTGTGGCAGGAGGGTGCCTTCGGATCATCCAATTCTTGGATGACTTGTATGGATGAGTGTCTGACATAGTATTTCAAAAGGAGTTAGATACATTGATTTTTACAAACGTATTTCTGTTGGTGGCGGAGAAGCCTGTACACCATCTCTTAGCTAAACAACTAGAGTATTTCTATGGACGTCAGTTAAGTGATATCCAGCAGATCTGATGATGTGGCATTCAAAGTGAATGGTAGCCAATGTTCAGAAGAATTAAATAATAATATAATAATGATTTATTAATTAATAAATTAATAAATTAATAAATTTGGACCTCAAGCCTCTTCAATCGGGAAATGGTATAAAATCGAGTAGGTCGCGTGGCTATGTGGCTCGCACCATCAAAAGGGTATATTCATTACCTGATCTGGTAAAATTAAATGCCTTCGGTTGTTCCTTCATTTTATATGTATGCCATCGGTTTGGTTGGCTGGCCCCCAACCGTGGTAATGATATATTCGGTGCTCACAACGGAAGTGAGGGGCCGGTCATGTTCAGCCGGGGTTGCAATATGTTCTTGTTGAATCCCCAATGTATTCATCTCCAGAGGTACATTGTCGGAAGGTGGTCCCATACCTTGCCATAGTGGGAAATCCATTCTCGACTGAGACCCCGCGGTTTTAATTGTATATTATACATGTAGAGCGTGAGATGCAAGCGTTCTGCTAAATTGCTATTTACTTGATATTAGACATTAACGATATATGATTTCATAAACTATTTGGGTTATAGTAAGGTAAAAACCGTCCGTATTTATTTATAGATTTGGCATTACTATTATCCTTTCTTTCCAAAAAGATTTTAACTCTAAAATCAAGTTGGATGTTACTTATAAACTTAGTGTGTTTTTCTTACTCTGGTTCACCAAACTGATCCGTGTGTTTGTAATGCTCGGGTTAGACCGGGCTGTATAGGTTTAAGTTATCGGATGTAGTGAAGAGACAAGCAGGAAGAGTCCAGCCCTATGATATATGTTTATTCCACTTTGTGTTGTATATGAGGACTGATATTATAACTGTCCAGATGTGTTGATGTACTCTGATGATTGTAAGTTTTATTTCAAGCTATCAATTAATGTTTATTTCTATATATGATATTTTGTTCCGCTGCGATGTGAGACTCTATGTTGTGTTCTTCTTCTTCTTCTCCTATTCTATTCTTTCTTTCTTATCTCACCCTCTAAAAAAATTTAATGACATCTGGGTTTTCAGTGCAATTTGGGTTGGACTTGTATTGTTTTGGTCAGCTCAAAGGGTACCGGAAGATCGGGTCCTCCCAATTTAACATTTGTGAATGCAGGGAAACAGGTTGGAGGGATCCAACTGGATTCCTCAAATATTATTACTGTTTATTTTCATATATTGTGATATATGATGTGATATATTTTCTGTGATTGATTATGTATTTATGGATGACACTGGCACTGTGATTTGGTATTTCTAAAATACCATAAGTAATACTGGAATGTAAAATGGGAATTTTCAAAGTGTATATTCAAAATAAAATATTTATATAAAATCAATGATTATATAAAAGGAAATATTTCAAAAATAAAGTGGATTATATAAAAAGTGAATATTTCGGAAATAAATAGGATATTATAAAAGAGAATATTTCGAAAATAAATGGGATATTAAAAAAGAGAATATTTCAGAAATAATTAGGATGTTATAAAAGAGAATATTTCAGAAATAATTAGGATATTATAAAAGGGAATATTTCGGAAATAAATAGGATATTATAAAAGGGAATATTTCGGAAATAAATAGGATATTACAAAAGGAAATATTTCGAAAATAAATAGAATCATAAAAGGAAATTGGTGAGATATAAAAGAACTACGAGAAGATGGATTTAAAGTAGATTTTAAATAGAAATCTGTTTTAACAGATGAATTGAGAAGATTAACTTACGAATAATGTTTTATAAATCTATTATATTATATGAAAGCACAATATTCATCTTAAGACCTTTCGGTTCCGGTTTTCTCAAAAATCTCATGTGTTGCCATGTGTCACTGTATATTTAGTTATCTTAAATTTGTTGTTACTTTTTCTTATTGCGGCTATAAAAATAATAATAGACTTATTAATGTTTTATAGATTATTAATCACCTTCCTGTTATACATTTTAAGAGTAATATCAATGTGCACATTTATCATTTCACAATTTTTTCACATCCATTTCATTTTCTCCCAATATTATCTTTTTTCTTTTTCGCTTTTCAATGAATGATATAGTTAAAAAATTCTAATCCCAACCTAGATAAAATTAAAATATATCATATTTATTATCTATTATAATATATATGAAAGCTCAGCATTACATCGAAGACCCTTTCAGTTCCATTTACACCAAAAAATACCCTATGATGCCATCTGTTGGATTTCTAACCGTAGGAAATGGGAATTCCTACGGCCGCAATTATTGCATTCTCCACCTAAATTTATCCAACTTCCCTTACCCTTTACTTTCATATTCCCTTTTCAAATAGTCGATGGTCCTTAGCGCAAAAAAAAAAAAAAAATATCCTTTTTGCCTGTTTTGAACCACAATTTCCTTTGTCTCCTTCACTTATTTTTATCAAATCATTTTAAATCCATATATGTAACAACCTCTTCCTATTCGGTCAAAATATTACAATAAATTATTTGGTTTTTATCCTTGCCCTCCTCTCTTCAAGATGGTATGAAAGCTTTCTAGCCTACAGGCCGAAATCCCTCATCTGGTGTTCAGTCAAGTAATGATTCGTATTTGTGAGCTTTGATCAGGTATTCATTGTATAAAAGCCTACACTGCTACATATGCCATTTATTTCACCATCAATAAATTTACCTTTACCGGTGAAGGTAGAGAACAATACTTTTTAGTTTAATCTTTCTCACCATTTATATCCAACATACTAAATAATTTCTAAAGTCGAAATGTTATATGGAAAAGTCATCTGGAATAAATATAAAAAAAATCTATATGTCGTCATAGCTTTAGGTTTAGGAATAATATATTTTGTTATCTGCCATTGAGAATTTGATTTAAAGTGTGAAAGTAATATAGTATATCTTCCAGCCTTTATCATCCTTATTTGGTTTGAATTAAACGATTTAGATGTTGATTTGGAATAGGATTTTAACCAACTTAAATTCTAATTGAAAAGGCTTTGTAAATGGATGCATTACAATACCTTTTTACCTTATCGCACTTAACATTGATGCAAGATTTATGCTTATTTTTTGGAAGTTTGTATTCGTATAACCAAGTTTGAATATCGAAAAAAAAGCCAAATTATCTTGGATTATTTCTGATTATTCAAGTAGTTGGCTATTTGTTTTTTAGACAACTTTTAGGCACCTACATCCAAGCTTGAAGACTGAGAAAGATGGTGAAAACAACATGGATTATTTATGATTATTCGTACTTGACTTTTCTTTAGTCAATAAAAAATTTGCAATCCAATGTTGCTGTGGATGGATCATAATAAATTGTAAGTCTAACTTCTTTTACCATAAAACATGAAGAGGAAAACTAAAAGAGTTCACTTAGTTGTAGGTTTCTGGAACTTTAGATAGTTAATATATCCTCTATACAAACATGGTTTATTTAAACATTAAGTTTAGCACTTCATGAAATTCCATGATTTTTTTACAATACCTTATATAAATCTAGGCTTTGTTTATCTACAAGATTTAGATGACACATAACACATTACCATTGTTTGTTCGATGCACATATGTGATAGTATGAAATTGTATAGGACACATAAACATGTGTAATTTAACATTTTCATTCATTTATTCAATTCCAAGCTTGAAGATTGAAGTAGATGGCAAAACATCTTGGATTGATTTTGATTATTTACAATTGACTTTTCGTTCTTAAGTCAATTAAGATTGCATTCTGATGTTTCAATGTTTGGCTTACAACAAAATAATGATTAGCTACTATAAAACCTGGTAAGGAGAAATTGAAAGTGTTCCATTAGTTGTAGGCACATAAAATATTTGTTTGTTCATTACACATATATGATTGTATGAAATTGTGTACGACACCTGTGCATCTGTAATTTGACCATTTTCATTCATTCATTTAATTCAAAGCTTGAAGATTGAAATAACTGGTGAATTAACAATAATCTTTCGTTAACGCTTATTTTACTGACTATACTCTAGCTATTCATTTATGTGATATAGTGCCCTTTTAGTTCTTTATGAGTTTCTAGAATGTTTTTTCTAGATGGTTTAGTGTAATCATGTTCCCTATGCTTCATGAATTATTTTTCTCATTTTTATGATATCTTTTAGCATTTGGCCATTAACTCTTTTATTTGTAACTTCGCTTAATAACAAATTCATTACCAGTTTATTCTTTTATTTATATTTAATTGTTCTAACAATATGTTCATATCAACCTCAATTTTTATTTCTCTTTGAGATACTATATAGCTTTCTATGTGTTGGTCCACTTTCTCCGTTTCAATTTACATAAATGTTCAAAGAAATAAATGAAAATTTTCCAAAATTATTTAATTCCCTGATTCAATGAATCTATTTCACTCTATCAACTAATAATTATTTTAATTCCAGATTGCATCACCGTTTTTTAGTACGTCCATTCCTCTTATTGATATTTGAATATGATTCATGTATACTACGATATTGATGTCTTTCATTTAATTTTTTATAGCCGATATTTCCATTTAATTTATTTTCAATCATTTTTGTGCATTATGTAAATCTAATTCTTTGTAAATAAATAGAAACAAACACAAATTTAACAATCAAAGTTACTCATTGAATACTACAAACGGGTAATATTTGTTGGGGATTATTATTGACACTCCAAGTATTGTTAAGGGGGTCAATTTAAAAAGAAAATAAAATTTGTTAAGGGGAGTATCAATGTAGAGAGCACCCCTTAACAAATAAAGTTTATTTTACCAAATTAACCTTCTTTAAAATAATCAATTTTTTACTTGTTAAATAAAAAAAAATGGTATATTAGTCGAACTACATCAGATTTTTATATCAATTTATCAATAATCTCATTTGTCGATCGCTTTTTTTAAATAATTCCATTTCTCATTTGTCAATCACTTTTTTTAAATAATTTCATTTCTCATATTTTAAATTATAATAATTGCATTTGTTTCACGTTCTTCGTTTGCGCCATTGTTTCTCCCCAAATGATCGCTCTTTTTTGTTTGCAGATAATTTAGGGATTTGTTTTTTTTTTGAATTTTAAATTGATTGGGATTTGGGATGCTAACAGATGTTATTACCAGGGTAAAAAGGGAACATAAAAATTAAGTACATGACTCCCCCTAACATATTTGTTATGATTGGAGTGTTTTTAAATTTTTACCCTCCTCCTCTTAACAATATTTGGAGTGTCAATAACCAGGCCCTATCTGTTTACTGGGTTCTATATTGCACAAATTAATACATCCATCCGTGAACTTTTCGAAAATCCCTTTTCCTTTTACATGAAAATCGATTTTGTTTTGTTTGTAATAAACTCATTATTCTCATACTTCCACTAACTAGATCTCACTGCTGGATCTTTTTTTTTTCAAGCGTAGGGTTGGTGCATTAGTTTTATTTCATACCTGAACCTTGCAATCTTCATAGCAAATGATTCTTGGTTCAAATATGTTATGAAAAACTTTATGCCTGAATAAATAATCCATTTTTTCCAAGAACAATTATTGATAGACTGAAATACTGTACAACGAAATTGTTAGTAGAGTAATATTTTGTCTTATTATGATTTAGCAATTATACTGATTTGTTTGTATTAGAATATAATGCAAGATTTTAATCATTAACTTGTTATAAACTGAATCATGTTTTGGTACAATTAAAATTTAACCTTTGTGCAGTTGCAAAGTTAGTTGAAAATATAAATGAAATGATATAAGGATTATTAAAAGCTAAAGAAATGTACCATGACTTAGATATTTTATAACCAGAATAATCTTTCAATAGCTTAGTGCTTTTTGTACTAAACAATTAAGTTGAATCAAGATATAAATCTTTCTTTCTTTTATGGGCCAGGGATTGCAAGTTGCTAGCCATATCTACTGATGATAATGAAGGAATGCAATTATGGATATTAATATAAGGAAATTTTGACAAACAAATATGTGTTAGAGAAACATCACCTTACAGGCTAACTACTAATTTAATTTTTATAAGTATTATGAAGTGTAGAAGCAACTATTAGGACAACTAGCTTAAACAACATGAGTTTAGGATTCTAAAGTTGCCAGCTCATATTTCTTACCACCAATGAAATCGCATATATTTTTCCTGGGGCGTAGTGGTTCCAACGCAACATTTTTGCAAACGAGCACACATATACTTTTTATATCTTATTTTTACCCATTAAATGCAAGCTATTTCTTAATTTTTTAGTTGTTTTAGGTTCAAATCTTATTCCATTAACTAGAGTCCACTCTAGGCCAATATAAATAGGCAAAGATTAATTTTATGGTAATTGCATGTGGAAGATACATGGTAACATACATACTATAATTTAACATAGGATCTGGAATAAAGTTATTTAGCATATTGTTTCAATTTAACCATATCAACACATTTAGAAGTGAATTAGCAAATTGACTTATCGAACAATGCATCTATTAGAAAATTCTTTGGTGAATTATGTATGCATAAGGTCTTATCTTAGATGATTATGCATATTTTACCCTTATCTTACATGCTTGCTTAACACTCACATTAGTAGTTGCTACTGCCAGACAAACATATGATTAAATACATCTCTGCCACAAAGAATTTTATCTTTTATTTCATTAAATATGTCCTTCAACCATAATTTTTTTTAATCTTTATAGATTATTTTGTATTTCAATGCACGAAAATCCAATAATTTAGGCTTTGGTTTTTAATGCTTTCTAGGTTGCATGTATACATAAATATAGAAGTTAATTCCTACCTTTTAGACATTGCTTTTGTTACCTATCCAAAAAAGCAACTTATACCATTATTTCCTTTTTATACAGTTATTAGAGCATTTATAACTACTGCCACTGTTGTTGACTTTAACAAAATTCAATTGTAGGAACACAACGAAGGATACCAACTGACTAGACAACTTGCATCTACGGCCAATGAATAATATGAAAAAAAATCTCTTAGCTCACACCTGCTTCCTTTCGTGCATGTAACAAAAATTATTAAAACCGAATTTTTGCTTTTGATGTAATAATAGCAAAGATAAATCATATTTTTCCTTAATAAAGTCCACCTTTAAGGTTTTTTTTGACTCATTGATTTTCTGACATGCTTTATTGCTTCTTTCGGTAGAACAAGGATGTTCTCCAGCTGAATTGTTTGAAGGAGGCACATAATTTAATTTTCTTTGTTTTTTTTCCAATACTTATCATATACGAGTGGAAACCCGTGCGTTGCACGGAAGCATAGAGTACGGGGTGTTGTAGTTTGCACGGGAGCATAGAGTACGGGGTGTTGTAGTTTGCACGCGCGTGGTCGTAACGGCATGCGCTTCGCGCGAAGAGCGTAACGGCACGCGCTTCGCACGTGATGATGGCACGCGCTTCGCGCGTAATCAAGGCACGCGCTTTGCGCGTGATGATGGCATGCGCTTCACGCATGATCACGGCTCGCGCTTCGCGTATGGACCGTTGTGCCACAAATATTATGTAAACAGATATATAGCTCTGTCTCATAAACCTTTTGCTTGCTGGGCTTGCAAGCTTTCCATGCATCTTTTTGAACATTAACATAAATACACTATGTGAAGACATTAATCATATAAAAATTTCTAGCTCTTACAATTTGCTAAAACTCCATGGAGAGAATTTTATTACATTTCGTGGAATAATTTCAAAAAGCATTGAAGTATATTAATAACATAACAGTTAAATGATATTTCTAAACAATTAAATGTGTATATGAATGATAAAGTATTTTTTTTGTTCTTGCAAATTAGACATTCCTGTGAAGTGTAATGTGATCACAACACTCCAAATTTACTTCATATTTGATGTTGAGTAATTAATGCTTCATAGGCTTGTGATATCATATGTTTGCATCCATTTACGTAATGAAAAGATTATTAAGTGCTAAATAAGATATACTGATAATAATATAGGTACCGTAATAAAAGGCAAACTCTGAATTAGTGCAAGTTGATTCATAAATAGCAATTCCTAATTGGTGGAATACTGAAAGTTGAAAACAAAAGTATGGTGTTAAATAATATGCAAAGAAACAAATATTTATGATTTTACATAGTTGCTCGACAACAACTTGGTCAAATTATATATGGGTGAAGAAGACAAATAACATTAAAAAAACATAGTTTATATGAAATAAAGAAAATAATTATAGCAATATTTCAAAACTTTCTAAGGAGTTATATGATATTTTTAGGAATCCAAATTAGAAAATGGAAATCTAGCAAGAGTAAAAGCTCAAATCCTATTGAACTAATTATTTCTTTAAAAATGCCTAATTTTTATAGGTGGAATAAGAAAACACCTATATCAGAAAACTACAACATGTTGACCAAAATTTGGTAAGCCAAACTATCCAAAGTTGAAACCACAACGCCAATTTCGGATGCATTTGATTAAAATAGATTTGAATCAACAAAGGATATCAGTTATGTTCTTTGTATTCCTTGGTTGCATTTGATTAAAATAGATTTGAATCAACAAAGGATATAATCAAGGATTTATTGGATAACATTAATGTAAAGAAAGGAAAATGCACATTAAAGGAAGAGAAATTTAATTTCCCTATGTTGAAGATTACTAATTTTAATGTTCATAAAAAAATGAAATCAAACTCTAAGCCACTTGCCTGATAAAATTAGATTACAAACTGAACATCATTTACCAAAATCAAGTACCACTTATATGATGCATTTAAAGACTAAAAAAATAAGTTGAGAGTATAAGGAAAATTTCATGTGGTCCAATATTTTAATGTCAAATATCAATTAACTGACAAATTTATCAAGCGGATTTCAACTTGCATGTTACTCCATTTCCTAAAACCTTAACTATTTAATGTAACATATATTTTAGAAAATGAAAACGGTATAGATCAATCTTTTATAGCAAGTTTTAATACATTATTATATTTCAGCTGTGCTGTAGACTATAACTTAATAAATTTCAATCACTAAAAATTCCATTCAAAAATAAAATAAAAAAACATGAAATGGTATTGGGCAAGAACTATTTTGAATTGTTTCCAGTTTTGATCAACATTTTTGGGGCAAGAAAACATACGACATACATTCAAAGGGCTATAAAATCATACAAATTGATTCCATATATCACGCAAGCTTTCAATGCCAATTCAATCCAAATAACTGCAAACAATCATGCAACAAAATCCACCGTTCCTCAATTATAGGGGATGTGTTTTAATTAGATGGTGGATTTGTTTTTGCGGGATTAAATCTCAGCCGCTCTTTGTCTCCTTGTTTGTCTAAGGGTTTGTCTTAGGGGGCAATTTTATTATATAGATATCAATAGTAGCATACATTGGTTACTCTTTCTTACACTATAAAAGCATTTAAAAATAAAGGTTTGTGCAACTTATTATATAACACATTTTATATGTTGCAGTATAAAGGGATTTTACTTAAATGAACAATATACAATATAATGTAGGTATTTTTTACCTCATACACCATAAGACTCATGTTTCTTTTATTGCTTAAGGATTTGATTTCGTATTTTCACCGCTATTTTTATATGATAATTATTTTTCCTACTTCCGTGTGCAAAGCACGGGTTCGCACTAGTTAAATAAAACAATTATCATTTGATAAATGGAATATATAAATCTGAACTTATATAGGGAAGTAAAAATTGGTTTTAGCACCGATATTTTTATAAGAATGTGAAGTCATCATTTATAAAGGGAATTATAAATGAAATTTAAGAGTTAGAAATAAAAAAGGAGATTTCATATGAATAATTCTATAAATAGAAGTATAAATAGAACTTGGAAATGGGATATTATTTTAAAATACGAAATCAAACTTAATGGATTATATAAAGGAAATATTATTCACATTCAATGTGAATAATGGATCTAAGTAAATATTCTGCAAATAAAAATATTTATAAAGGAAACTGGATTTTTGAAGTAAGAATCAAAAATAGAAATGGAATTTCGAGTGGCTAGAGATAAATAACTTTTTTATAATAAAAAAAAGTAGTCGGATTTATAAACAACGTTTATAAATGAAATAAAAATAATTATCTATGGATAATTTGGATTGTAAATTCAGCAGTGAATATAAAATGGGAAATTGGGAGTTGCTTTAAAGAGGAAAGGATGGAATTTATTTCGATGTTCGAAATATGACTAGAATTAAAATAAAATCCATAAAGTTTTGTAATTAGAATTCGACTAGGCCAGATGTTATAAAATAATTTATTTGAAGAAATTATATATTGAATAAATAAGGATTTGACAAGATAATTAGCATTCACTAGAAATCGATATTTCATAATTGAATATAAGTTAATCGGAGAAGAGTCAATCAAATATAAGTTATTCAAAGAGAGTTAAATCGAAAATAAGTTATTCGATGAGAGATAATTGAATATAAGTTATTTGAAGGAGAGTTAATCGAATAAAGATTACCTAAAGGAGAGCTATATGTCAAATTCGATTATATCAAATTCGGAAAGTATTATTTACTTTCCATTTTTATCAAGATTTATTTGTTTATAAATAAATTGTTTATTTAGTTATTTATATAAATTAAGGAATAAAAGTTATATTTTTAAGTTAGATATTTTGGAAGTAGGGATTATAACGCTATAGTTATGACCAATGTTTTCAATAAAAGAATTGGATTTGTAAACCGAATCCGAGAGTTGCGTAAGCAATGATTTGATAAGAAGTTAAGAAACAGAGTTAAGGTAATTAGAAACTGACTAGAGATTAGTTAAGTTGAATGGTTTCCTGTGTATCGATCTGATGTTGGTTTCGGCCATCGGGGTTAATACTTAAGGAATTGTCCTCTTACTAATTTACAGTTAGAGACTGATGGACGTGGAATGATAGTGATGCGTGAATAAGAAATGGAAACGTTTTCCAATGTTAATAAGGTATATTTTCTAGATTTAGAAAATAAGAATTTTTGAATATATATAGAAACGGAAAAAGGGTAAATGAATAAATTAATGATGAATTAATTTAAAAGGGAAAAATGTTGATTGATGATTGATAGAATTTCCAGTTGGAAATAAGATCGTTGTATGTATGGATGTTTTCCTTTGATAGTTAAATAACTGATTATCAAAGTTTTGACCATTTTTCCATCGTCAATACGGAGAGACCGGAATCGGATTTATTATCTGAAAACCACTCCATATGGGCATTAGCGTTGCGAATGAAATAGGATGAAGATAATTGAAGACGGAGTTTATGCAAGGGCTATTCTGGAAAATGCTAGGTAGAAATTGCCTAAGATGGATTTACGGAATAGTGCCTTCTGTTTGTACAGTTCCAGGACAACCTGTATGGAAGAATGTCTTACAGAGTATATTTAATAGATAGCGTGCGTAAGCTGATCTCTTCAAACGTATTTATATTTGATAGCGGAGGAATTCGTTTCTCTTAGCTGTATACCCGTAGTATTTTTGGAGAAATCAATTTGTGATTTGGCGGGTATGATGATGTGACATTCAAAGTAAATAAAGGTGTGATCTGTGCGATATGACCTCTAGCCTCACAACTAGGAAATGGTATAAAATCTAGGTCGCATAGCTAAGTGGTTAGCTGCCAATTATGGTGTATTGTCACCTGATCTGGAGAAATTCCATTTACTTCTAAAATCTATTTCGATGTTGTCCCTTTCGGGAGACGGTTGCTGATCCCAACCGTTGGTGATAATACATTCGGTACACTTAAGCGAAATGAGTGACAGGTCATGTTTAGCCTGGGTTGCAAGATGTCCTTGTTGAATCCGGTATATTCCTCTCTAGAGAGACACTGTCAGAAGGTGGTCCCATACCTTGCCAGTTGGAATTCAATACCCAATAAGCGCACAGGTTTTTGATTACATATTATGTATGCGGAACATGAGATGAAAGTGTTCTGCTAATGATTATATAGTTATGGTTGATAGACACTATCATAATATCAAAAGAGTTTTGACATAAAGATTATCATTTCTTTCAAAAGGATTTTGAAATTCAAATCAAATTTTTTGGATATTCATAAGGGAAAAACCCATTCCGTTTATACGGCGTGGCCTTATGAGATATCGTTTATTTTCTCATACTGTTTTAAATTTTTTTACGCACACCAGTCCCATGACTGACCCAGAGTTTATTTTGTTTTCTTTTACCCTAAACTCTTAGAAGACCAATTGGGTATGCATGGATATATGCTAAATTAATAGCAAATGAAAGAGATAGAGTTGAATGCCCGACCAAAAAGGTACATGTTTACATTGTATTCAGTATAAGATTTATATGAGCCTATTTGGCAAGCCACTTGGCTGTTCGATTTTCTTTTGGATTGGAGAAGGCCTAGAGAGGCGAGTTATAGTTGTATCGATTAAGCCGTGCAAAGGAGACGCTGACGAAATTTTCGAAATATAAAGTGATAGGAAACTTTCCTAATTTTTGGTAGTTTCCATTAATATGAATTAAAAAATATTTTAATTAATTCGTTCAGTTAAAACTGAAGCTGAGAATTTAAAACAAATTATTTTTAACGTGGTTAAAAAGGGTTTGCAACGATTTTTCTTACATTAGAAATTTCGAGGACGAAATTCTTTTAAGGGGGAAAGAATGTAACGTCCCATGTTTCTAGAAGTTGAATAATTAATTTGTTTAATTATTTAAATATCGATTAGGCGATATCGATAACTTGAGTTAAATAATTTTGATTATTTAATTTTTATAAATTATTTATTTTGAATTTGGACAAGATATTTGAGACTAGGTATAATTTATTTTTTAGAATTTTTGTGTAATTTTTATTTTTGAAAATAAGCACTTTTTATAATGAAGCGTTTCACACCCTAAATCAGCATTTTTGGGACTTCACAGAATAAGCTAACTTGTCTATATTTTTATATTTTTAAAATCGTGGCACCTTGCTCATCTCAATGACATTTTTATTTTTTTCGACAGTTGTCCTTAAATGATAGAATTTTGTGTAGCCTGGTACCTAGACTCTAATGTGTATATATAAGTATAAATATAGAATACTTAATGGGAAAGGAACTGCAAACCGACTTGCATTTAGGCTAATCAAAAATCCAAGAAATGAAGCAGACATTTATTTACATTTTGGCCAAACCAGCTCATGTATTCCTATTTCCAACGTGTTGCTTCATACTGAAGAAAACCGCCAACCTATGCTTTCCAAACCAGAATAGCTGTATGAAAGAGAACGACTAAATATGTTTAGATCCTTTCAAAAGATGTTGAGAATAGTTTTAAAATCAACTAAGGATCCTTGAAAGGACGTTGTAAATAAATCTTAGGATTAAATAACATATAGATACAAGGACAAGTTAAGAAGTTTTCTTATCAGTTAAAGGATAACAATTATATACAAATCGATGACATGTACCAAGACATGCATGATCACCTGTAACGCCTTAAGTACGTTTTGCCGTATGTGTTAATTAACAAAATGAGTAAATAGAATAATACCCAAGTACAACGCAAAGTGTCATAGGGTCTCAGCACAATGAATAATATAAAAGCCAGTCAATTCCAACTATGTGCATCAGTCTACTCAATATATATACTGTAAAACTAAGAACTATACTCTAAACTAAATAGTTTTTCGCGCAGTACCTAAAACTTGAAACTGACCTATCTATTGTTCATAAGTTCATGCTGAAGCACCCTTCTTGTTTTCTAATCAACTACAAATCAGTCTGCACACCTAAGTCCTAACGTCTCAAATCCGTTGTGTACTGTTTTTCCTAGCCATTAAGGGACAACTATATTTAATTCATTTTTTCTTTTACCTGGCCATGAAGTATTCGAAGCCTTATAGATAACACATTGGCCATCAATTCATTTTCTTTTCTTCCAGAGACTGATATACCGAAGCTTTTAGAGATCCAAACCCCTTAAAATAATATTTCCAGCGCTAATACTCAGTTGAAATATCATAATATATATTTCTAAAAATCTCGTATTCTTCTGCAAATTTCAAAAACCGATATCACTGGAATCCTGAAAGAGATATGCGTGAGTTGATGGCAAGACTTTTATCAATCTCAGATAACTTTTAAAGGGTACGAGCATGATTCAGCTCGCTGTTTTTCCGCGAGGCCTAGGTCTGAACTTGTGCAAAGTATTTTATTCGAGTTTGTCGGTTTTGGAAATGGAGCATGAGGGTTGAATCTGTCTGACGTGGGAAGACTGAGGGATGCAGGCCATGAAGTGGTGAGCGAGCAAAGGAGTAATGGTACAAGAGTGGGAGACGTGAGATTTTAATAAGGGAAGTTTAAGGATTTCGTGGAGTTTGTTCAGGGAAAGTGAAAATAGAAGGGAAGAACATGAAGGAAGCTTGAGGATCGGCTGATTTCGTTTGCACAAGAATCGCGTTGAGGGTTCGAAGAGGATGGTGCCGATGGTATTTGTTTTTGAATTAGTGGAGAGGTGAGGAAGATAGAATGGAGCAGGAGTACTGCTATCGGCCATTGTTTTGTAATACTGGAGTGTGAAGTTGATAATGTAACATAAGCAGAAAGATGCGGCTTGATACCAGAAAGAAGATGATTTCTGTTTTGGGTATTTGTTTGGTGCAAAAAGAATACACTTTTCATTGGGGATAAATGGTGGAGTTGCTGCTGTTCGAAATGTCAATGGGAAGTTGAAGAAGAAGGATTACGTGGTAGCAGGTCTGGGTTCTTATGTAATAAAGATGGGCTAGGTTCAAAGAGTAAGGCCCGGAATTTAAAATAATGTTCAAGTTTAATTTAATTAAATATATACGCAAACTTGTAAATGATATATCATGATCATACTGTATCCGAATTTCGAACGGTCAATCACGTTGGGATTGTATGGACGGTGGTTGCGCTATGGAATCAACTGGGAGTGAATTGGATCTCGTTACAATTTATAGTGAAATAAATTGTTTGATCTGAATCAAATCAACCGACAGTTATCATTAATTAACGATGATCGTCCAATGTGAGTAAATCTCACTAACTCTGTTCAATTTGTATTTTTTTATAAATATAATATAGTAATGATAAATGATAATTGATTGCTGTATGTTGATTGGTTGGTTGAATTGTTGATGTATTGGTTGAAATTATAGATAACGATATATATATAAATCGTTAATCAAATGTTGATTCTGTATATCAAAATATTTCAAATCGAAATGAAATCGATGTTATTATAATGATTAACATCTATGGATGCAGGGAAACAGGTCGGAGGAATCCAACTGGATTCCTCAACATTTATTTTACTATTTTTCATATATTGTAATATATGATGTGATATAAAATCTGTTGTTGATTATGTGTGTTTGAATGATATCGATCGTTGTTATTTGGTATTTTAAATATCATACATAATATTGGAATTAAAATGGGAATTTTCAATGTGTGTGTTGAAAATAAAATATATTTATATAAAACCAAATGATTTTATAGAAAGGAATTTCAAAGTGGATGTTGAATAGAAATGGAAATAATTGTAAAACAAATATAAAAGGAAATATTTATTTGTGGAATAAATAGAATTATATAAAAGGAAATATTTATGAAATAAATATGATATTGAAAAGGGAAACATTTATATGAAATAAATAGTTCATATATAGGATATTGAAAAGGGGAATATTTATATGAAATAAATAGGATATTGAAAAGGAAATATTTGGAAAATGAATAAAGTTTTATAAAAAGAGAATTTTACATTAGGAAGGTTTAGACCCGTGCTTCGCACATGGGTGTAACATGATATTGATTTAAAGTAAATATTTTGTAAATAAAATATTATAAAGGAATTTGGGGTTTGAATTAGGAATTTAAATGGAATTACTGAAATTAGAACTGACTGGAAATTAGTTGAATTGAATGACTTTTTGGGTATCGATCTGATGTTAGTTTCAGCCTTCGAGGCTAATACGTAGGGGGTTGTTCTCTTACTAGTTTACAATTAGAGACTGATAGAGGTGGGAAGATATTGATGCGTGAATCAGAAATGGAAGCATTTTCCAAAGTTAATAACGTATATTTTCTAAAATTAGAAAATAAGGATTTGATGAATATATGGAAACGAGAAATGGGGAAATGAATAAATGTTGATTGGTGGTTGATCGATAGAATTTCCATCTGGAAATAATATCGTTGTTTGCACACATGTTTTCCTTTGATAGTTAAATCACCGACTATTGAAGATTATGACCATTTCAGTTCTCAATATGGAGAGACCGGGATCAGATATATTATCTGAAAACCACCCCGTATGGCATTAGCGTTGCGAATCTAATATGATGAAGATAATTGAAAACGGAGTTATGCAAGGGCTTTTCAGTAAATTCTAGGTAGAAATTACCTAAGATGGATTTACAGAATATCTCCTTCGGATTCCAGTCCTAGGACCACTTGAATGGATGAATGTCTGATAGAGTATATCTGGTAGATCCCGTAAGTTGATCGTTTCAAACGTATTTACGTTGGTGGCGGAGGAATTCATTTCTCTTAGCTTATACCCAAGGTATTTTTTGGGGAATCAATTTGTGATTTGACGGGTATGACGATATGGCATTCAAAGTAAATGAAGGAGTGATCTGTTAAAAGATACATTATGACCTCAAGCCTCATCAACTAGGAAATGACATAAATCGGGCAGGTAGCATAGCTAAGTGGGTCGCACCAAAGTAGGGTAAATTGTCACCATCTAGAGAATACTCATATTTGTTACTTCTTTCGCTTCTGTATCTCCCGGGAACGGTTATGTTGGTATACCAACCATAAGGTGATAATATATTCAGAACATTCAAGTGAAATGAATGGCTGGTCATGTGTGGCCGAGTTAAAGATGTTCTTGTTGAACTCCAGTGTATCGCTTCTAGAGTATACTGATCGGAAGGTGGTTCCATACCTTATTAGAGTTGAAAATCCATTACCCAATAAGAGCCCGCGGTTTTGATTGTATATTATATATGTAGAACGTGAGATGAAAGCATTCGACTAGATTTCTATTTACTTGGTCTAGACATTATTATAATACCAGACAAGTATTGTTTTAGAAAAATATTTTGGGTTATCATAAGGTAAAAACCATCCGTATTTATGTGTGGATCGGTCTTATGATTATCCTTTGTTTCAAAAGGATTTTTGAAAAGTTAAATAAATGATTTGAGTTTACTCACACCAGTCCCTTGACTGACCCAGAGTTTATTTTGTTTTGTTTTACCTAAATCTTGGGTGCCCAATTTTGTACGGGTAGTCAAGTAGTCGGGATTTACAGATACTTGAAGAGCTAGAGCAGGAGGCTTCAGGATTGTATAGATTGTTATTTCCGCTGTGTTGTAAGTGTTATACTCTGATAATGGTATTGTATACAGATGCTGTTTTATTTCAAAGTTATGTTATGAAGTATATTTATTCGTTCTGCTGTGAGATTCGTGTTTACTCTGATGTTGTATGTTCTTCTTCTTCTTCTATTCTAAGTTTCTATCTTATCTATTCTCACCCTCTAATTTCTTTCATAGACTATATGGTATTTCCGATGCTGGAATAGTCGACATTGAGTTTATGTCAGTTACTCAGGATCGCGAAAACCCGGGTCGCTACAGTTGGTATCAGAGCTGAAGGTTAAGTTATTACCTTGGCTCTGTGGCGTGACTCAGTAGAGATGGGGTTAGCAATACCCTAGATTGAGTTGAGTGTATATATACGAGTGAACGTATTTGTTATTTGATATAAAATTGTTTTATATTTTGGAGATTTATTGGTTGAGTTGTTTATGAGTTCAGGTCGATCAGTTTGATCCACTGTATTGGTAGGGGTTTATAAACACTTGAATACGATGAACCGAGACGGTATGTTTTGAAAGGAGGGTAAATGAAATAATTTTAACCAAATATATTTTGATATGAAAGAATCGGAATTTTTATAAAATATTGGATATATTGGTTGTTATTAGAATCAATAAGATTATAATAGAAATGGTTATGTAAATAACCAATCAAAATTTGTATAAGTGTAATATATAAAAAATAGACGGATTAAATCTGAAATTTAATTAGAATTGGAATTAAAATTCCTAAAAGTTTGAGAAGTGTTTGTAAATGGATTTGGATTAAATATATGAGAATTTTAAAATCATGGGAGATTTTAAATTGTTTACAAGCATTGTGAATAATATTTTGAAATGTATTTCAAAATGGAAATGTTTAGAAATGGTTTTGAAAGTGATATAGTATTGAACTCACTTCGGTCACTGAGAAATAATTCCGATTATGATCCGGACATCAGCGGTGTTCACTTTCGAGTGTGTAAGTGACGGATTACTACCAAAGATTTTGTTTTTAGATTATTTTAAGGGAATAAGTTATTCAGAAATTCAAATGTTTTGAGTTACTATTATTATATGATTTCAAGCTAATTTGAAATAAATCCCAGGAATTTGAATTTTGGAATTAAACTTAACTTATGAAGTTAAAGAGATTGAAATAGAAAATGTGAATAAATAAACAAATTAGAAATTTAACTTAAACCAAGTTAAGTAAATCAGATTGTATTTGAGATAAGCTGGAATGGAGTAGATTATTAAATAAGAATTTGGGATTGAGATTAGAACTAGAATTTGAAGTAGAATTTGACTTGGTTATAAGCCAATGATCTAGTTCAAGGATGAATTGAGTTAAGACCAATTGGGTATGCATGGATATATGCTAAAGTAATAGCAAATGAAAGAGATAGAGTTGAATGCCCGACCAAAAAGGTACATGTTTATATTATATTGAGTATAAGATTTATATGAGCCTATTTGGCAAGCCGCTTGGCTGTTCAATTTTCTTTTGGATTGGAGAAGGCCTAGAGAGGTGAGTTACAGTTGTATCGATTGAGCCATGCAAAGGAGACGCTAACGAAATTTTTGAAATATAAAATGTTAGGAAACTTTCCTAATTTTTAGTAGTTTCCGTTAATATGAATTAATTAATATTTTAATTAATTAGTTCAGTTAAAACTGAAGCTGAGAATCTAAAAAAAAAATTATTTAACCTGGTTAAAAAGAGTTTGCAGCGATTTTTCTAACTTTAGTAATTTCGAGGACGAAATTCTTTTAAGGGGGAAAGAATGTAACGTCCCATATTTCTAGCAGTTGAATAATTAATTTATCTAATTATTTAAATATCGATTTGGTGATATCGATAACTTGAGTAAAATAATTTTGATTATTTAATTATTATAAATTATTTATTTAGAATTTGGACAAGATATTTGAGATGTAGGTATAATTTAATTTTTAGAATTTTTCTGTAAATTTTATTTTGGAAAATAAGCACATTTTATTTTGAAGTGTTTCACACCCGAAATCAGCATTTTTGGGACTTCACAGAATAAGCTAACTTGTCTATATTTTTATATTTTTAAAATCGTGGCCCCTTGCTCGTCTCAACGACATTTTTATTTTTGTCGACAGTTGTCGTTAAACGATAAAACTTTGTGTAGCCCAGTACCTAGACTCTAACGTGTATATATAAATATAAATATGGAATACTTAATGGGAAAGGAACTGCAAACCTACTTGCATCTAGGCTAATCAAAAATCCAAGAAATGAAGTAGACATTTATTTACATTTTGGCCAAACCAGCTCATGTATTCCTATTTCCAGCGTGTTGCTTCATACTGAAGAAAATCGCCAACCTATGCTTTCCAAATCAGAATAGCTGTATGAAAGGGAACGACTAAATATGTTTAGATCCTTTCAAAAGATGCTGAGAATAGTTTTAAAATCAACTAAGGATCCTTGAAAGGACGTTTAAATAAATCTTAGGATTAAATAACATATAGATACAAGGACAAGTTAAGAAGTTTTGTTATCAGTTAAAGGATAACAATTATATACAAACTGATGACATGTACAAAGACATGCATAATCACCTGTAACGCCTTAAGTATGTTTTGCCGTATGTGTTAATTAACAAAATGAGTAAATAGAATGATACCCAAGTACAACGCAAAGTGTAATGGGGTCTCAGCACAATGAATAATATCAAAGCCGGTCAATTCCAACTATGCGAACCAGTCTACTCAATATACATACTGTAAAACTAAGAACTATACTCTAAACTAAATAGTGTTTCGCGCAATACCTAAAACTTGAAATAGACCTATCTATTGTTCATAACTTCATGCTGAAGCACCCTTCGTGTTTTCTAATCAACTACAAATCAGTCTACACACAAAAGTTCTAATGTATCAAACCTGTTGTGTACTGTTTTTCCTAGCCATTAAGGGACAACTATATTTAATTCATTTTTTCTTTTACTTAGCCATGAAGTATTCGAAGCCTTATAAATAACACGTTGGCCATCAATTCATTTTCTTTTCTTCCAGAGACTGATATACCGAAGCTTTTGGAGATCCAAACCCCTTAAAATAATATTTCCAATGCTAATACTCAGTTGAAATATCATAATATATATTTCTAAAAATCTCGTATTCTTTTGCAAATTTCAAAAACCGATATTGCTGGAATCTTGAAAGAGATATGCATGAGTTGATGGAAAGACTTTTATCAATCTCAGATAACTTTTGAAGGGTACGAGCATGATTCAGCTCGCTGTTTTTCCGCGAGGCCTAGGTCTGAACTTGTGCAAACTATATTATTCGAGTTTGTCGGTTCTGGAAATGGAGCATGAGGGTTGAATCAGTCTGACGTGGGAAGACTGAGAGATGCAGGCCATGAAGTGGTGAGGGAGCGAAGGAGGAATGGAACAGGAGTGGGAGACGTGAGATTTTAATAAGGAAAGTTTAAGGATTTCGAAAAGGACGTGGAGTTTGTTCAGGGAAAGTGAAAATAGAAGGGAAGAACATGAGGGAAGCTTGAGGATCAGCTGATGTCATTTGCACAAGAATCATACAGTATTGTGATGTGCTCAGGAAGAAGTCATGTTACTGGGAAGAGGATTTGTGAAAGCGGAAACTAATGCTTTTGGAGAAAATGGAAATGGTGGTTGCTAACACAAGATGGCCATGCGGATTAAACGTTGAAGCCTATATGGGTAATTGCATGTTAATATACACTAGAAGTATTCACCTTTTTTTCCATTTCCTGTGCGAAGAAACCAAACTAAAATAGTGATAGGAAAATGGCAAATAAATAAAATAAAGAAGTTCCGTATGTTTAGGGTGCATGGTGTTTTTGAGAAGAGCAGGAGTATGAGAGTGATTCTGTGAAGTCGTTATTCCTTCTAAGTGGTGATAATCGCGTTGAGGGTTTGAAGAGGATGGTGCCGATGGTATTTGTTTTTGAATTAGTGGAGAGGTGAGGAAGATAGAATGGAGTAGGAGTACTGCTATCAGCCATTGTTTTGTAATATTGGAGTGTGAAGTTGATAATGTAACATAAGTAGAAAGATGCGGCTTAATACCAAAAAGAAGATGCTTTCTGTTTTGGGTATTTGTTTGGTGCAAAAAGAATATGCTTTTCATTGGGGATAAATGGTGGAGTTGCTGCTGTTCGAAATGTCAATGGGAAGTTGAAGAAGAAGGATTATGGGTAGCGGGTCTGGGTTCTTATGTAATGAAGATGGGCTGGGTTCAAAGAGTAAGGCCCGGAATTTAATAATGGTCAAGTTTAATTTAATTAAATATATACGCAAACTTGTAAATGATATATCTTGACCATACTATATCAGAATTTCGAATGATCAGTCACATTGGGATCGTATGGATAGTGGCTACGCTATGGAACTGACTGGGAGTGAATTGGAGCTCGTTACCATTTATAGTGAAATAAATTGTTTGATTTGAATCAAATCAACCGACAATCATCATTAATTAACGATGATCGTCCAATGTGAGTAAATCTCACTAACTCTGATCAATTTATATTTTTTGTAAATATAATCTATTAATGATGATTGATTGTTGTATGTTGATTGGTTGGTTGAATTGCTGATGTATTGGTTGAAATTATAGATAACGATATATATATAAATCATTAATCAATGTTGATTCTGTTTATCAAAACATTTCATACTGAAATGAAACCGATGTTATTATATTGTTTACATTTGTGGATGTAGGGAAATAGGTCGGAGGAATCCAACTAGATTCCTTAACATTTATTTTACAATTTTTCATATATTGTAATATATGATGTGATATAAAATCTATTGTTGATTATGTGTGTTTGAATGATATCGATCATTGTTATTTGGTATTTTAAATACCATATATAATACTGGAATTAAAATGGGAATTTTCAATATGTATGTTGGAAATAAAATATATTTATATAAAATCAAATGATTTTATAAAAAGGAATTTCAAAGTGATATTGAATAGAAAAGGAAATATTTGTAAAACAAATATAAAAGGAAATATTTATTTATGGAATAAATCGAATTATATAAAAGGAAATATTTATGAAATAAATATGATATTTAAAAGGGGAACATTTATATGAAATAAATACTTCATATATAGGATATTGAAAAGGGGAATATTTATATGAAATAAATAGGATATCGAAAAAGAAATATTTGGAAAATGAATAGAGTTTTATAAAAAGAGAATTTTACATTAGGAAGGTTTAGACCCGTGCTTCGCACACGGGTGTAACATGATATTGATTTAAAGTAAATATTTTGCAAATAAAATATTATAAATGATTTGGGGTTTGAATTAGGAATTTAAATGGAATTAGAACTGATTGGTAATTAGTTAAATTGAATAACTTTATGGGTATCGATCTGATGTTGGTTTCCGCCTTCGGGGTTAATACGTATGGGTTTTTTCTCTTACTAGTTTACAGTTAGAGACCGATAGAGATGGGAAGATATTGATGCATGAATCAGAAATGGAAACGTTTTCCAAAGTTAATAACGTATATTTTCTAAAATTAGAAAATAAGGATTTGTTGAATATATGGAAACGAGAAATGGGGAAATGAATAAATGTTGATTAATGATTGATCGATAGAATTTCCATCTGGAAATAATATCGTTGTTTGCACACATGTTTCCTTTGATAGTTAAATCACCGACTATCGAAGATTTTGACCATTTCCGTTGTCAATACGGAGAGACCGGGATCAGATATATTATCTGAAAACCACTCCATATGGCATTAGCGATGCCAATCAAATATGATGAAGATAATTGAAGACGGAGTTATGCAAGGGATGTTCAGTAAATCCTAGGTAGAAATTGCCAAAGATGGATTCACAGAATAATTCCTTCGGATTGTCCAGTCCTAGGAAAACTTGAATGGACGAATGTCTGATAGAGTATTTCTGGTAGATTGCGTAAGTTGATCGTTTCAAACGTATTTACGTTGGTGGCGGAGAAATTCGTTTCTTTAGCTTATACCCATGGTATTTTTGGGGGAATCAATTTGTGATTTGATGGGTATGACGATGTGGCATTCAAAGTAAATGAAGGAGTGATCTGTTAAAAGATAAGTTATGACCTCAAGCCTCATCAACTGGGAAATGACAGAAATCGGGCAGGCAACATGGCCAAGTGGGTCGCACCCAAGTTGGGTATATTGTCACCATCTAGAAAATATTCATATTTGTTACTTCTTTCGCTTTTGTATCTCCCTGGAACGGTTATGTTGGTATACCAACCATAAGGTGATAATATATTCGGAACATTCAAGCAAAATGAATGGCCGGTCATGTGTGGCCGTGTTACAAGATGTTCTTGTTGAATTCCAGTGTATCGCTTCTATAGTACACTGATCGGTAGGTGGTTCCATACCTTCTCAGAGTTGGAAATCCATTACCCAATAAGAGCCCGCGGTTTTGATTGTATTTTATATATGTAGAACGTGAGATGAAAGCGTTCTACTAGATTTCTATTTACTTGGTCTAGACATTATTATCATGCCAGAGAAGTATTGTTTCTGAAAAATATTTTGGGTTATCAAAGGGTAAAAACCATTCGAGTTTATGTGTGGATTGGTCTTACGATTATCCTTTGTTTCAAAAGGATTTTTGAAAAGTTAAACAAACGATTTGATTTTACTCACACCAGTCACATGACTGACCCAGAGTTTATTTTCTTTTGTTTTCCCTAAACTCTTGGGTGCCCAATTTTGTACGGGCAGTCAAGTACTCGGGATTTACAGATACTAGAAGAGCAGGAGCAGGAGGCTTCAGGATTATATAGATTGTTATTTCTGTTGTGTTGTAGGTTTTATACTCTAATAATGGTATTGTATACATATACTGTTTTATTTCAAAGTTATGTTATGAAATATATTTATTCGTTCCGCTGGTGTTTACTATGTTGTTGTATGTTCTTCTTCTATTCTAAGTTTCTATCTTATCTATTCTCACAATCTAATTTATTTCATGGACTATCTGGTATTTCTGATGCTTAAATAGTTGACATTGTGTTTATGTCGGTTATTCAGGATCGCGAAAACCCGGGTCTTTACAGTTGGAATCAAAGCTGAAGGTTAAGTTATTACCTTGGCTCTGTAGCGTGACTCAGTAGGGATGGGGTTAGTAATACCCAAGATTGAGTTGAGAGTATATATACGAGCGAACGTATTTGTAATTTGATATAAAATTGTTTTATATTGTGGAGATTTATTGGTTGAGTTATTTATGAGTTCTGGTCGACCAGTTTGATCCACTGTATCAGTAGGGGTTTATAAACACTTGAATACAATGAACCGACACGGTATGTTTTGAAAGGAGGGTTAATGAAATAATTTTACCCAAATATATTGTGACGGCCCGCCCCGCACCAACCGACATTTACTCCAAAGGTGCGTTGTACACATGTCCAGTTAGCACGGAACGGGTCGCCAGAAGGAAAAAGGAAATGAACATACAAAGAACCTGTAGAATGTCTCACAGCGCATAGAACAAAATATAATAATAACATACTTGACATAAAACAGGAGAGACAGTGCATAAGCTGAAAATCAGTACTAAACATCATAGCAGCGGAAATCCAAAGTACAGCTTATTACAACTTTCAAACTGTCTCAAAGCAAAAGTAAGGTAAATGAGGTACACTACTAATGCCCAAGTAGTGACCACCAACGACACAGGGAGAATGTGTATATATATTTATATCATACGTGGAAGCCTCCTGCCCGCCTCAGAATCAGCTACTCGCGCATCACCAGCTAACCTGTCTCTAATCTGCTCGTGTGAGCACCCAGAGTAATAAGAGGAGACATAAAACTCTAGGTCAGACATAAAGCCTGGTATGAGCGATAAGCATCTAAAGTGAACCATAACAGGTAGACTAAAACATACCTGAACCTGGACCTGCAACCAAAGAGTTAGCACTACATACTGTACAACACTCTAAGGTATCAAATCAAACAGTGTAAAGATACGGAGGTGGGGGAGGTGTGCATGTCATAGGGATGGCAAACAATCAAACATAGCATCCATCCTCACATCTCTCACTCAGTGCGTAAAGCATACGATATTCACCACTTCGATCACCCACATACCTTGCTACGATCACTTTGCCCCATGAAGTCATAAATGGCTTCATTGCACTGATAACGCAGCCACAAATTCCTCGCTATGTCCACTTGCCCCATGGAGTTACTCACCCCATCTGCGCTGGCTCATAGCCTTACCAATCCTTACTATGTCCACTTGCCCCATGGAGTTATTCACCCCATCTGCGCTGGCTCATAGTCTTACTACGCATCACCTTGCCCCTCAGGTCATAATGACCCTACTGCACTGATAACGTAGTCTTGCTACCATCACCTTGCCCCTCGGGTCGTAATGACCCTACTGCACTGATAAGTAGCCCATCATTCCTTTTAGTGGTGAATCGAAGTTATGAACATCGACAACTCCTTAGCACACGTCCCGCAGCAAAGTCCAACCATGAAGTGAACTTGTTGGTTCCCAACTGGTTCCGGGATCCTGAGCTCTAACTTCCCCTATTGGACTACCTTTGCATCTCGGGTTATTGGTCAATACTGGGTCGGGTCGGGTTCTTCCTCAGGTCATCGGTTCGGGTCGGTGTCCTTTATCCGTTCGGGTCGGGTCCCCCTTCCGATGCGGTTCGGGTCGGCGTTCCTCTGGGTTCGAGTCAGCTGCTTCTTCTTCTTCGGGTCGGGTCGGTGCTTCCTTTCGGGTCGGGTCGGGTCCTTCTTGGTTTGTGCTTTCGATCCGTCTTCATGCTCCCCTTCATATGCTCCTATCCGATCCGCTTTTGTGCTCCTGCTCTGATTCGCCTTTGTGTTTCCGATCCGATCCGTCCCCTTCGATCCGATCCGTCTTCCTCTATCCGATCCGATCCCAGTTTAGCTAGCGTGGCCTTCCTTTTTTCCACTTTTCCCAAGTGTTGGGTTCCGATCCGATCGGATTCTTTGCTCGGTTCTACATATCCGATCCGAGCCCCCTTATCCGATCCGATCCGAACTCTGCACTGTTTTCTGAAACTGTTCCAGCAAGTGTTTACGCCATTCGACGACGTTTTCGACCATTCTAACTATTGAAATCAATCACAAAGCATTTCATACAGTCATAGCAACATGCATAATCAACCACAAACATCATTCACATCAATATCATAGGTTAAAATGGATCAAACATACCCAAAATCCCACATTTCCCCTTAAGCATGTTTAGGTGAAACTAATGATAGGATTAGCAAAACTTAACCAAATTAACCCAAATTCATATCAGAGGTCTAAAACATCATTTAAGAATTTATGAACATTTTTCCCGAATTTTATCATACTTAAATTCGCTAATTAGCACTAATCACCCCTAATTAGCCATAATTAGTGTAAAACTATGCAAATCACTCACCTTAGCCACAAATAAACTAAGATCTGAAATAGTTCTCTGATTTGATGTGAATTTCAATGCCAAACAGCAGCTCCTATGTTGCTTTGGTGAAGATCTTCCTTGATTAGGGGTTGCTAAGCTTAATCCTTGACCAAAAGATGATTTGGAGGTGATTTAGAGGTTGGAGGCCATTTTTAGGGATCCTTGGTGATAAGTGGAGGCTAGAAAACTGAAATGGAATGATTCTCCATCTCATTTCAGCCCTCCCATAACCCTAATCCCGAAATGGGTTATGGGCCTACTCACTAATCACCCAATTTGGCCCAGTTAAGCAGTTTTTCACCCTCCAAACCTTGTTTCAGCCATATCTCCCAAACGGTAAGTCCGTTTGGCTATTATGACCACTCTACGGAAAGAGAAACTATCAAACGAATCAAATGGAAGTGATTTCAGGTCAAAATTCCTTTCCAATCAAAAGTTATGGCCAAAACAGTACCGACTAGGGGCAAAATGGTCATTTAAAAATCGACAAAAATCATAAGCATGGGAAATGACTCTAATAGATGTTTCCCAAAGTTACATGACCATACGACTTCACATGGGAAAGAAATAAATATTCTACGATCCTATGATGTGTAGAATACGGGTCGTTACACTCTCCCCCCCTTAAGAAATTTCGCCCCCGAAATTCCCTAATCAAAACACACACAAGGGTCCCGCATGCCTATCAATCATAAAACAACCATCAAACATGCAAAACAAGTCTATCCTAGCATGCAGAATAACTAAATCGCAAAGTAAATCTTACCAGGCAAAGAGTTCTGGATATGCCTTCCTAATGCTTTCTTCTGTCTCCCAAGTACAATCATTCTCGTCCTCGCCCCACTGAACCTTGACTAGCTTCACCGACTTCCTTCGAAGTTGCTTCGTATCGTGCCCCACAATACGAATCGGCTTGCGGTTCCCAACCGCCTCGGGTTCTACTTCGAAGTCCTCTAACTGATCAGGTGAAATAGTCACATTTGAGTCGTGAACGAACTTCCTTAGTTGGGAAACATGAAACACATTGTGAACTCCCGCCATTTTCTCTGGTAAGCCAACTCTATACGCCAAATTCCCGACTAATTCAAGAACAGGGAACGGGCCAACAAATCTTGGTGCCAACTTGCCTCTCCTGCCAAATCGTATCACGCTCTTCAACGGAGAGATCTTAACAAACACCAAGTCACCAACGGAGAATTTCAAATCTCTTCTCCTCTTATCAGCATAGCATTTCTGTCTATCTTGAGCAGCTTTCATTCGTTGCTGAATGATCTTGATCTTATCGGAAGTTTCTCTCACCACATCTGGTCCAAGCACAAACTTCTCGCCAGTCTCTATCCAACATGATGGTGAGTTGCACGGTCTTCCGTACAAAGCTTCATATGGGGCCATACCGATACTGGATTGGTAGCTATTATTATATGCAAACTCTACTAGATGCAAGTGGTCATCCCATGATCCACCAAAATCCAATATACAAGCTCTCAAGAGATCTTCCAATATACGATTCACCCTCTCCGTCTGACCGTCGGTCTGAGGATGATATGCGGTACTGAGATGTAATCCTGACCCTAGAGCCTCTTGTAAGCTCTTCCAAAACCCACTAGTGAACAACGGGTCTCGGTCACTCACAATGCTTTTGGGTACTCCATGAAATCTCACTACCCACTTCATATACAATTCTGCCAACTTGGTTGCCGTTCTGGTCGATTTGACTGGTATAAATCTTGCGCTCTTAGTCAATCGATCCACAATTACCCAAATGCTATCATATCCCGATCTAGTCCTTGGTAAGCCATCGATGAAATCCATCGAAACTTGTTCCCATTTCCATTCGGGAATTTCTAATGGTTGCAACAACCCACTAGGCTTCTTTTGCTCGGCTTTAACTAGCTGGCAATTCATGCATTTGGATATAAACTTTCCAACGTCTCTTTTCATCCCTTCCCAGTAGTAGGTTCGCTTCATGTCTCGATACATCTTATTACCACCGGGATGCATAGTCAGTTTTGAGTGATGACATTCTCGAAGCACTTCATCCCTCAAACCATTCACGTTGGGCACAACTAGTCTTCCATTTTTCCGAAGCCATCCATCTCGATCAAGCCCATACACACTCATCTCCTCATCGATACCCATCTCTAACTTGGAGATGATTTCTTGTAGATTAGGATCGTCCCTCTGACTAGAACCAATCCGCTCTATCAAACTGGGTCTGATCGTCAAACTAGCTAGCATAACTGGATCCAATTCGCACTTTGGTCTGAAATCAAACCCCGCGATATACTCCAGTTGCTTCCATTCAAGAAACATTGCACCTAAGCTGGCATGTCTCCTACTCAAGGCATCGGCTACCGCATTACCCTTCCCAGGTGTATACGCGATATCAAAATCATACGAAGCCAAGAACTCTAACCATCTCTGCTGACGGAGATTCAGATCTTTCTGAGAGAAGAGATATTTTAACGATTTATGATCGGTAAACAACTCAAATCTTTCTCCCAAGAGATAGTGTCTCCACATCTTCAGCGCAAATACAATCGCTGCCAATTCCAAATCATGGGTAGGATACTTCTTCTCATGCGGCTTTAGCTGTCGACTAGCATAAGCTACAACCCTACCTCCTTGCATCAATACTGCACCCAGTCCGGTACCACAAGCATCCGTGTATACCGTCATCTCTTCATTCCCTTTAGGAATGACTAACACTGGCGCACGCGTCAACCTCTCCTTTAGACTTTTGAAGGCATCCTCACACACTCCGTCCCAGACGAAGGACTGATTCTTCTTAGTCAACTGAGTCAACGGTGCTGCTATCTTGGAGAAGTCTTGGATAAACTTACAATAATATCCAGCTAATCCCAAGAAACTTCTTACATCTGTTGCATTCTTGGGTGTAGGCCAATCCTGTACCGTAGCCACCTTCGCAGGGTCCACGACAATACCACTCTCTGAAACAACATGACCCAAGAATCTTACTTCCCTTCTCCAAAAATGACACTTAGAGAATTTCGCTTTCAATTGGTGTTTCCTCAACACCTCCATCACTATCCTCAAGTGCCCCTTGGTTCCTCCTCTGTCCTTGAGTAAACAAGGATATCATCCACGAACACAAGAACAAACTTATTCAACTGATCTCTGAATACTCGATTCATAAGATCCACAAAATAGGCTGGTGCATTGGTCAACCCAAATGGCATAACCAACCACTCATAAAATCCAGACGGCGTCCTAAATGCCATTTTCGGAACACTCTCATCTGCTACTCGAAGCTGATGAAATCCTGTCGCGAGGTCCAACTGGGAGAACACTCTTGCTCCTTCCAGCTGATCAAACAAATCATCTATCCGCGGTAGAGGATACTTATTCTTCCTCGTCACCTTATTCAACTCGCGATAGTCCACACACAAACGAAGGGAACCATCTGCCTTAGTGACAAATACAACTGGTGCTCCCTACTCGGAGACACTCCTTCTAATCAATCCCTTCTTCAAAAGATTGCTGACTTGCACCCCGAGCTCTCGCTGCTCCTTTGGTGCCATACGACGAAGTGGCATCACTATAGGTCTGGCATCTTTCACTAAATCAATACGGAACTCAATCTCTCGGTGTGATGGAAGCCCGGTCACCTCCTCGAAGACGTCCGGATACTGGCCAACCACGGGCACATCTGACAACTCATCCTGCGGGATGTCGAGGGAATTTACAAAACTAGCCATAACCCCATCACTAGGTAAGCTACCAAACACTACCCTCCGCCCATCATCCGCCCTTACTGTCACCAAAAAGCCCTCACAGTCTACCACCACCCCGTATCTTTGGAGCCAATCGACTCCCAATATAATGCCATACCCAGTAAAGTCCAAAACAAAGCAATCACATACAAACATACATCCATGACTCGATAAGACCAAATTCCTGCAAATCATACTAAGGCTAGTCGAACCACCAATCGGGTTCGTTACTATCAATGGTCTATCGACTATCTCGGGTTCCAGTCCCAACCTATCTACCAGGTCACTAGATATGAAGGAACGGGAAGCCCCAGTATCAAACAAAACTCGAACTGGTATATCATAAATAGAAAGCATACCTTGAATAACAACATTCCTTCCTTTCTCCGCCGCAGTTGGGGCATTCGACGAAGAAGGAATAGCATCAAGAGCATATGCTTTCACAATCTGCTTCTCCTTAAGAGGTTGCGGACACTTATCTTTCTGATGTCCCACTTGACCACAGTTGTAGCACTTCCTTTCCGCTGGCTTGGCCCGACATTCTTTAGCATAATGGCCCTTCTTTCCACAGCTGAAGCACTCAACATCCTTCTTGCTCTTTTTCTGGCCACCTTTAGATTGGTCCTGCTTCCTCTTATTCTGAGAGTTATTCTTGCCTCCACCACCTACTTGCGGCTTTGGCCCTTCTGCAGATGCAGCCTCGGTCTTTGACTTAGGGTAAAGACTCTCTGATCTCAAAGCTTTCCCCACGATCGATTCTAAAGTCTCATCGATGTGGTTGATAAGCCTTTCCCCCAAGTACCCATCCAAACCAGTAATGAACTTCTCATTCTTCTTTTCAGGAGTATCGATAAGAGATAGTCCATATTTCGACAAAGTGTCGAACTCAGCAATATAATCAGAAACTGCCCTCCCATTCTGCTTCAGTTCCAAGAACCTCTTAAACAACACTGACTTCTGGGCAGCTGGAATGAACTTCTCGCTAAAGCGAGCCTTGAACTGAACCCAAGTAACCTGGTCCTCTGGAGTAGCTGTTCTAATAGCATTCCACCAATTCATCGCTCGCCCTTGCAACTGGCGAGACGCTAGCCTTCTCTTCATCGCATCCTCAAGACCCAAGTCATCAAAGATATGATCACAGCTATCCATCCAATCTTGAACATCCGTGGCCGACTCCGTCCCGTGGAACGGTTTCCCACCAAGGTTAGTGTAATCCTTGCACAACTTGGCGAAATCGACCCTAGGCGCCTGCACTACTGGGCCAACACCAGCTCCGGGATTGGGAACTGCCCCTTGCACTTCTCTAAGCATGTCTCTCATGAGGTTGGTAAACATCGCCCTCATGTCAGCGACATTCCCATTATTGGCCCCTCTACCGGTACCTCTAACATGTCGGCTCATCGTCAATCTGTAAAAGGGAAACGATTAACGACCCCATAGTGGTACTAGTGCAGTGCAACTTCTTTCTTATACTACTAATAGTATATATATACATAGCTTTTGAAAACCAAATTAATCACAAATACGCGCTCTCATATACGTACTAACTCTCCCTAGTGTCTTTCCCTAGGTTAACTACGCAACCTAGAGCTCTGATACCAAGTGTGACGGCCCGCCCCGCACCAACCGACATTTACTCCAAAGGTGCGCTGTACACATGTCCAGTTAGCACGGAACGGGTCGCAGAAGGAAAAAGGAAGAAGGAAATGAACATACAAAGAACCTGTAGAATGTCTCACAGCGCATAGAACAAAATATAATAATAACATACTTGACATAAAACAGGAGAGACAATGCATAAGCTGAAAATCAGAACTAAACATCATAGCAGCGGAAATCCAAAGTACAGCTTATTACAAGTTTCAAACTGTCTCAAAGCAAAAGTAAGGTAAATGAGGTACACTACTAATGCCCAAGTAGTGACCACCAACGACACAGGGAGAATGTGTATATATATTTATATCATACGTGGAAGCCTCCTGCCCGCCTCAGAATCAGCTACTCGCGCATCACCAGCTAACCTGTCTCTAGTCTGCTCGTGTGAGCACCCAGAGTAATAAGAGGAGACATAAAACTCTGGGTCAGACATAAAGCCTGGTATGAGCGATAAGCATCTAAAGTGAACAATAACAGGTAGACTAAAACATACCTGAACCTGGACCTGCAACCAAAGAGTTAGCACTACATACTGTACAACACTCTAAGGTATCATATCAAATAGTGTAAAGATACGGAGGTAGGGGAGGTGTGCATGTCATAGGGATGGCAAACAATCAAACATAGCATCCATCCTCACATCTCTCACTCAGTGCGTAAAGCATACGATATTCACCACTTCGATCACCCACATACCTTGCTACGATCACTTTGCCCCATGAAGTCATAAATGGCTTCATTGCACTGATAACGCAGCCACAAATTCCTCGCTATGTCCACTTGCCCCATGGAGTTACTCACCCCATCTGCGCTGGCGCATAGCCTTACCAATCCTTACTATGTCCACTTTCCCCATGGAGTTATTCACCCCATCTGCGCTGGCTCATAGTCTTACTACGCATCACCTTGCCCCTCGGGTCATAATGACCCTACTGCACTGATAACGTAGTCTTGCTACCATCACCTTGCCCCTCGGGTCGTAATGACCCTACTGCACTGATAAGTAGCCCATCATTCCTTTTAGTGGTGAATCGAAGTTATGAACATCGACAACTCCTTAGCACACGTCCCGCAGCAAAGTCCAACCATGAAGTGAACTCGTTGGTTCCCAACTGGTTCCGGGATCCTGAGCTCTAACTTCCCCTATTGGACTACCTTTGCATCTCGGGTTATTGGTCAATACTGGGTCAGGTCGGGTTCTTCCTCAGGTCATCGGTTCGGGTCGGTGTCCTTTATCCGTTCGGGTCGGGTCCCCCTTCCGATGCGGTTCGGGTCGGTGTTCCTCTGGCTTCGAGTCAGCTGCTTCTTCTTCTTCGGGTCGGGTCGGTGCTTCCTTTCGGGTCGGGTCCTTCTTGGTTTGTGCTTTCGATCCGTCTTCATGCTCCCCTTCATATGCTCCTATCCGATCCGCTTTTGTGCTCCTGCTCTGATTCGCCTTTGTGTTTCCGATCCGATCCGTCCCCTTCGATCCGATCCGTCTTCCTCTATCCGATCCGATCCCAGTTTAGCTAGCGTGGCCTTCCTTTTTGCCACTTTTCCCAAGTGTTGGGTTCCGATCCGATCGGATTCTTTGCTCAGTTCTACATATCCGATCCGAGCCCCCTTATCCGATCCGATCCGAACTCTGCACTGTTTTCTGAAACTGTTCCAGCAAGTGTTTACGCCATTCGACGACGTTTTCGACCATTCTAACTATTGAAATCAATCACAAAGCATTTCATACAGTCATAGCAACATGCATAATCAACCACAAACATCATTCACATCAATATCATAGGTTAAAATGGATCAAACATACCCAAAATCCCACATTTCCCCTTAAGCATGTTTAGGTGAAACTAATGATAGGATTAGCAAAACTTAACCAAATTAACCCAAATTCATATCAGAGGTCTAAAACATCATTTAAGAATTTATGAACATTTTCCCCGAATTTTATCATACTTAAATTCGCTAATTAGCACTAATCACCCCTAATTAGCCATAATTAGTGTAAAACTATGCAAATCACTCACCTTTGCCACAAATAAACTAAGATCTGAAATAGTTCTCTGATTTGATGTGAATTTCAATGCCAAACAGCAGCTCCTATGTTGCTTTGGTGAAGATCTTCCTTGATTAGGGGTTGCTAAGCTTAATCCTTGACCAAAAGATGATTTGGAGGTGATTTAGAGGTTGGAGGCCATTTTTAGGGATCCTTGGTGATAAGTGGAGGCTAGAAAACTGAAATGGAATGATTCTCCATCTCATTTCAGCCCTCCCATAACCCTAATCCCGAAATGGGTTATGGGCCTACTCACTAATCACCCAATTTGGCCCAGTTAAGCAGTTTTTCACCCTCCAAACCTTGTTTCAGCCATATCTCCCAAACGGTAAGTCCGTTTGGCTATTATGACCACTCTACGGAAAGAGAAACTATCAAACGAATCAAATGGAAGTGGTTTCAGGTCAAAATTCCTTTCCAATCAAAAGTTATGGCCAAAACAGTACCGACTAGGGGCAAAATGGTCATTTAAAAATCGACAAAAATCATAAGCATGGGAAATGACTCTAATAGATGTTTCCCAAAGTTACATGACCATACGACTTCACATGGGAAAGAAATAAATATTCTACGATCCTATGATGTGTAGAATACGGGTCGTTACATATATTTTGATATGAAAGAATCAGAATTTTTATAAAATATTGGATATATCGGTTGTTATTAGAATCAATCAGATTACAATAGAAATGGTTATGTAAATAACCAATCAGAATTTGTATAAGTGTAATGTATAAAAATAGACGGATTAAATCTGAAATTTAATTAGAATTGGAATTAAAATTCCTAAAAGTTTGAGAAGTGTTTGTAAATGGATTTGAATTAAATATATGAGAATTTTAAAATCATGGGAGATTTTAAATTGTTTACAAGCATTTTGAATAATATTTTGAAATGTATTTCAAAATGGAAATGTTTAGAAATGGTTTTGAAAGTGATTGTAACGACCCGCGTTCTACGCATCATAGGATCGTAGGATATTTATTTCTTTCACATACGAAGTCGTATGGTCATGTAACTTTGGGAGACGACTATTGGGGTCATTTCCCATGTTCATGATTTTTCCCGATTTTTAAATGACCATTTTACCCCTAGTTAGCACTGTTTTGGCCATAACTTTTGACTGGAAAGGAATTTTGACCTGAAACCACTTCCATTGGCTTTGAATGATAGTTTCTCTTTCCGTAGAGTGGTCACATTAGCCAAACGGACTTACCGTTTGGGAGATATGGCTGAAACAAGTTTCAGACGGTGAAAAACAGCTTAGTTGGGCTTAACCGGGTGATTAGCAGCTAGGCCCAAGGGGAATTTCGGGTTTAGAGGTATAGGAGGGCTGATTAGGGTTAGGTTATCACTTTCATTTCAGTTCTCAGCCGCCACTTTCATCCTTAGACACTCTAACAATGGCTTCCTACATCTAAAACACCCCAAATCACTCTCTAATTGAAGATTAGGCTTAGCAACACCAAATTAAGGAGAAAAAGCACCAAAGCAAGGTTGGAACTGCTGTTAGACATCAGTATTCGCCCCAAATCAGAGGAGTTTCAGTTCTGAGAATTTCATTTGTGGCCAAGGTGAGTGATTTGCATAGTTTTTGCACTAATTACAGTGATTAAGGGTAATTAGTGAAGATTAGCGAATTTAAACGTAAATAAATTCTGGAAAAATTCTTAAAATTCTAAAATAATGTTTTAAGGCTCTGTTAGAAATTTGGGTTAATTTCGATGTGTTTTGCTAATCGTATGCTTAAACATGATTAGAAGGGATTATAAGAAAATGTGAGGTTTTGGCCACTTTTGATCCATTTTGATTCATTTAAATTGTTGTTTGTTGTTTGTGGTTGCTATTACATGTTACTATGACTCTATGGTATGTTTCATGATTGATTAGAATAGTTAAATTGCTCGAAAACGTCGTCGAATGGCGTAGAAAGCTTGCTGGAAAGTTGCAGAAGTGTGCAGGCTCCGAACCGGTTCGGATCGGAGAAAGGGGTCGGATCGGACTAGGGAACTGACCAAGGGGATCCGAACTGGATGAGGACTTGCCACTGGAAGAAGTTTGGCAGGAAGGAAGGCCATTGCTTAGAGTTGGAGTTGGACAGGAGATCGGATCAGAGCGATGGAGCGGATCGGATCGGAGTAAGCTAGGGAACGGAGCGGATCGGATCGGAAGAGTGATTGGAGGCCAGATCGGATCGACTGGAGCAAGACGAAGGGATCGGATCGGATCGGAGTAGATGGGGAACGATGAAGCTGATCGAAGGAGGAGCATGAACTCGAAGGAAAACAGCAACCCGACCCGACCCGGAGGAGGACACCGACCCGACCCGAAGTAAAGAACCCGACCCGAACCGAATGGGAAGATGACAAGGAGGACCGACCCGAACCGACGAGAATAACGACTACCGACCCGAACCGAATTCTAGAGATGCTATTGCGCGATGACTTTTCTGAAGACCCACTCCAATTCGACCAAACCCGAGATGCAAAGGAAGTCCAAATGAGAAGTTAGAGCTCAAGATTTAGATGGGAATCAACGAGCTCGCTTCATGGTTGGGCTTTGCTGCGGGACGCGTGCTAAGGAGTTATCGACACCTATAGCTTTGGACCACTATGGTAGGAGGTACGAAGGCGGATTCAGGGCCATTATGGCATTGGTAGAACCAAGGGCTATGACCAATGAAGTGGGTCATTGAAATGTTTGGTCATGACTCCAAGTGTTTGGCTTGGTCACAGCAGGGTTTCTACAAGTCGGGATTCGTCGTTGCCTCAGTTTGTCTAGTGTTCCAAAGTGGTAGATGTCGTACGCTTTACGCATTGAGTGAGAGATGCGAGGATGGCTGCTATGGATGACTTGTTTGCTATCATTTTGACATGCACACCCCACCCCCGTATTCTTACACTATTTATTATGGCACCTTGGAGTATTGTACGGTATGTGGTACTAACTCTTTGGTTGCAGGTCCAGGTTCAGGTATGGTTTAGTATACCTGTTATTATTCTGTTTAGATGCTTATCGCTCATACCAGGCTTTATGTCTGACCCAGAGTTTTATGTCTCTTCTTATTACTCTGGGTGCTCACACGAGCAGACTAGAGACAGGTTAGCTGGTGATGCACGGGTAGATGATCCGGAGACGAGCAGGAGGCTTCCACGTACTATATACATAATATTCTCCCTGTGTTGTTGAAGATCACTGCTTGGGCATTGTTGGTGTATCTTCTATTTTAGCTTTCTTTTGTTTAGAGACAGTAAACTTGGAAAGTTGTAATAAGCTGTATTTGGATTTCCGCTGCTTTGAGATTGATGTTGGTTTTAGTTATCAGCTTATGCACTGTCTCGCCTGTTTTATGTCAAGTATGTTATTATTATATTTTATTCCATGCGCTGTGAGACATTCTACAGGTCCTTTGATTAGTTCGTTCCCTTCTTTCCTTTCTTCTGACGACCGTCTTGTGCTAGTCGGGCATGTGTACAGCGCACTTTTGGAGGAAATGCAGGCTGGTGCAAGGCGGGCCGTCACACTTGGTATCAGAGCTCTAGGTTGCGTAGTTAACCTAGGGAAGTTATCAGGGAGAGATAGTATACGTATACGAGAGAGCGTATTTGTAATTATTTTGGTTTTCAAAAGCTATATATATACTATTAGTAGTATAAGGATGAAGTCGTACTGCACTAGCACCACTATGGAATCGTTAATCATTTCCTTTTTCAGATTGACGATGAGCCGAGATACTAGAGGTGCTGGTAGGGGAGCCAATAATGGGATTGCTGCTGACATGAGGACAATGTTTACTGACCTCATGAGAGAGATGCTTAGAGATGTGCAGAGGGCAGCTCCCAATGGTGGTGGTCCAATAGTGCAGGCGCCAAGAGTCGACTTCGCCAAGCTGAATAAGGATTATACTAGTCTTGGTGGGAAGTCATTCCATGGAACGGAGTCGGCTACAGACGTTCAGGATTGGTTGGATAGTTGCGAACGTATCTTCGAGGATTTGGGTATCGAGGATGCGATGAAGAGAAAGCTAGCGTCCCGTCAGCTGCAAGGGCGGGCAATGAATTGGTGGAATGCTATAAAGGCAGCTACTCCCGAAGACCAGATTACTTGGGAGCAGTTTAAGGCTCGCTTTAGTGAGAAGTTCATTCCAGCTGCTCAGAAGTCAATGTTGTTTAAGAAATTCTTGGAGCTCAAGCAGAATGGCAGGGCTGTCTCGGAGTATATTGCTGAATTTGACACTTTGTCAAAATATGGGTTATCTCTTATAGATACTGCCGAGAAAAAGAATGAGAAATTCATAACTGGATTGGATCAGTACTTGGGGGAAAAACTTATTAACCACATCGATGAGACGTTTGAATCGATTGTGGGGAAAGCGTTAAGGTCGGAAAGTCTCTACCCTAAGCCAAAGACTGAGGTTGCATCCGCAGACGAGCCAAAGCCACAAGCTAGTGGTGGAGGCAAAGGTGGTTCCCAGAGTAAGAGAAAGCAGAATCAGGCTAAGGATGGCCAGAAGAAAAAGAATAAGCAAGATGTGGAGTGCTTCAGCTGTGGTAAGAAGGGCCATTATGCTAGTAATTGTCGGGCCAAGCCAGCAGATAGGAAGTGCTTCAACTGTGGCCAAATGGGGCATCACAAGGACAAGTGTCCCCAGCCCCCTAAGGAAAAGCAAATGGTGAAAGCATATGCTCTTAATGCTATTCCTTCTTCGTCGAATGCCCCAACTGCGGCGGAGAAGGGAAAGAATGTCGTCATTCAAGGTATGCTTTCTGTTTATGATGTTCCTGTTAGAGTTTTGTTTGATACCGGAGCTTCCAGTTCTTTCATATCTAGTGACCTGGTAGATAGGTTGGGATTGGAGCCCGAGATTGTCGATAGACCTTTAGTAGTGACGAACCCGATTGGTGGTTCGACTAGTCTTAGCATGATTTGTCGTAATGTGGTTCTATCGAGTCATGAATGCATGTTTGTTTGTGATTGCTTTGTTTTGGGCTTTACTGGGTTTGGCATTATTTTGGGAGTAGATTGGCTCCAAAGATACGGGGTGGTGGTAGACTGTGAGGGCTTGTTGGTGACAGCTAGAGCGGATGATGGGCGGAGGATAGTGTTTGGTGGTCTACCCAGTAAGGGGGTATTGGCTAGTTTTCTAAACTCCCTCGACATTCCGCATAGTGAGTTGTCAGGTTTGCCCGTGGTTGGCCAGTATCCGGATGTTTTCGAAGAAGTGACCGGACTTCCACCACACCGAGAGATTGAATTTCGTATTGATTTGGTAAAAGATGCCAGGCCTATAGTGATGCCACTTCGTCGAATGGCACCAAGAGAGCAGCGAGAGCTCGAGGTGCAAGTCAGCGATCTTTTGAAGAAGGGATTTATCAGAAGGAGTGTTTCTGAATGGGGAGCACCAGTTGTGTTTGCTACCAAGGCGGATGGTTCCCTTCGTTTGTGTGTAGACTACCGCGAGTTGAATAAAGTGACGAGGAAGAACAAGTATCCTCTACCGCGGATAGATGATTTGTTTGATCAGTTGAGTGGCGCGAGAGTATTTTCTCAGTTGGATCTCGCGACAGGTTTTCATCAGCTTAGAGTGGAAGCTGAGAGTATAGCTAAAACGGCATTTCGAACGCCGTCTGGGTTTTATGAATGGTTGGTTATGCCATTTGGGCTGACTAATGCCCCGGCATATTTTGTGGACCTTATGAATAGGGTATTCAGAGATCAGTTGAATAAGTCTGTCCTTGTGTTCGTTGATGATATTTTGGTCTATTCGAGGACAGAGGAGGAACACAAGGAACATTTAAAAGTAGCGATGGAGGTGTTGAGAAAACACCAATTGAAAGCAAAGTTTTCTAAGTGTCACTTCTGGAAAAGGGAAGTGAGGTTCTTGGGCCATGTTGTATCAGAGAGTGGTATTGCCGTGGACCCAGCAAAGGTGGCTACGGTACAAGATTGGCCTACGCCCAAGAATGCAACAGATGTAAGAAGTTTCTTGGGATTAGCGGGATATTATCGTAAGTTTATCCAAGGTTTCTCCAAGATAGCAGCATCATTGACTCAGTTGACAAAGAAGAATCAAGCTTTTGTCTGGGATGAAAGGTGCGAGAATGCATTCAGAAGTCTAAAGGACAAGTTGACAAGCGCACCAGTGTTAGTCATTCCTAAGGGGGATGAAGAGATGACGGTATACACGGATGCCTGTGGTACCGGACTGGGTGCTGTATTGATGCAAGGCGGTAGGGTTGTAGCTTATGCAAGTCGGCAATTGAAACCGCACGAGAGAAGATACCCTACCCATGATTTAGAATTGGCAGCGATCGTGTTCGCGTTAAAGATGTGGAGACACTATCTCTTGGGAGAAAGATTTGAGCTGTTTACAGATCATAAGTCGTTGAAGTATCTATTCTCCCAGAAGGATTTAAATCTCCGTCAGCAGAGATGGTTAGAGTTCTTAGCTTCCTATGATTTTGACATCGCATATACACCAGGAAAGGGCAATGCGGTGGCTGATGCATTGAGTAGAAGACATGCCAGCTTAGGGGCTATGTTCCTTGAATGGAAGCAACTGGAGTTTATCGCGGGGTTTGATTTCAGACCAAAGTGCGAATTGGATCCAGAAATGTTAGCAAGTTTGACGATCAGACCCACTTTGATTGAGCGGATCGGCTCTAGTCAGAGGGACGATCCTAACCTATTGGAAATCATCTCCAAGTTAGAAATGGGAATCGATGAGGAGATGAACAAGTATGGGCTTGATCGAGATAGATGGCTTAGAAAGAATGGAAAGCTTGTTGTACCCAATGTCAATGGATTGAGGGATGAAGTGCTTAGAGAATGTCATCACTCAAAGCTGACTATACACCCCGGTGGTAATAAGATGTATAGAGATATGAAGCAGACCTACTACTGGGAAGGGATGAAAAGAGACGTTGGGAAGTTTATATCCAAGTGCATGAATTGCCAGCTAGTTAAAGCCGAGCAAAAGAAGCCTAGTGGGTTGTTACAGCCCTTAGAAATTCCCAAATGGAAATGGGAGCAAGTCTCGATGGATTTCATCGATGGGTTACCAAGGACTAGATCGGGATATGACAGCATTTGGGTAATTGTAGATCGACTGACTAAAAGTGCAAGGTTTATACCAGTCAAATCGACCAGAACGGCAACTAAGTTAGCAGAATTGTATATGAAGTGGATAGTGAGATTTCATGGAGTACCTAAAAGCATTGTGAGCGACCGAGACCCGTTGTTCACTAGTGGGTTTTGGAGGAGCTTGCAAGAGGCGCTAGGGTCAGAGTTACATCTCAGTACCGCGTATCATCCTCAGACCGACGGTCAGACGGAAAGGGTGAATCGTATTTTGGAAGATCTCTTGAGAGCATGTATATTGGATTTTGGTGGATCATGGGATGACCATCTGCATCTAGTAGAGTTTGCATATAATAATAGCTACCAATCCAGTATCGGTATGGCTCCGTTTGAAGCTTTGTACGGAAGGCCGTGTAACTCACCATCATGTTGGATAGAGACTGGCGAGAAGTTTATGCTTGGACCAGATGTGGTGAGGGAAACTTCAGATAAGATCAAGATCATTCAGCAACGAATGAAGGCAGCCCAAGATAGGCAGAAGAGTTATGCTGATAAGAGGCGAAGAGACTTAAAGTTCTCAGTTGGTGACTTGGTATTTGTCAAGATTTCCCCGTTGAAGAGTGTAATACGATTTGGCAGGAGAGGCAAGTTGGCACCAAGGTTTGTTGGCCCATTCCCTGTTCTTGAACTAGTCGGGAATTTGGCATATAGGATTGACTTACCAGAGAAGATGGCGGGAGTTCATAACGTATTTCATGTTTCCCAACTAAAGAAGTTCGTTCACGACTCAGATATGACTATTCCACCTGATCAGTTAGAGGACTTCGAAGTAGAACCCGAGGCGGTTGGGAACCGCAAGCCGGCCCATATTGTCGAGTACGACATGAAACAACTTCGAAGGAAGGCGGTGAAGCTAGTCAAGGTACAGTGGAGCGAGGACGAGAGTGATTGTACTTGGGAAACAGAGGAGGACATAAGGAAGAAGTATCCAGAACTCTTTGTCTGGTAAGATTTTGACTTTGATTTAGTTTTTCCGCATGCTAGGATAGACTTGTTTGCTTGTTTTGCATGTTTGATTGTTATATGTGGTTGTTAGGCATGCGGGATCCTTTGTATGTTTTGGGTTAAGTAATTTCGGGGACGAAATTTCTTAAGGGGGGGAGAGTGTAACGACCCGCGTTCTACGCATCATAGGATCGTAGGATATTTATTTCTTTCACATACGAAGTCGTATGGTCATGTAACTTTGGGAGACGACTATTGGGGTCATTTCCCATGTTCATGATTTTTCCCGATTTTTAAATGACCATTTTACCCCTAGTTAGCACTGTTTTGGCCATAACTTTTGACTGGAAAGGAAATTTGACCTGAAACCACTTCCATTGGCTTTGAATGATAGTTTCTCTTTCCGTAGAGTGGTCACATTAGCCAAACGGACTTACCGTTTGGGAGATATGGCTGAAACAAGTTTCAGACGGTGAAAAACAGCTTAGTTGGGCTTAACCGGGTGATTAGCAGCTAGGCCCAAGGGGAATTTCGGGTTTAGAGGTATAGGAGGGCTGATTAGGGTTAGGTTATCACTTTCATTTCAGTTCTCAGCCGCCACTTTCATCCTTAGACACTCTAACAATGGCTTCCTACATCTAAAACACCCCAAATCACTCTCTAATTGAAGATTAGGCTTAGCAACACCAAATTAAGGAGAAAAAGCACCAAAGCAAGGTTGGAACTGCTGTTAGACATCAGTATTCGCCCCAAATCAGAGGAGTTTCAGTTCTGAGAATTTCATTTGTGGCCAAGGTGAGTGATTTGCATAGTTTTTGCACTAATTACAGTGATTAAGGGTAATTAGTGAAGATTAGCGAATTTAAACGTAAATAAATTCTGGAAAAATTCTTAAAATTCTAAAATAATGTTTTAAGGCTCTGTTAGAAATTTGGGTTAATTTCGATGTGTTTTGCTAATCGTATGCTTAAACATGATTAGGAGGGATTATAAGAAAATGTGAGGTTTTGGCCACTTTTGATCCATTTTGATTCATTTAAATTGTTGTTTGTTGTTTGTGGTTGCTATTACATGTTACTATGACTCTATGGTATGTTTCATGATTGATTAGAATAGTTAAATTGCTCGAAAACGTCGTCGAATGGCGTAGAAAGCTTGCTGGAAAGTTGCAGAAGTGTGCAGGCTCCGAACCGGTTCGGATCGGAGAAAGGGGTCGGATCGGACTAGGGAACTGACCAAGGGGATCCGAACTGGATGAGGACTTGCCACTGGAAGAAGTTTGGCAGGAAGGAAGGCCATTGCTTAGAGTTGGAGTTGGACAGGAGATCGGATCAGAGCGATGGAGCGGATCGGATCGGAGTAAGCTAGGGAACGGAGCGGATCGGATCGGAAGAGTGATTGGAGGCCAGATCGGATCGACTGGAGCAAGACGAAGGGATCGGATCGGATCGGATCGGAGTAGATGGGGAACGAGGAAGCTGATCGAAGGAGGAGCATGAACTCGAAGGAAAACAGCAACCCGACCCGACCCGGAGGAGGACACCGACCCGACCCGAAGTAAAGAACCCGACCCGAACCGAATGGGAAGATGACAAGGAGGACCGACCCGAACCGACGAGAATAACGACTACCGACCCGAACCGAATTCTAGAGATGCTATTGCGCGATGACTTTTCTGAAGACCCACTCCAATTCGACCAAACCCGAGATGCAAAGGAAGTCCAAATGAGAAGTTAGAGCTCAAGATTTAGATGGGAATCAACGAGCTCGCTTCATGGTTGGGCTTTGTTGCGGGACGCGTGCTAAGGAGTTATCGACACCTATAGCTTTGGACCACTATGGTAGGAGGTACGAAGGCGGATTCAGGGCCATTATGGCATTGGTAGAACCAAGGGCTATGACCAATGAAGTGGGTCATTGAAATGTTTGGTCATGACTCCAAGTGTTTGGCTTGGTCACAGCAGGGTTTCTACAAGTCGGGATTCGTCGTTGCCTCAGTTTGTCTAGTGTTCCAAAGTGGTAGATGTCGTACGCTTTACGCATTGAGTGAGAGATGCGAGGATGGCTGCTATGGATGATTTGTTTGCTATCATTTTGACATGCACACCCCACCCCCGTATTCTTACACTATTTATTATGGCACCTTGGAGTATTGTACGGTATGTGGTACTAACTCTTTGGTTGCAGGTCCAGGTTCAGGTATGGTTTAGTATACCTGTTATTATTCTGTTTAGATGCTTATCGCTCATACCAGGCTTTATGTCTGACCCAGAGTTTTATGTCTCTTCTTATTACTCTGGGTGCTCACACGAGCAGACTAGAGACAGGTTAGCTGGTGATGCACGGGTAGATGATCCGGAGACGAGCAGGAGGCTTCCACGTACTATATACATAATATTCTCCCTGTGTTGTTGAAGATCACTGCTTGGGCATTGTTGGTGTATCTTCTATTTTAGCTTTCTTTTGTTTAGAGACAGTAAACTTGGAAAGTTGTAATAAGCTGTATTTGGATTTCCGCTGCTTTGAGATTGATGTTGGTTTTAGTTATCAGCTTATGCACTGTCTCGCCTGTTTTATGTCAAGTATGTTATTATTATATTTTATTCCATGCGCTGTGAGACATTCTACAGGTCCTTTGATTAGTTCGTTCCCTTCTTTCCTTTCTTCTGACGACCGTCTTGTGCTAGTCGGGCATGTGTACAGCGCACTTTTGGAGGAAATGCAGGCTGGTGCAAGGCGGGCCGTCACAGTGATATAGTATTGAACTCACTTCGGTCGCTGGGAAATAATTCCGATGATGATCTGGACATCAGCGGTGTTCATTTTCGAGTGTATAAGTGACGGATTACTACCAAAGATTTTGTTTTTGAATTATTTTGAGGAAATAAGTTATTCAGAAATTTAGATGTTTTGAATTACTATTATTATATGATTTCAAGCAAATTTGAAATAAATCCCAGGAATTTGAATTTTGGAATTAAACTTAACCTATGAAGTTAAAGAGATTAAAATAGAAAACGTGAATAAATAAATAAATTAGAAATTTAACTTGAACCAAGTTAAAGTAAATCGGATTGGATTTGAGATAAGCTGGAATGGAGTGGATTATTAAATAAGAATTTGGGATTGAGATTAGAACTAGAATTTGAAGTAGAATTTGACTTGGTTATAAGCAAACGATCTAGTTCAAGGATGAATTGAGTTAAGACCAATTGGGCATGCATGAATATATGCTAAATTAGTAGCAAATGAAAGAGATAGAGTTGAATGCCCGACCAAAAAGGTACATGTATATATTATATTGAGTACAAGATTTATATGAGTCTATTTGGCAAGCCGCTTGGCTGTTCGGTATTCTTTTGGATTGGAGAAGGCCTAGAGAGGCAAGTTATAGTTGTATCGATTGAGCCGTGCAAAGGAGACATTGACGAAATTTTCGAAAATATAAAGTGTTAGGAAACTTTCCTAATTTTTGGTAGTTTCCGTTAATATGAATTAATTAATATTTTAATTAATTGGTTCAGTTAAAACGGAAGCTGAGAATTTAAAACAAATTATTTTAAACCTGGTTAAAAAGAGTCTGCAGTGATTTTTCTTACTTTAGTAATTTCGAGGACGAAATTCTTTTATGGGGGAAAGAATGTAACATCCCATATTTCTAGTAGTTGAATGATTAATTTATTTAATTATTTAAATATCAATTTGGCGATATCGATAACTTGAGTTAAATAATTTTGATTATTTAATTATTATAATTTATTTATTTTGAATTTGGATAAGATATTTGAGACGTAGGTATAATTTAATTTTTAGAATTTTTCTGTAATTTTTATTTTGGAAAATAAGCACTTTTTATTTTGAAGTGTTTCACACCCTAAATCAGAATTTTTGGGACTTCACAGAATAAGCTAACTTGTCTATATTTTTATATTTTTAAAATCATGGCACCTTGCTCGTCTCATTGACATTTTAATTTTTGTCGACAGTTGTCCTTAAATGATAAAACTTTGTGTAGCCCGGTACCTAGACTCTAACGTGTGTATATAAATATAAATATAGAATACTTAATGGGAAAGGAACTGCAAACCTACTTGCGTCTAGGCTAATAAAAAAATCCAAGAAATGAAGCAGACATTTATTTACATTTTGGCCAACCCAGCTCATGTATTCCTATTTCCAGCGTGTTACTTCATACTGAAGAAAACAGCCAACCTATGCTTTCCAAATCAGAATAGCTGTATGAAAGGGAACAACTAAATATGTTTAGATCCTTTCAAATGATGCTGAGAATAGTACAGGAGTGGGAGACGTGAGATTTTATTAAGGGAAGTTTAAGGATTTCGAAATGGACATTGATTTTGTTTAGGGAAAGTGAAAATAGAAGGGAAGAACATGAGGGATGCTTGAAGATCGGCTGATGTCGTTTGCACAGGAATCATACAGTATAGTTCAGCAAGAAGTTATGTTATTGGGAAGGGGATTTGTGAATGTGGAAACTAATGCTTTTGGAGAAGATGGAAATGGTGGTTGCTAACACAAGATGGCCATTCAGATTAAACGTTGAGGACTATATGGGTAATTGCATGTAAATATACACTGGAAGTATTCACCTTTTTCTTCCATTTCTTGTGCGAAGAAACCAAACTAAAACATTGAAAGGAAAATGGCAAATAAATATGCAAACTTGTAAATGATATATCTTGATCATACTGTATCAGAATTTCGAACGGTCAGTCACGTTGGGATCGTATGGACGGTGGCTACGCTATGGAATTGACTGAGAGTGAATTAGAGCTTGTTACAATTTATAGTGAAACAAATTGATTGATCTGAATCAAATCAACCGACAGTTATCGTTAATTAACGATGATCATCCAATGTGAGTAAATCTCACTAACTTTGATCAATTTATATTTTTTTTATAAATATAATATAGTAATGATAAATGATAAGTGATTGCTGTATGTTGACTGGTTGGCTGAATTGCTTAGGCATTGGCTGAAATTATAGATAACGATATATATATATATATAAACCGTTAATCAAATGTTGATTCTGTTTATCAAAATATTTCATATCGAAATGAAATCGATGTTATTATATTGTTTAACATCTGTGGATGCAAGGAAACAAGTCAGAGGAATCCAACTGGATTCCTCAACATTTATTTTACTATTTTTCATATATTGTAATATATGATGTGATATAAAATCTATTGTTGATTATGTGTGTCTGAATGATATCGATCATTGTTATTTGGTATTTTGAATACCGTATATAATACTGGAATTAAAATGGGAATTTTCAATGTGTATGTTGAAAATAAAATATATTTATATAAAATCAAATGATTTTATCAAAAGGAATTTCAAAGTGGATATTGAATAGAAAAGAAAATATTTGTAAAACAAATATAAAAGGAAATATTTATTTATGGAATAAATAGAATTATATAAAAGGAAATATTTATGAAATAAATATGATATTGAAAAGGGAAACATTTATATGAAATAAATAGTTTATACATAGGATATTGAAAAGGGGAATATTTATATGAAATAAATAGGATATTGAAAAGGAAATATTTGCAAAATGAATAGAGTTTTATAAAAAGACAATTTCACATTAGGAAGGTTTAGACCCATGCTTCGCACACAGGTTTAACATGATATTGATTTAAAGTAAATATTTTGCAAATAAAATATTATAAAGGAATTTGGGGTTTGAATTAGGAATTTAAATGGAATTACTGAAATTAGAACTGACTGGAAATTAGTTGAATTGAATGACTTTCTGGGTATCGATCTAATGTTGGTTTCAGCCTTCGGGGTTAATACGTAGGGTCTCTTACTAGTTTATAGTTAGAGACTGATAAAGGTGGGAAGATATTGATGCGTAAATCAGAAATGGAAACTTTTTCCAAAGTTAATAACGTATATTTTCTGAAATTAGAAAATAAGGATTTGATGAATATATGGAAACGAGAAATGGGGAAACGAATAAATGTTGATTGATGATTGTTCGATAGAATTTCCATCTGGAAATAATATCGTTGTTTGCATATATGTTTTCCTTTGATAGTTAAATCACCGACTATCTAAGATTTTGACCATTTCCGTTGTCAATAGGAGAGATCGGGATTAGATATATTATCTGAAAACCACTCCGTATGGCATTAGCGTTGCAAATCAAATATGATGAAGATAATTGAAGACAAAGTTATGCAAGGGCTGTTCAGTAAATCCTAGGTAGAAATTGCCTAAGATGGATTTACAGAATAATTCCTTCGGATTGTCCAGTCCTAGGACAATTTGAATGGACGAATGTCTGATAGAGTATAACTGGTAGATCGCGTAAGTTGATTGTTTCAAATGTATTTACGTTGGTGGAAGAGGAATTCGTTTCTCTTAGCTTATACCCATGGAATTTTTGGGGGGATCAATTTGTGATTTGATGGGTATAACGATGTGGCATTCAAAGTAAATGAACGAGTGATCTGTTAAAAGATACGTTATGACCTCAAGCCGCATCAACTGGGAAATGATAGAAATCGGGCAGGCGGCATGGCTAAGTTGGTCGCACCAAGTAGGGTATATTGTCACCACCTATAGAATATTCATATTTGTTACTTCTTTCGCTTCTGTATCTCCCGGGAACGGTTATGTTCATATACCAACCATAAGGTGATAATATATTCAGAACATTCAAGCGAAATGAATGGCCGGTCATGTGTGGCCGAGTTACAAGATGTTCTTGTCGAACTCTAGTGTATCGCTTCTAAAGTACACTGATCGGAAGGTGGTTCCATACCTTGTCAGAGTTGGAAATCCATTACCCAATAAGAGCCCGCGGTTTTGATTGTATATTATATATGTAGAACGTGAGAAGAAAGCGTTCTACTAGATTTCTATTTACTTGGTCTAGACATTATTATAATACCAGACAAGTATTATTTTAGAAAAATATTTTAGGTTATCATAAGGTAAAAACCATCCGTGTTTATGTGTGGACCGGTCTTACGATTATCCTTTGTTTCAAAAGGATTTTTGACAAGTTAAACAAATGATTTGAGTTTACTCACACTAGTCACATGACTGACCCAGAGTTTATTTTTTTTGTTTTCCCTGAACTCTTGGGTGCCCAATTTTGTACGGGCAGTCAAGTAGTCGGGATTTACAGATACTTGAAGAGCTAGAGCAGGAGGCTTCAGGATTATATAGATTGTTATTTCCACTGTGTTTTAAGTGTTATACTCTAATAATGGTATTGTATACAAATACTGTTTTATTTCAAAGTTATGTTATGAAATATATTTATTCATTCCGCTGTGAGATTCGTGTTTACTCTGATGTTGTATGTTCTTCTTCTTCGATTCTAAGTTTCTGTCTTATCTACTCACCCTCTAATTTCTTTCATGGACTATCCAAATTGGAAAACCGCTTGGCTGTTTGATTTTAATTTGGATTGGAGAAGGCCTATAGAGGCGAGTTGTAGTTGTACCGATTGACCAGTACAAAGGAGATGCTGGCAAAATTTGGCGAAAATTTAAGGTGTTAGAAAATTTTCAGGATATTGAAAATTTTCATTAATAAGAATGAATTAATATTTAACTGAAATTAATCGGTATAGTGAAACTGAAATCTAAAAAGTAAAACGAATAAACTTTAACCAGCCAATAGGATTTTTTTCTACCTTAGCAATTTGGAGGATGAATTTATTTTAAGGGGGAAAGAATGTAACGTCCCGTATTTTTACGGTATAATAATTAATTTATTTAATTATTTAAATAGTCATTTAGAGATTTAAATGGTTTTTTAATTAAAAAATATTGAATATTTAATTAATAAAAATAATAGAATAGTATATTTAATACCAAAATAGTCAGGAATAACTGAATTCACAATATTGTATGAATTGAATTTATTATAAGATATAATTCAGCTTAGAATTAAATTATAATAATGAATATATTATTTAATCATCGATTAAAACATATTAATTATATTATAATTATAATCGAGCTCGAAATGGTGCGGTAGTTCGTATTTTGGCTATTCGAACTTCAATTCAATATATAGAATCTGTTTTAAGTCGGATATCTGTGAAACAAGAAATGTTCGAATCTGTTGAACAATATTTTTCTAATGGAAGAGAAAAATCGAGATATCGTTGTGTAGATTGTGAATTATGTCCAATTCAAATTTTTAGAGAGTCGCTATGGAATTCTTTTATAATTTATAACGATTTATTTATATAATAAAAGGATTTTATTATACACTTAATATCGATATAATCTGGAATTTTGAAATATCGAATTATAAATCTAGATATGTATATTTTGGAGCTGTATGATATTCTAGGTGAATATATACAATAATATTAATTTATTAATATTAAGTTTATTGTTTTAATTATATTGATATTTAAATTGGTTTATTTAGGCCTTATAACGTAGCCATTTTTGCAAATGACCTCCTTTTTTGAGGAGACTAATTTTGTTGGATCCAAAATACAAAATTATTATTATATTTTAAATTTCGTGATTTTGGAGTCAGTATGTGCCCGTAGGCGATTTTAATGTGAAAAACAGTCGATATTTTATCCTTTAAAAATTCGCTGTGTGAGCCAACAGACTCAGAATTCAATGAAACAAGTTTCGTTAGGTCCGTAATGTCAAACTGTAGCTGTATGTTCATTTTCGTCAAATTTGGATATGTTATTTGATCATAGGAAGTTTTAAACGGAGATAACGATTGAATATTAATTAATAAAATAATGAATATAGAAATATTAAAATCTTCCTATAAATATCATACCAACTTAAACCGTAAACAAAAAAATTTTCTCCTGGTCAAAACAAGTAGAGCTTCATTATTTTTCTAGGAAAACAAATTCGTAAGTTTTAAATCAAGGAAAATTCAAATCAAATACTAAAAATCATTGTATATATGTATTTGGATTCTTGAGCTTATCCTCTTTAATTTAGTATGTGTTTTGCTGGCTTTCAATTGAAGTTCTGTCGCACCAAAATTTTACAGCGTATATTCCTAGATCTAGCGTTCGAATTTTGTTGAGGCGGATTCAATGTTGCAGTTGAGTTCGGGAGATCAAATCGAGCTTGCTTACAAAAATTGGACTGATTCGATTATGTTAGAGTTCACTGTTTTTAAACAGCTGCGGTGAAGATGATTTCAAATGCATTTCACGTGCGCGTATCGAGTTTAATGCTTTTGTGATGAAGAGGAAGTGTTTCGAACGAGAAAAGTAACGGTGTAATTTTTTTTGAAATCATTAAGAGGAGAGGGAGATTTAAGGATCTAAAGTGTGGAAAAATCAGCCATGAATATTTCTGGAGTCGGATTTAATCTTTGGCGAAGGGCAGAAAGAAAGTGTAACACCCCACCTCCGCTAGGATCACTCCTTAGAATGTACTAGCTTTGGAGGGGCGTTATTGTGAAGGTAAACATGCACACAGATATCGCAAGACAGAATATATGAAAATAAATACAAGTAAAGCAGCGGTAGCAGATAAAAACCCATCATCATCATTTCAGAAAACCAACATAGTCAAGTACATAATATCAAAATGTCATGATCCAAAATACAACATGAGTCTAGATACGTGATAACAAAATACATGGTAAAACATCAGTACTAATCCCCAGAAATAAAAGATAAGCCACAGCTAGCTCAGATCCATACATGAGCTATCCAACAAGCAAGCCAAAGATCCACTAAGCAGATGTAGCCCCTCCCTGAGAACCTGTGGGGGGGGGGGGGGGGAAACGGAAGAAAAGAAGCGAAAGAAAACAGGTCAGTCAAAAAGACTGGTAAGCCCTACTACGATCAATCTATAAACTAATAAAGTTAACAGCATGATGGAAACTGAGATGAACATACTGGCAATAGATAAAGGTGACATCACATAGATGAGGTTAAACTTTGCACCACAGTGTACTAGCAAACCCACAAAACAGATCTTGATCCCTTAGCCCAAACTTTGGCCCAATAACATGAAGTGACCTTAGTATAAGGTCCATCCCAACGGTCTAGTCGATCGGCTCCCTATAAACCTAACACGTCAAGTGTTGGTGTCCATACGGCCCACATGGATGTAGTCAGACTGCGCTGGGTCCACCTTTGGGTGTATCAAGCCCTCGGGTGTCAACCCCAGACACCTAAGCAATAATGCACAGTCTAAACCTACTGGTACCCGTGCCTCGAGTTTGTCCAATATCGGACTACGTGCACGTCCGTAGCCCGCCGGACCCGCACCGCTGTACCACTCAGCCGTCGCTTTGGTCGCTTACATCCGTCCAGTAATCGTGCCCCGCCCTAACCTAGCTGTAGGGTTGTGGTGATACCAAACTGGGATTACTGCTGGAACAGACCACGTTGCTAGGGTTTCTAAGAGGGTTAAGTGTGGTTTTAACCCCTCACTAATCATGGATTAAATTAGTTAAGTGTACTCACTTAACCACATCTAATCCTCGCATCCCCATTATTGGTTAAGTATTAGTGGGCCATGACTTAACCCTAATCATGAGGCATTAATTAATTAACGCACCCAACCTCTCACATTAGACCTCCGTGGTTACCTGGGAAGATTTACACCACGTCTAGGTCTAACCTCGGGTCTTATGGTGCAACATGACCAACTACCCACATTAGACCCTACATTGTGGTTACCTGGGAAGATTTACACCACAACTAGGTCTAACCTCGAGTTGGCCATATCATGTTATCTAATGTCATGTCCACATCAAAACATATTTACAAGTTAACATATACTTGGGTAGACCTAACTTAATAGGTAAATTCCCAAGGGGTAGACCTAACTTAATAGGTAAATTCCCAATCTTTTAGTTTCATGTATTTTTAAGTTTACCCAAACCCTCCCAACGTCATTATCTCGCTTACATATTCGTCATAACGCATAAGGGTATAAAAGGTAACTTGGCATAACATACATGATGAACCTCTCATATCATAATAAACATGCATACATGTTAAACTTGCAAATCATGTCATAGTGAACTCGCATAAACATGCATAACCCATAAAACTTGCATAACATGGTAAGGTGAACTTGCATAAACATGCATAACCCATAAAACATGTACAACATGGTAAGGTGAACTTGCATAAACATGCATAACCCATAAAACTTGCATAACATGGTAAGGTGAACTTGCATAAGCATGCATAATCCATTAAATATGTAGAGCATGGCATAGTAAATTCGCATAAGCATGCATAACTTATGAAACATGTAAAACATGGCATAGTGAGTTCGCATAAGCATGCAAAATCAAATAAACTCACATAAATCTCAACTTTCACCATATGATAACTTTAGAGTTTGCAAAGTGAAGGTAAGAGGGCTTACAAATATAAACAAGCCACAAATCCACCAAATAAGATGAAGAAGCCCTTTTAAAAACCCAAAACAAAGCTTCAAATAAGAAAACCCTTTTGCAAAATCCCAAAAACACAAACTTAGCAAATCAAACTTGCAACTTAATGAAGTATGCAAGTTATTAAGCATTCATACAACATAGAAAAGGTTGTATGCTCATCATATCTTCATAGGATTAAACTTTGAGGAAGGTGGAGGCTAGGGATTTTAGGTGGAGGCCATTTGAGGATTCAATTTGGCATAGTTTAGTTGCTAGATTGATTAATGAGGCTTTAGGGTAGGATTAGGGGTATATTTATAGAGAATTAGAGTGTTTTAAGCCCTAGGATTAACCCTAGGTTAGTTTAGGCCCGTCAGATCTAGGAACTCTCTAGAACCAAGCCACAAGACCCAACCCAAATCAGAAATGGTGCACCAGGTTAACTGCCCGGGCACCCCCTGTCGACAGGGCTGTCGACAGGGCTGTCGACACCCTGGGGCCCTGTCGACATGCCTGTCGACATGGGGCCCCTGGCGGGATTTTTCCCGCCTAACCCCGATTAGCCCTAATCCTGGTTTTTAATTTGAAATTTAAATCTGTTTTTAGCATAGAAATTTCTGAAAACTTCAATGGGCCTTAACTGGGTCATACGGACTCCGATTTTTGAAAACTCGGACTCTATTTCGCGTATTTTTCCGAGACGAACGCAATGGCACAACCCGTTTCCCTTGATTCAGATTTTAGAATTAAATTCTGCCTCGATTTATGTTATAACAGTTTATTGAAAATACGGGTTGTTACATTCTCCCCTCCTTAAAGGATTTCGTCCCCGAAATCTTCAAGTTAGGAAGAATATATCCTACCATCCAATCATCCATCTACTCAAAACATCATCCACGAGCAACCATTGTCCTTAAAAGGTTCTAGATGCTGTATGAACATATGCAAAAGTGTGTGTATATGTACTTATCTAATGCAATAATCAATGCAAAATATGTTAGTGAAATGTATCCATATGTATGCAAATCCCTAACATAATGTATAATATCTACATGCGTGCTCAATCATACATCCATATGCAACATCCATGTGATTGCATACAAATTTCATCCAAGAATAAGCATAAACACTCATGCACATGCAATATGAGGAGTGTGTGAGCCGATCTAGTGCCTAATGTGTATCATGCATCCACGAGTAACCACTTGCAAACACTTGCAACCACTTGCAACCATCAAACATAACATGTTTCAAACACATGTTTCATCCAAAGGGTTTCTACCTAAGGTTCTTATGACAAGATTTGCACGATAACCGGATAAACATGGATAGCAAGGAGAAAGATATACTAACAAAGGAAAGAGATTGAGAGTGTACCCTCAAACAGGAATGGATAAAGCCCACGCATCTTCTCCTCGGTTTCCCAAGTTGCGTCTTCCTCGGCTTCACCCCATTGAACTTTCACCAACCTGACCTCACGATTCCTTAGCTTCTTGGTCTCTGTCCCCAAGATACGAATCGGAGCTTTCCTTAAAGTTGCTTCTTTCTCTACTTCCACGTCTTCAAGAATGCTAGGTTCAACCACCTCAGCGGACTCATGCAGGCACTTTCGGAGATGCGAGACATGGAAGACATTATGCACTCCGGACAACTTTTCGGGCAATTGCACTTTATAAGCCATCTTCCCAATTCTCTCTATGATGGGGAAGGGTCCAACGAATCTCAGTGCTAACTTCCCAACAGCTCCAAACCGGACCACATTCCGTAAAGGAGAAACCTTTACGAAAACCTTGTCCCCAACCTCAAACTCCAATTCGGACCTTCGCCTGTCAGCATAAGATTTCTGTCTGTCTTGGGCTGCCTTCATTCGTCTTCTGATCAACTCGACCTTCTCGGATGTATCTCTAATCATGTAAGGTCCAAGTATAAGCTTGTTTGTGGTCTCCCACCAACATGTAGGTGACTTGCATGGTCTCCCATATAAAGCCTCAAACGGTGCCATACCAATGCTCGCCTGATAACTGTTATTATAAGCAAATTCTACAAGGGGAAGGTTGTCTTCCCAAGTACCACCAAAATCCAAGATGCAAAGTCTCAACAAGTCCTCAAGCACTCGATTCACCCTTTCGGTCTGGCCATCCGTCTGTGGGTGATAAGTTGTACTCAGATTCAACCTTGTGCCCATAGCCTCCTGCAAACTGTTCCAGAATTGACTAGTAAAGATGGGGTCTCGGTCACTGACTATGCTGGAAGGGACTCCATGTAGTCGCACTATCTCACGAAGATATACTGATGCTAGTCCAGATGCGGTCCTTTTGCTCTTTACTGGGATAAAATGAGCACTCTTCGTGAGCCTATCCACAATGACCCATATGCTCGTATTCCCCTTCCTGGACCTTGGAAGCCCATAAATAAAGTCCATAGAAATGCTCTCCCACTTCCATAGCGGGACCTCTAGCGGATGTAATAGCCCACCGGGCTTCTTCGACTCGGCTTTTACTCTCTGACAAATAACACATCTCGAGACAAATTCGGCCACATCCTTCTTCATTCTAGGCCAGAAGAAAACGCGCTTCATGTCCTTATACATCTTATCACCACCTGGATGTATAGTCATCTTGGAGCGATGTGCTTCCTCCAGATCTTTCCTCACCAAGTCTCCTACCATCGGAACACAAAGCCTTCCGTCTCTCCTCAGCCAACCCTTATCGTCTATAGAATATCGAGCGAGGTGACTAGATGTCTCCCCTCGAACCAGCTTGTCCATGATCTCAATTATCTGGGGGTCTTCCTTCTGTGAAGCCCCGACTTGATCCAGAAGGGTAGGCCTGAGCTCTAGAGATGCCAAAGAACCGGTCATCGTCTCAACTGTCAAAGAAAAATCAAAGGTTGCCAAGAACTCTAAATTCTTCATCTCAACAAATAGAGGACTTAGTGTCAACCTTTTCCTACTCAACGCATCTGCTACAACATTCCCCTTGCCAGGGGTATAGGATATCTCAAAATCATAGGAAGCCAGGAATTCCATCCATCTCTGCTGCCTCAAGTTCAGATCCTTCTGCGAAAAGAGATACTTCAAAGACTTATGATCAGTATACAGCTCAAATCTCTCTCCCAGAAGATAATGACGCCAAGCTTTGAGTGCATATACAATCGCTGCCAGCTCTAGATCATGAGTGGGATAATTCCTCTCATGCACCTTAAGTTGCCTCCCACCAAAACATATAACTCTGCCCTCTTGCATCAGAACGGCGCCCAATCCCGTGCCACAAGCATCAGTTTACACGGTAAATATCTTGCCACCATCGGGTAAAGCTAGAACTGGTGCTGAGGTGAGGGCTCTCTTGAGCCTTTGAAAAGCAAGCTCACAATCCATATCCCAAGCAAAAACTAAGTTCTTCTTTGTCAACTTAGTAAGAGGAGCGGCTATCTTCGCGAAGTCCTTGATGAACTTCCGATAGAAACCCGCAAGACCCAGAAAGCTTCTCACCTCGGTTGCATTCCTCGGCGTCTTCCAATCCTGAACCGCAACCACCTTAGCGGGATCCACCGCCAAGCCTTGCTTGGATACGATATGCCCAAGAAATCTGACTTCCCTTCTCCAAAAGTGGCACTTGGAGAACTTGGCTTTTAACTGGTGTGCTCTGAGCGTGTCCATCACTTCTACTAGGTGCCTCGCATGCTCTTCCTCATCCTTGGAGAAGACCAGAATATCATCCACAAAGACCACGACAAACTTATTCAAGAACTCCCGAAACACCCTACTCATCAAATCCACAAAATACGCGGGTGCATTCGTCAAACCGAACGGCATAACAAGCCATTCAAAGAATCCATCTGGAGTTCTGAATGCAGTCTTGTCTATACTATCTTCAGTCACTCTGAGCTGATGAAAACCCGTAGCAAGATCAAGCGAAGAGAAAACAGAAGCACCAACAAGCTGATCAAAGAGATCATCGATCCTCGGTAACGGGTGTCTGTTCTTTTTAGTCAGCTTATTCAATTCTCTATAATCCACACAGAGCCGAAGAGAACCATCTGCCTTAGTTGCGAACACCACAGGCGCTCCCCATTCGGATATACTCCTTCTGATGAAGTTCTTCTCAAGCAATTCTTTCACTTGCTTGCTCAGCTCCCGTCTCTCACGCGGAGCCATATGCCGAACGGGTAAAGAAACAGGCTTAGCATTATCTACCAGATAGATGCGAAAATCAATCTCTCGTTTAGGGGGCAACCCTTTAACTTCTTCAAAAACGTCTGGATAATCTCGGACCACCCTTACAGACTGAAGGGCCTCCTCTGATGAGTCGAGAGATTCTAGATAGCATAACATGACGGGATTCTTCGGATTGCATGAAATCTCTAAGGTGTTGCCCAGGCGAGTCACAAGCCTTACAACCCTATGCTCACAATCCAGAATGGCTCCATATCTAGACAGCCAATCCATGCCCAAGATTAATCCGTATCCCCTGAAACCAAGAACATACGCACTACACAAGAACTCTACGCTGAGTATAGAGATCCTCAGATCCTCACATATCATAGATAGATGAGCAGAACCCCCAATGGGATTCGAAACACAAACGGGATCGTCCACTAAGCTAGTACTAAGGTGCAAGCAATCAACAAGATCAGATGAAATAAAGCTATGTGATGCACCAGAATCAAACAAGGTACGCACTGGAAGATCAGAGATATAAACAAGGTTCTCAACAGAAACACTACCTCGCTCGGGAACTGAAGCGGCATTGAGAGCATGAACTTGCCCTCCCGAAGATCCAGCCTGTCCTTTCTTCTTTGGGCATTCTTTGCTGAAGTGCCCAGTCTCTCCACAAGAAAAGCATCCACCACTAAGCTTCCTTTTCTTCTTCCTGCAATCCTTAGCAAAATGCCCAGCTATGCCACAGAAATTGCACTTTCCCTTGCCTTTGTTGTTGTTGTTGTTCCCCTTCTTGTTCTTGTTCTGGTTTCCTTGACTGCTTTGACCCCCTTGATTGCCCTTGCCTTGAGAATCAGTCTTCTTTACTTGAGTATCACTCGACTTGACTTCTTTCTTTCCCTCTCCCTGAAGCAGAGCCATATTGACCAAACTCTCAAAAGTAGCTCCATGCGGAATATGTGACATCGCCAAGCCCTGTAGCGGCTCATTCAACCCCCTAGCAAATCGAAGAGCCTTCTTCTCCGGAGTGTTCACCATATCCAAACCAAAACGGGCCAGCTGATTAAACTTGTTCACATACTCCTTGACAGACATATCACCTTGCTTTAATGCAATGAACTTCTCCATCTGTAAATTCGCCTCAGCCGAAGATAGAAACTTAGTCACGAATCTAGCCCTCAAATCGGCCCAAGTCTCAACGGGCCTCGTCCCATTGGTGACCTCCCACCAATAGGCCGCCTCATCCTTCAAAAGCCATACTGTCAATAAGATCTTCCTCTCGTCATCAATCCCAAAGATGGCAAACAAGTCCTCCGTGTCTTTCAGCCAATTCCTAGCTTCAACGAAAGATTCCGTGCCTAGGAAATTCTTGCCTCCCATTGCCTTGAAGTCTTTACAAACCTTCGTAAACTCAATCTGAGGATGCTGAGGGGGAGCAGGGGGAAGAGGAGCCTCAGCAACAGGAGGGGGAGGAACATTAGCAACGGGAGGGGGAATATTAACTGCTGGAGGAGGGGGAACAGGAATCACCGGAGGAGGGATATTAGGGATAGGATTCTCAACTACAGGAGGAGGAGTGGGAGTAGGGTTGGCGGGACCAGCTGCCGCCCTAGCTTCTAGAAGTCTCCTATACCAGAGTGGTACGTTCACTCCATCTGGGATGTCAAGATTCTCAGCCATACTGAAATGAAAGATAAGATAAGATCAGGTCAAGGGAACGAAGGATAACGCTAATGGCTATTGGGGATTAGCCCTAAAATAATCTAGACTTTATTTTGGAAAATACTTGGTAGGTTTTTTGAAAATAGTTTTTCCAAAAAGGGTTTTTTTTTTTTTCAAAAGTTTTGTTCAATCTTGTTAACCTTGTGCTCTGATACCAAATGTAACACCCCACCTCCGCTAGGATCACTCCTTAGAATGTACTAGATTTGGAGGGGCGTTATTGTGAAGGTAAACATGCACACAGATATCGCAAGACAGAATATATGAAAATAAATACAAGTAAAGCAGCGGTAGCAGATAAAAACCCATCATCATCATTTCAGAAAACCAACATAGTCAAGTACATAATATCAAAATGTCATGATCCAAAATACAACATGAGTCTAGATACGTGATAACAAAATACATGGTAAAACATCAGTACTAATCCCCAGAAATAAAAGATAAGCCACAGCTAGCTCAGATCCATACATGAGCTATCCAACAAGCAAGCCAAAGATCCACTAAGCAGATGTAGCCCCTCCCTGAGAACCTGTGGGGGGGGGGAAAACGGAAGAAAAGAAGCGAAAGAAAACAGGTCAGTCAAAAAGACTGGTAAGCCCTACTACGATCAATCTATAAACTAATAAAGTTAACAGCATGATGGAAACTGAGATGAACATACTGGCAATAGATAAAGGTGACATCACATAGATGAGGTTAAACTTTGCACCACAGTGTACTAGCAAACCCACAAAACAGATCTTGATCCCTTAGCCCAAACTTTGGCCCAATAACATGAAGTGACCTTAGTATAAGGTCCAGCCCAACGGTCTAGTCGATCGGCTCCCTATAAACCTAACACGTCAAGTGTTGGTGTCCATACGGCCCACATGGATGTAGTCAGACTGCGCTGGGTCCACCTTTGGGTGTATCAAGCCCTCGGGTGTCAACCCCAGACACCTAAGCAATAATGCACAGTCTAAACCTACTGGTACCCGTGCCTCGAGTTTGTCCAATATCGGACTACGTGCACGTCCGTAGCCCGCCGGACCCGCACCGCTGTACCACTCAGCCGTCGCTTTGGTCGCTTACATCCGTCCAGTAATCGTGCCCCGCCCTAACCTAGCTGTAGGGTTGTGGTGATACCAAACTGGGATTACTGCTGGAACAGACCACGTTGCTAGGGTTTCTAAGAGGGTTAAGTGTGGTTTTAACCCCTCACTAATCATGGATTAAATTAGTTAAGTGTACTCACTTAACCACATCTAATCCTCGCATCCCCATTATTGGTTAAGTATTAGTGGGCCATGACTTAACCCTAATCATGAGGCATTAATTAATTAACGCACCCAACCTCTCACATTAGACCTCCGTGGTTACCTGGGAAGATTTACACCACGTCTAGGTCTAACCTCGGGTCTTATGGTGCAACATGACCAACTACCCACATTAGACCCTACATTGTGGTTACCTGGGAAGATTTACACCACAACTAGGTCTAACCTCGAGTTGGCCATATCATGTTATCTAATGTCATGTCCACATCAAAACATATTTACAAGTTAACATATACTTGGGTAGACCTAACTTAATAGGTAAATTCCCAAGGGGTAGACCTAACTTAATAGGTAAATTCCCAATCTTTTAGTTTCATGTATTTTTAAGTTTACCCAAACCCTCCCAACGTCATTATCTCGCTTACATATTCGTCATAACGCATAAGGGTATAAAAGGTAACTTGGCATAACATACATGATGAACCTCTCATATCATAATAAACATGCATACATGTTAAACTTGCAAATCATGTCATAGTGAACTCGCATAAACATGCATAACCCATAAAACTTGCATAACATGGTAAGGTGAACTTGCATAAACATGCATAACCCATAAAACATGTACAACATGGTAAGGTGAACTTGCATAAACATGCATAACCCATAAAACTTGCATAACATGGTAAGGTGAACTTGCATAAGCATGCATAATCCATTAAATATGTAGAGCATGGCATAGTAAATTCGCATAAGCATGCATAACTTATGAAACATGTAAAACATGGCATAGTGAGTTCGCATAAGCATGCAAAATCAAATAAACTCACATAAATCTCAACTTTCACCATATGATAACTTTAGAGTTTGCAAAGTGAAGGTAAGAGGGCTTACAAATATAAACAAGCCACAAATCCACCAAATAAGATGAAGAAGCCCTTTTAAAAACCCAAAACAAAGCTTCAAATAAGAAAACCCTTTTGCAAAATCCCAAAAACACAAACTTAGCAAATCAAACTTGCAACTTAATGAAGTATGCAAGTTATTAAGCATTCATACAACATAGAAAAGGTTGTATGCTCATCATATCTTCATAGGATTAAACTTTGAGGAAGGTGGAGGCTAGGGATTTTAGGTGGAGGCCATTTGAGGATTCAATTTGGCATAGTTTAGTTGCTAGATTGATTAATGAGGCTTTAGGGTAGGATTAGGGGTATATTTATAGAGAATTAGAGTGTTTTAAGCCCTAGGATTAACCCTAGGTTAGTTTAGGCCCGTCAGATCTAGGAACTCTCTAGAACCAAGCCACAAGACCCAACCCAAATCAGAAATGGTGCACCAGGTTAACTGCCCGGGCACCCCCTATCGACAGGGCTGTCGACAGGGCTGTCGACACCTTGGGGCCCTGTCGACATGCCTGTCGACATGGGGCCCCTGGCGGGATTTTTCCCGCCTAACCCCGATTAGCCCTAATCCTGGTTTTTAATTTGAAATTTAAATCTGTTTTTAGCATAGAAATTTCTGAAAACTTCAATGGGCCTTAACTGGGTCATACGGACTCCGATTTTTGAAAACTCGGACTCTATTTCGCGTATTTTTCCGAGACGAACGCAATGGCACAGCCCGTTTCCCTTGATTCAGATTTTAGAATTAAATTCTGCCTCGATTTATGTTATAACAGTTTATTGAAAATACGGGTTGTTACAGAAAGGGTGCGGGTATTTGTGGTGTTGGGCCAGTTAAAAGGTGGTGAGGCCCAAATAAAATAAACTTAGTTTTAAATTTTAAATCTTTATACTGTGTTAATTTGTTATGTTCATAATTTATCCGTTCATTATCAGAATTTTGAACTGTCAGATCCCTTGGGATCATATGGATGGGGGCTACACGATGGAACTGACTGGGAGTGAATTGGAGCTCATTACCATTTGTAGAAAAATAAATTGCCTGATCTGAATCAACGACCGTAATCGTTATTTAATTATTAACGGACAATGTGAGTAAATCTCACTAACTCTAATTAGTTTATATTTTTATAATGTATTTTTAGAATTGATAAATGATGGTTGATTGCTAGGTGTTGATTATTTGGATGAACTGCTAGTCGATTGGTTGAAACTATATATCTAGTAACACATATATAAATATATACTGTTAATCAAATATTGGTTCTGTTTATTACGATATTTCACATTGGAATGAAATTGACGTTATTTATATTGCTTAACATCTGCGAATGCAGGGAAACAGGTTGGAGGGATCCAACTGGATTCCTCAAATATTATTACTGTTTATTTTCATATATTGTGATATATGATGTGATATATCTTCTGTGATTGATTATTTATTTATGGATGACACTAGCACTGTGATTTGGTATTTCTAAAGTACCATAAGTAATAATGGGATGTAAAATTGGAATTTTCAAAGTGTATATTGAAAATATATTATTTATATAAATCAATGGATTTTGTAAAAGGAAATATTTCAGAAATAAAGTGGATTTTATAAAAAGAGAATATTTCTGAAATAAATAGGATGTTATAAAACAGAATATTTTAGAAATAAATAGGATATTAAAAAAGAGAACATTTTCAGAAATAAAAAGGATATTATAAAAGAGAATATTTCGGAAACAAATAGGATATTATAAAAGGGAATATTTGGGAAATAAATAGGATACTATAAAAGGGAATATTTCAAAAATATATAGGATAATACAGATGGAAATATTTCAGAAATAAATAGAATCACAAAAGGAAATTGGCGAGATATTAAAGAACTACGAGAAGACGGATTTAAAGTAGATTTTTAATAGAAATCTATTTTAACAGATGAATTGAGAAGATTAAAATATGAATAATGTTTTTTAAATTAAATTAAATATTTATCATTTGATAAATGGAATATATAAGTCTGAACTTATATAGGGAAGTAGAAATCGATTTTAACGCCGATATTTTTAATAGAATGTGAACTCATCATTTATAAAGGGAATTATAAATGAGATTTAAGTGTTGGAAATAAAAAAGGAGATTTCGTATGAATAATTCTATAAATAGAAGCATAAATAGAATTTGGAAATGGGATATTATTTTAAAATACGAAATCAAACATAATGGATTGTATAAAGGAAATATTATTCACAATCAATGTGAATAATGGATTTAAGTAAATATTTTGCAAATAAAAACATTTGTAAAGGAAACTGGATTTTTGAAATAAGAATCAAAAATAGAAATGAAATTTCGAATGGCTAGAGATAATTAACTTGTTTATAATAAAAACAAGCAGTCGGATTTATAAACAATGTTTATAAATGAAATAAAAATAATTATCGGTGGATAATTTGGATTGTAAATTCAGTGGTGAATATAAAATGGGAAATTGGGAGTTGCTTTAAAGAGGACATGGATAGAATTTATTTTGATGTTTGAAATATGAATAGAATTAAAATAAAATCCATAAAGATTTGTAATTAGAATTCGACTGGGCCAGATGTTATGAAATAATTTATTTGATGAAATTATATATTGAATAAATCATGATTTGACAAGATAATTAGCATTTGACTTGAAATCGATATTTCATAATCGAATATAAGTTATTCGAAGAAGACTTAATCGAATATAATTTATTCAAAGAGAGTTAAATCAAAAATAAGTTATTCAAAGAGAGATAATTAAATATAAGTTATTCGAAGGAGAGTTAATCGAATGGAGATTACCCGAAGGAGTTATACATCGAATTCGATTATACCGAATTCGGGAAAGTATTATTTACTTTCCGATTTTTATCAAGATTTATTTGTTTATAAATAAATTTTTTATTTAGTTATTTATATAAATTAAGGAATAAAAGTTATATTTTTAAGTTAGATATTCGGAAGTAGGGATTATAACGCTATATTTATAACCAATTTTTTTCATTAAAGAATTGTATTCGTAAAACGAATCCGAGAGTTGCGTAAGCAATGATTTGATAAGAAGTTAAGAAACAAAGTTAAGGAAATTAGAAACTGATAGGAGATTAGTTAAGTTGAATGGTTTCCCGTGTATCAATATGATGTTGGTTTCGGCCTTCGGGGTTAATACTTAGGGAATTGTCCTCTTACTAATTTACAGTTAGAGACTGATGGACGTGGAATGAAAGTGATGCGTGAATAAGAAATGGAAACGTTTTCCAATGTTAATAAGGTATATTTTCTAGATTTAGAAAATAAGAATTTCTGAATATATATGGAAACAGAAAATGGGTAAATGAATAAATTAATGATGAACTAATTTAGAAGAGAAAAATGTTGAATGATGATTGATCGATAGAATTTCCATTTGGAAATAAGATCATTGTATGTATGGATGTTTTCCTTTGATAGTTAAATAACCGACTATCAAAGTTTTGACCATTTTTCCATCGTCAATACGGAGAGATCGAAATCAAATTTATTATCTGAAAACCACTCCGTATGGGCATTAGCATTGCGAATCAAATATGATGAAGATAATTGAAGACAGAGTTTATGCAAGGGCTTTTCTGCCAAATCCTAGGCAGAAATTGCCTATGATGGATTTACATAATAGTGCCTTTGGTATGTCCAGTCCCAGGACAACCTGTATGGAGGAATGTCTGACAGAGTATATTTAATAGATTGCGTAAGTTGATCTCTTCAAATGTATTTACGTCTGGTGGCAGAGGAATTCGTTTCTCTTAGTTGAATACCCATGGTATTTTTGGAGAAATCAGTTTGTGAGTTGGCGGGTATGATGATGTGACATTCAAAGTAAATAAAGGTGTGATCTGTACGATATGACCTCTAGCCTCACAACCAGGAAATGGTATAAAATCGGGTAGGTCGCATGGCTAAGAGGTTAGCTGCCAATTAGGGTGTATTGTCAGCTGATCTAGAGAAATTCCATTTACTTCTATAATCAATTTCGATGCTGCCCTTTTTGGGAAACGGTTGCTGATCCCAACCATTGGTGATAATACATTTGGTACACTCAAGCAAATGAGTGACCGGTCATGTTTAGCCTGGGTTGCAAGATGCTCTTGTTGAACCCGGTGTATTCCTCTCTAGAGATACACTGTCGGAAGTTGGTCCCATACCTTGCCGATTGGAATTCAGTATCCAATAAGCGCCCACGGTTTTTGATTATATATTATGTATGTGGAACGTGAGACGGAAGCATTCTGCTAATGATTATTTAGTTGTGGTTGATAGGCACTATTATAATATCAAAAGAGTTTCGATATAACGATTATCGTTTCTTTCAAAAGGATTGTGAAAGTTAAATCAAGTGTTTTGGATTTTCATAAGGGAAAACCCGTTACGTGTTATACGGCATGGTCTTATGAGATATCGTTTATTTTCTCAAACTGTTTTAAATTTGTTTACTCACACTAGTCCCAAACTGACCTAGAGTTTAATTTGTTTTGTTTTACCCTAAACTCTTTGGTGCCCAAATTTGTACGAGCAGTCAAGTAGTTAGGATTTACAGATACACTAGACGAAGCTTGGAGCAGGAGGCTTCAGCAGCATTTTCTAGCTATTATTTGTTTCCGCTGTGATGTAAGTGTTATACTCTAATGATGATATGTATATACAAATGACTGATTTGTATTTCAAAGTTACATAGTATACTACATTTTATTCATTCTGCTATGAGATTCGTGTTACTCTGATTCTATTGTTATGTTCTTCTCCTTCTTCTATCCTAATTTTCTATCTTATCTACTCTCACCCTCTAACTTCTTTCTATTGACATTCCAGTATTTACGAATCTTGAATAGTCGACATGGTGTTGTATGCCAATTTTCTAGGTCGAAAATCTTCGGGCCGTCACAGTGGTATCAGATCCTGGTTATGTAATTACCTTGGCTCTGTGGCGTGACTCGGTAGAGATGGGGTCAGTAGTACCATAAATTGAGTTGAGTGTATATATACGAGACAACGTATTTGTAGATTTTTTAAAAATTGTTTTATATTGTGGAGATTTATCTACTGAGTTGTTTATGAGTTATGGTCGATCAGTTTGATCCACTGTATCGGTAAAGGTTTCTAAACACTCGAATACGGTGAACCGACACGGTATGTTTTGAAAGGAGGGTAAATGAAATAATTTTACCCAAATTATATTTTGACACAAAAGAATGTTTAATATTGGTATTATTATAGTATATTGGATGTGTTGATTGTTATTATAATCAAATAAGATTAAAAAAGTAAAATGGTAATGTAAATAGCTAATTGGGATTCATATAAGTGTAATATATAAAATTAGATGAACTAAATCTGGATCTAGATCAGAATTTGGAATTAAAACTCTAAAATTTGGAAAGGTATTTGTAAATGGACTTGGATTTAATATATGAGAATTTAAAATCCTTGGAGAATTTAAATTGTTTTACAAGCATGTGAATGGTATTTTGAAATATATTTCAAAATTTGAAGTGTTTAGAAATGGTTTTGAAAGTGATATAGTATTGAACTCACTTCGGTCACTGGAAAATAATTCCGATGATGATCTGGACATCATCGGTGTTCATTTTCAAGTTTTAAGTGACGGATTACTACCGAAGATTTTGTTTTTGAATTGTTTTAGGAAAACAAGTTGTTTGAAATCCTGAAAGAGGTATCTCGTTTTAGAATAGTGAAGTTGTTTAAAAACTCCCAGGAAAAAGGGTGTTGAATCAAAATGGATTGATTGTTAAAATAAAAACCAGAATTGAATTATGAGATAAAGATAATTAATTAGGGAAATTATTTAGTTAATAAATTTTGTGGAGTGAAACTCGATTTGGTTAAGTATATTGGACTAGAATTGAAATCGGAGATGGAATTTGAGTTGGGGATGAAATTTGGCTTGGGAAAAACGAGTGATTGGATTAAGAATGTATTGATTGGAAATCAACTGGAAGTGTATTGGTATATGCTGAATTAGCAGCAAATGGAAATGATAAAATAATATGCCCGACAAAAAGGTACAAGTTTATTTTTATATAGGTATGAGATTTTTATGAGTCGATTCGGCAAGCTGCTTGGCTGTTTGATTTTCTTTTGGATTGGAGAAGGCCTAGAGAGGCGAGTTGTAGTTGTACCAATTGACCAGTACAAAAGAGGTGCTGGCGAAATTTTTCAAAAATTTAAGGTGTTAGAAATTTTTCAGGATTTTTATAAAATTTTCATTAATAAGAATTAATTGATATTTAATTGAAATTAATTGGTACAGTGAAACTGAAATCTGAAAAGTAAAACGAATAAATTTTAACCAGTCAATAGGGTTTGTTTTCTACCCTAGCAATTTCAAGAATGAAATTATTTTAAGGGGGAAAGAATGTAACGTCCAGTATTTTTACGGTATAATAATTAATTTATTTAATTATTTAATTAGTCATTTAGAGATTTAAATGGTTGTTTAATTAAATAATATTTAATATTTAATTAATTTAAATAATAGAATATTATATTTAATTCTGAAATAGTCAGGAATAACTGAATTCACAATATTTTGTGAATTGGATTAATTATAAGATATAATTCAGTTTAGAATTAAATTATAATAATGAATATACTATTTAATAGACGGTTGAAACAAATTAATTATATTATAATTATAATCGAGCTCGAAATGGAGCTGTAGTTTGTAATTTGGTGATTCAAACTTCAATTGAATACACATATAATCCATTTTAAGTCGGATTTCCATGAAACAAGAAGCGTCCGATTCTGTTGAACAATATTTTTCTAATGAAAGAGAAAAATCGAGATTTCATTGTATAGATTATGAGTTATGTCCAAATCAAATTTTCAGAAAGTTGCTACGGAATTCGTTTATAATTTATAACGATTTAATTATATAATAAAAGGATTTTATTATATATTTAATATCGATATAATCTGGAATTTTGAAATATCGAATTATAAATCCAGATATGTATATTTTGGAGCTGTATGATATTCTAGGTGAATATATACAATAAATATTAGTTTATTAGTATTAAATTTATTGTTTTAATTATATTAATATTTAAATTGGTTTATTTAGGCCTTAGAAAATAGCCATTTTTGCAAACGACCACCTTTTCCGATGAAACTAATTTTGTTGGATCTAGACTATTAAATTATTGTTAGATTTCAAATTTCTTGATTTTTGGAGTCAGTATGTGGCCGTGGGTCATTTAATGTGAAAAACAGTTGATAATTTGAATTTTAAAATTACGCTGTGTAAGCAAACAGACTCGGAATTCGACGAAACAAGTTTCTTGGGTCCATAATGTCAAACTGTAGTTGTCTATTCATTTTCGTCGAATTTGGATATGTTATGTGATCATAGGAATTTTTAAACGGTGAACGGAGATAACGATTGGATATTAATTATTAATAATGAATATAAAAATATTAAAATCTTCCTATAAATATCATACCGTCCTAAACCCTAAACAGAAAATTTTCCCCTGGTCTAAACAAGTAGCCACCTCATTATTTTCCCAGGAAGCAAATTCATAAGTTTTAAAATCAAGAAAATTTTGAATAAAATACTAAAAACCACTGTATAAATGTATTCAGATTCCTGAGCTTATCCTCTTCAATCTAGTATGTGTTTTGTTGACTTTCAATCAAAGTTCTGTCGCACCAAAATTTTACCGCATATATTCCTAGATCTAGGGTTCGAATTTTGTTGAGATGGGAGCACTAATTCGCGGGTTCAAGGTTGCAGTTGAGTTCGGGAGATTGAATCGAGCTTTCTGACAAAAATTGGAGTGATTCGATTACATTAGGGTTCACTGTTTTTAAACAGCTGCGATGAAGATAATTTCAAACACATTTCACATGCTTGTATCGAGTTTGATGCTTTTGTGATGAAAAGGAAGCGTTTTGAACGAGAAAAGTAACGGTGTAATTTGTTTTTGAAATCATTAAGAGGAGAGGTGGATTTAAGGATCTAAAGTGTGAAAAAATTGGCCATGAATGTTTCTGGAGTTGGATTTGATCTTTGGTGAAGGGTGGAGAAAGAAAGGGTGCAGGTATTTGTGGCGTTGGGCTGGTTATAAGGGGGCGAGGCCCAAATAAAATAAACTTAGTTTTAAATTTTAAATCTTTATATAGTGCTAATTTGTTATGTTCATAATTTATCCGTACATTATCAGAATTTTGAACGGTCAGATCCGTTGGGATCGTATAGACGAGGGCCACATGATAGAACTTACTGGGAGTGAATTGGAGCTCATTACAATTTATAGCAAAATAAATTGCCTGATCTTAATCAACGACCATAATCGTTATTTAATGATTAACGGACAATGTGAGTAAATCTCACTAACTCTGATCAGTTTATATTTTTACAATGTATTTTTAGAATTGATAAATGATGGTTGATTGCTAGGTGTTGATTATTTAGATGAACTGCTAGTCGATTGGTTGAAATTATAGATCTAGTAATACATGTATCAATATATACCGTTAATCAAATATTAGTTTTGTTTATCAAGATATTTCATATTGAAATGAAATTTACGTTATTTATATTGATTAACCTATGTGAATGCAGGGAAACAGGATGAAGGGATCCAACTGGATTCCTCAAATATTATTATTATTTATTTTCATATATTGTCACATATGATGTGATATATTTTCCGTGATTGATTATGCATGTGTGGATGACATTGGCACTGTGATTTGGTATTTCTAAAATACCATAAGTAATACTGGGATGTAAATTGGGAATTTTCAAAGCGTATATTGTAAATAAAATATTTATATAAAATCAATGGATTTAATAAAAGGAAATATTTCGGAAATAAAGTGGATTTTATAAAAAGAGAATATTTCAGAAATAAATAGGATATTATAAAAGAGAATATTTCATAAATAAATAGGATATTAAAAAAGAGAATATTTCGGAAATAAATAGGATATTATAAAAGAGAATATGTCGGAAATAAATAGGACATTATAAAAGGGAATATTTCGGAAATAAATAGGATATTACAAAAGGAAATATTTCGGAAATAAATAGAATTATAAAAGGAAATTGGCGAGATATAAAAGAACTACGAGAAGATGGATTTAAAGTAGATTTTAAATAGAAATCTGCTTTAACAGATGAATTGAGAAGATTAATTTGTGAATAAAGTTTTATAAGTTAAATAAAAAAAATTCATTTGATAAATGGAATATATAAGTCTAAACTTATATAGGGAAGTAGAAATCGATTTTAACAACGATTTTTTAATAGAATGTGAACTCATCATTTATAAAGGGAATTACAAATGAGATTTAAGTGTTAGAAATAAAAAGGAGATTTCGTATGAATAATTCTATAAATAGATGTAGCGAACCGGCGAATTTTCGGCCCGAAAATCGACATAAATTGTAACAACCCGTAAAATGCGGGCCAGTTTGAAATTTTTATTTTGGCAATTTTATCGAATTTTGATTATTTAAAATGAATTATTTTAAATAATATCGACGAGAAAATTTATTTTTAATATAATTCGACGTATATATTATATACGTCGTCGTTAGAATATAATATTTATATATAATTATAAATAGAATTGAAAATGGCGCGGTAGTTCGATAATTCGATTTCAAACTTCAATTGAATGTACCGGGTGCAAAACAATCCGGATTTTAGTGAAACCAAAAATGATAGGATCTAATTGATAATATCTTTCCAACGAATCCGAATAATCAAAAGTTCGTAGCGGGAATCAAAAGATATGTCCAGTTGAAAATTCTGAATAGTCGCTATGGAATTCAGGCCCTTAAAAATAGCAATTTTGCAAACGACCTCGGATTTCGACGAAACCAGTTTTGTTGGGTCCGTGATGTCAAGTTATTGCTAGGTTTCAAATTTCATAATTTTCTGAATCAATATGTGAGCATGGCAAAAGAAAACGCGTTTGACCGGTTTTAGTTGATTTTAATCGACTGGAAATTGGCCATTTTTCTAACGGTCTCAGAATTCGACGAAACTAGTTTTGTTAGGACCGTATCGTCAATACGAAGCTAGAAAATATTTTTGTCGGATTTATAGAGTTAGTATGTGACCCCGGTAAATTGAAATGTACGTTTAAAATTCAATATAATGATTTAAATGTAAATGCAACGGAAACTGATCGAAACGGTCGATTCAGCTTGCGATACATTTCCCATTGTGTTTGGAATGGGGGTAAAACGCTATGGACGACAGGCGGTGGGCCTCGTTTAGAGGTCGTATGTGAAAGTCAACTCTTTGAAAAATAAAATAATTAAATTAATAAAAAAATTAATTAATTAAATCTTCTCCCCCTTTATTTCGTTCTGGCCCCTCCCCCTTTTTATTATTTCCAAATCGATTTTATCAGAGAAGAAGAAAAAAAAAAAAAAAACCCTGACGAAATTGCGATCGATGACGCCACCATCTCGCCGTCGTGACCCCCACCCATCGCGCCGCCTTGGTTGGAGCCTCCCTCCTCAGTCGCTGCTCGACCCCACCCCTCGCCAGAAACGATCGCGGAGGACCACCAGGCCACCGCCGAAGACCAGGCACCTCCCCCTACCCTCCAAAGTCGAACTCGCCCCCACCCCCTCCTCCTGAAGCCGCGAAACCCTCCTCCGCCAGTAAAGGCCGCCGAGCCTGGCAATCACCCCCCCCCCCTTTTTCTTCGATGCGGTAAGTTTTTTTACTTTACTATATTTTAGATATTTTGTTTTAAATCTGAAAATATTTTGTTTTAAATCTGAAAATATTTTGTTTTAAATCTGAATACACTTTATTTTTAAATCTGAAAATACTTGGTTTTAAAATCTGAATCTACTTTGTTTAAAAAAAAAAATATGAATCTACTTTGTTTAAAAAAAAAAAGTAATTTGTAAAATAAAGAAGACTAGATTTCTATATAAGGAAAGTTGAAATTTTGAAATACGTAGAGTTATAATTTTTATAACGAAGCAAAATAAAAATTCGATTTTTATATATTGAACTTTGAAATAAAAATTCGATTTTTATATATTGAACTTTGAAATAAAAATTCGATTTTTATATATTGAACTTTGAAATAAAAATTCGTTTTTTATATATTGAACTTTGAAATAAAAATTCGATTTTTATATATTGAACTTTGAAATAAAAATTCGATTTTTATATATTGAACTTTGAAATAAAAATTCGTTTTTTATATATTGAACTTTGAAATAAAAATTCGATTTTTATATATTGAACTTTGAAGTAAAAATTCGATTTTTATATATTGAACTTTGAAGTAAAAATTCGATTTTTATATATTGAACTTTGAAGTAAAAATTCGATTTTTATATATTGAACTTTGAAGTAAAAATTCGATTTTTATATATATAGTGACTACGGGCAATGAAGATGACGAAGAGGCGATAACGAAGAAAATTTCTATCAATGAAGTGCCGTGGAGCTAGGATAGCTATGCGTGAGAATTTCTCACTCTTCAATTTATTTTCTAGTTATATATATATACTAGGATGCAGACGGTGTTTAGTAGCACCCGACACAATCGTCCACAGACCATGGACTTGTTTGTTTGGCTGTTTGGTTATTGATTGCGATATTGGTTTGAATGTGGTTTGTGGTGTGAAAAATCGAATCGATAAATTGGTTAGGATTAGACGTGCACCGTTATAAGGCGAAGGAGTAAGGCTAGGTTAGACTCTTACTCCAAATTCTGTGGTTTGCATAATGAAATTGATTTGATTGATGTGTGAATGGCGTGGGCCTTCACTAGACCGGGGATAAGGCTAGGCCTTGTCCCGTTTCTAGTATCGTGCCGTTATGCCGCCGAAATTTTCTAAAATATGTTAGAAAAAAAAAAGTCATTTATTGAATAAATGAACTGAAAAGAAAATTCATGTGTTGGAATAAATATTTTATCGTTAAAAATATAGTTTTTAACGTGAATGTGAATAAAATAAAATATTCATTTACAAACCAGACGGTTTGTTTATGTACACTGATTTGACTGATATGGATTGGGACGATAAATTTTACACATCGCTCAACTGCACGAATAAAATCTGTGTTTGATTGTTTGAAACCCCACACGGGTGTTGGGATGAAATTTGAAGTTCACTCATCCTGATTGATTAAATATGTCGATCGATTGATTGACAGGCTGTTATAAGCGTTAGATATCTATATTTGATGCTTATACAGTGTAGTGCACTTTGGTTGATGGTTGATTATTTTTCAAGGCTATTATACATGTGTTGTATGAAAATCCATATAATTAACTTTATATGGTAATTGATTGGGCCTCATTCCAGTTTTAAAATAGAAATATTTAAAATAGAAATATTCGAAATGGAATATTTGAAAATGTCAATATATGAAGCCGTGTTGATTAGAGTGACGCCATTTTGACGTGAACGATATTTATATCGATTTTATTCATTTTAAAATGAATATTAAAAAGTAATTTTGAAATCAAATATTTCGAAATGAATTGAATTGAAAACGAATTCAAAGTGAATTGAATTGAAAGCGATTTCGAAATGAATTGAATTGAAAACGAATTCAAAGTGAATTGAATTGAAAGTGATTTCGAAATGAATTGAATTGAAAACGAATTCAAAGTGAATTGAAAGTGATTTCGAAATGAATTGAATTGAAAACGAATTCAAAGTGAATTGAAAGTGATTTCGAAATGAATTGAATTGAAAACGAATTCAAAGTGAATTGAATTGAAAGTGATCTCGAAATGAATTGAATTGAAAACGATTTCGAAATGAATTGAATTGAAAACGAATTCAAAATGAATTGAAAGCAAATTGAAATGAATTCAAATTGAATTGAAATTTGAATCGAATAGAAATGAATTTTAAAACGAATTTATAGAGAAGAATTCAATTTTGCTTTGAATTGAGATGGAAGTTGAAATAGATTTTGAAACGAATTTTAAAACTATTTATATAATTCGTTTTAAATAGAAATCGACGAAGTATATATTATATATATTATATATATAATATAATGGCCTGAATAGAACGCGCCGCGCCGCGGCAGTTCGCGAATTTCGACCATTGATTTCAAATGGACGTTACGGGAGATCCGACCGTCGGATTCTCCTAAAACCGGAACCGTTGGGTTCGTATCGAAAAGTGCTTTCTAGCGAATGTTAGAAATTTGAAATCTAACGGTTGGATTTGGAATTATGTCCAAATCAAATTGGAAAAAGGTCGCTATACGTGCAGTTCGATGGCCATTGGTGGAAATCGACTGTACGGGCCTTGATAAAATTATTAAAAATAGTAATAATTTGTGTAAAATCATAAGAAATGATTTGTGAAGATTTGGGATGAAAAACTCCATATTTGAAAAGATAAAAATAGATTTTTATCGAAATGAACTAGTTTTGAACTAGAATTATAATTCTATTTATTTTTAAATAAATAAATTGAATTTGAAAAGGGTTTTGAAAATAACCAAAATTTCCAATGATTGCATTGGAGTGGATTTGAATCGAAATTGTCTTCGGAATATTTCGATGTTGAAATTCGTGATTATACAGATGTTGTTATGGAAATTTGAAAGATATATATTTATATCGTTATTTCCAATACGACATTTGTTAGTCGTAGGATTTGATATTGAATATAAGCCGATATATTTTCTATTCAGAGCCTTGTATTGAATATCGAATGTGATTTGGGTTTGTCGTGAATGGTGTCTTCACTAACACTGTTCTTGAACCCAGTTGAGAAAAGATTAAATCTTTTTATATAGATTTAATGAAGTGTACCAATTAAACGATATTTAATTGGAATTGAATTGGTATTGATTTTTGGGTTTATCGTGAACAGTGTTTTAAATAACACTTGTTCTTTAACCCGATAATTAATGGAATGTGATTTTGGGTTTATCGTGAACCATGTTTTAAATGACACTGATTCTTTAACCCAGTTAAAGATTAAAACTAAGTGGAGTTTTAATGAATCTTTAATTAGATTGAAATGATCGAAAATGGAGTATCACCAGTTTTGCTCCAGGCGATAGTTAAATCTTTAATTAGATTTGAACGTGAAATGGTAATTGAATTTACCGATAACACCGTGGTGTTAGATATGAAGTATAACCAGTTTTACTTCATGGGATGAATAGGTTGGGATTGGGAAATAAAATAAATGATTTCTTCGGTGTGGTTCGCTAATCCCGACTAGTTTGAATTGATATTCAAAGGAGATTAAAGAATAAATTTAGAAGAATTTATCTTGGATAAAATTAATGGGAACATTTCCCTAAGAATGTGCTTTTGTGAATAAAAGAATATTCTGAATTGGAATGAGGCGTATGTTGTGTTTGTGTAACACTTATTTAAAATATACGCGAGTTATTCGGAAAGACCGGGTTTATCCCATTCTGAATAACTGATTCGACGTGGTGTCGAAGATGAAGACGGTGGTCGAAGACCGGAAGTCTTCACGTCGTTTGGGTGATAACTGATGATCTTGATTGGGCTGTACACCCAAGAAGATGGAAACAGTTGGTGATCGTCCAGACGTACTTGGAGATCGATGGATATGCGAGGTACTAGGTGCCTCCGGTTTCGTTCAGCCCCAGAACGGACTTGTAAATGGACTGTGTGTCTGACATCGGATTTCATTCTGTGTGACTGATATCGGTTGCATAGGATGGTTTGCCTGTGTGGCATGCTAAGATGCAAATGATCAAGGCTTCTGTTGAAAAGCAAAGTCTTGTGTTGATGATCGAAGCACGGCCTTTGTGGCGTAGCTTTGTGTAACGTTTACTTCGCGAGTTTCACACCCGGTATGAACCAAAAACGGGAGACGGACCTCAGGGAGGACTTGCGTTTCTTTCTAGCTAAAAGTGGCGTCAGTGGTTTTACACTCCCTGACGAGTTTGACTTATGTGGTTGTTGCTGTTGCGAGGCGCCTCGGTTATATCGGCTTCGGCCGATGCATTCTGGTCGGCTGACGGACCAGACTTACACCCCATAGGGTGGGGAAACGTAGTGTTCAGGAATTTTAATCCACATCGGTGGACCGGCCCTGACGATCCAAAGGCTTGACTGAGTACTTGCCTGAGACACGGGCTAGAGCGTCTCGAATCGGTTGAGGACTATCTTTTCCCTCGGTTCATAGACGGAAATCCAATTTCCAAATACGTGACTTTGCGATTTTGATTGTATAACCTATATATGACGACATAGTGGTATGGGGCATTCATGCCGTCTATGATTGATACTTATGATTTGAAGTTGTTTTATACACTATGCACTTATAATAGTATCAAACGATTTGTTTTAAACGTATCAAGCATTCTTTGGCTGTTATAAGGGAAAACCCTATCCTCGGCTGCGTTGCATTGTGTGATGGGACCTGGGTCTTATAACAGCTTCATTTATCTTTATTTAGCATTGCGCTGTTTGTTTTATGCACTGGTATTCTTGGGAGGAAACCCGTTCCGTGTTATACGGCGTGGTCCCTTGATTTACCTAACTTTAAAATAAAGAATAATAACTGTTTTAGTTCTCACACCAGTCACATGACTGACCTGGAGTTTATTGTTTTAACCTAAACTCTGGGTGCCCCTATTTTGACACGGGCAGCTAGTAGTTTTGGTTTTGCAGATTTATATTCACAGGATCCTGGTTTACAGCTGGAACGATATCCGGAAAGCTTTGTATCTGTATATCTCTTCTAGTTGTGTATTGTATTATTTTCCGCTGCTATGTATTTAAATGTAATTTAAATCTCTGATATTTCTGTGTAATATTCATTTATACTCTGTATATTCTTGTAATCTGATGCATTGTTGTAATAAGCAATGAAATGTTCTTTTATATGTGTTCTGTTGTGGCTTGCTCTCGAACTATCCGACGCTTTCCTTTACGGGGAAGTTACGGGTTTTTACATTTGGTATCGGAGCTTTGGTTTACAAAGCAGAGAACAAGGCACATTAGAACCATACGAAAGGATTCATCAGATATTGGATTAGTAATATCCAATTAGAACGACTCGTTAGAGATAGGATCAGTAGTATCCTAGAACGAGTGTGAAGAGTATATTTTTTAAAGTGAAAACAATTTTTGTTTTGAAAATTAAAATCAATTATTCGTAGTTGATTATCTATTTATATTGATGTGGACAATCCAGTATATATAGATTTTGCGTATACGTCTGATCCGCGTATATTCGAAGTTTTAATATATTAGATAGATATAGAGTCACACTCTAGTCGCCCGGACATGGTCCTGATGATGAAGTATACCATCACCTGTATTTATTTTCGAGTGACGAAGGCGTGATTTTCTATATATTTCCATTAGACTGGTGTGAGAACCAAATCTTATATAGCTAGAACACTTTATTGTGAATTGGCATCAAAAACAAGATTTTCAGTATATATATCAAAATTATGAATTTGAAACGTTAATCCACTAATTGATTGATGTTTGCGTTGTTTGTTTATTTGTTTGCTAATTTTTAGCCATTTAGCCTAATTGAATCACATATTGAATTATATTGAAAATTGGTTGCATTTGCTTGCATATACATATATATCATTGAACAGGTCATAGCAAGGAGGCTAGAGCAGAGAATAAAATTTGTTTGCCCGACAAATAGGTACATGTTTACTACATAATTTCCTGTTTTGTTTGGGTGATGATGATTTTGTGAGCCTATTGGCTAGCCGCTTGGCTTTTTCTTTTTCTTTTTGAGATCTGAAGGACCGGGGAAGCTATTTGAAATTCCCCGATGCTCCCGGTGCAGGGGAGGTTATGGCGAATTTTTTCAAAAATTTAGGGTGTTAGCCAAATTTTTGAAATTTTAGAAAATTCTCAGAAACTGAAAAGTTAGAGAATGGAAGCCTGATCGAGCGTAGAGTTGATTGATCAAACCACTTTCGACTTTGTTCCTTTTCGGGGACGAAAAGTTTTAAGTGGGGGAGATTGTAACAACCCGTAAAATGCGGGCCAGTTTGAAATTTTTATTTTGGCAATTTTATCGAATTTTGATTATTTAAAATGAATTATTTTAAATAATATCGACGAGAAAATTTATTTTTAATATAATTCGACGTATATATTATATACGTCGTCGTTAGAATATAATATTTATATATAATTATAAATAGAATTGAAAATGGCGCGGTAGTTCGATAATTCGATTTCAAACTTCAATTGAATGTACCGGGTGCAAAACAATCCGGATTTTAGTGAAACCAAAAATGATAGGATCTAATTGATAATATCTTTCCAACGAATCCGAATAATCAAAAGTTCGTAGCGGGAATCAAAAGATATGTCCAGTTGAAAATTCTGAATAGTCGCTATGGAATTCAGGCCCTTAAAAATAGCAATTTTGCAAACGACCTCGGATTTCGACGAAACCAGTTTTGTTGGGTCCGTGATGTCAAGTTATTGCTAGGTTTCAAATTTCATAATTTTCTGAATCAATATGTGAGCATGGCAAAAGAAAACGCGTTTGACCGGTTTTAGTTGATTTTAATCGACTGGAAATTGGCCATTTTTCTAACGGTCTCAGAATTCGACGAAACTAGTTTTGTTAGGACCGTATCGTCAATACGAAGCTAGAAAATATTTTTGTGGGATTTATAGAGTTAGTATGTGACCCCGGTAAATTGAAATGTACGTTTAAAATTCAATATAATGATTTAAATGTAAATGCAACGGAAACTGATCGAAACGGTCGATTCAGCTTGCGATACATTTCCCATTGTGTTCGGAATGGGGGTAAAACGCTATGGACGACAGGCGGTGGGCCTCGTTTAGAGGTCGTATGTGAAAGTCAACTCTTTGAAAAATAAAATAATTAAATTAATAAAAAAATTAATTAATTAAATCTTCTCCCCCTTTATTTCGTTCTGGCCCCTCCCCCTTTTTATTATTTCCAAATCGATTTTATCAGAGAAGAAGAAAAAAAAAACCCTGACGAAATTGCGATCGATGACGCCACCATCTCGCCGTCGTGACCCCCACCCATCGCGCCGCCTTGGTTGGAGCCTCCCTCCTCAGTCGCTGCTCGACCCCACCCCTCGCCAGAAACGATCGCGGAGGACCACCAGGCCACCGCCGAAGACCAGGCACCTCCCCCTACCCTCCAAAGTCGAACTCGCCCCCACCCCCTCCTCCTGAAGCCGCGAAACCCTCCTCCGCCAGTAAAGGCCGCCGAGCCTGGCCATCACCCCCCCTTTTTCTTCGATGCGGTAAGTTTTTTTACTTTACTATATTTTAGATATTTTGTTTTAAATCTGAAAATATTTTGTTTTAAATCTGAAAATATTTTGTTTTAAATCTGAATACACTTTATTTTTAAATCTGAAAATACTTGGTTTTAAAATCTGAATCTACTTTGTTTAAAAAAAAAATATATATGAATCTACTTTGTTTAAAAAAAAAGTAATTTGTAAAATAAAGAAGACTAGATTTCTATATAAGGAAAGTTGAAATTTTGAAATACGTAGAGTTATAATTTTTATAACGAAGCAAAATAAAAATTCGATTTTTATATATTGAACTTTGAAATAAAAATTCGATTTTTATATATTGAACTTTGAAATAAAAATTCGATTTTTATATATTGAACTTTGAAATAAAAATTCGTTTTTTATATATTGAACTTTGAAATAAAAATTCGATTTTTATATATTGAACTTTGAAATAAAAATTCGATTTTTATATATTGAACTTTGAAATAAAAATTCGTTTTTTATATATTGAACTTTGAAATAAAAATTCGATTTTTATATATTGAACTTTGAAGTAAAAATTCGATTTTTATATATTGAACTTTGAAGTAAAAATTCGATTTTTATATATTGAACTTTGAAGTAAAAATTTGATTTTTATATATATAGTGACTACGGGCAATGAAGATGACGAAGAGGCGATAACGAAGAAAATTTCTATCAATGAAGTGCCGTGGAGCTAGGATAGCTATGCGTGAGAATTTCTCACTCTTCAATTTATTTTCTAGTTATATATATATACTAGGATGCAGACGGTGTTTAGTAGCACCCGACACAATCGTCCACAGACCATGGACTTGTTTGTTTGGCTGTTTGGTTATTGATTGCGATATTGGTTTGAATGTGGTTTGTGGTGTGAAAAATCGAATCGATAAATTGGTTAGGATTAGACGTGCGCCGTTATAAGGCGAAGGAGTAAGGCTAGGTTAGACTCTTACTCCAAATTCTGTGGTTTGCATACTGAAATTGATTTGATTGATGTGTGAATGGCGTGGGCCTTCACTAGACCGGGGATAAGGCTAGGCCTTGTCCCGTTTCTAGTATCGTGCCGTTATGCCGCCGAAATTTTCTAAAATATGTTAGAAAAATAAAAAAAAAGTCATTTATTGAATAAATGAACTGAAAAGAAAATTCATGTGTTGGAATAAATATTTTATCGTTAAAAATATAGTTTTTAACGTGAATGTGAATAAAATAAAATATTCATTTACAAACCAGACGGTTTGTTTATGTACACTGATTTGACTGATATGGATTGGGACGATAAATTTTACACATCGCCCAACTGCACGAATAAAATCTGTGTTTGATTGTTTGAAACCCCACACGGGTGTTGGGATGAAATTTGAAGTTCACTCATCCTGATTGATTAAATATGTCGATCGATTGATTGACAGGCTGTTATAAGCGTTAGATATCTATATTTGATGCTTATACAGTGTAGTGCACTTTGGTTGATGGTTGATTATTTTTCAAGGCTATTATACATGTGTTGTATGAAAATCCATATAATTAACTTTATATGGTAATTGATTGGGCCTCATTCCAGTTTTAAAATAGAAATATTTAAAATAGAAATATTCGAAATGGAATATTTGAAAATGTCAATATATGAAGCCGTGTTGATTAGAGTGACGCCATTTTGACGTGAACGATATTTATATCGATTTTATTCATTTTAAAATGAATATTAAAAAGTAATTTTGAAATCAAATATTTCGAAATGAATTGAATTGAAAACGAATTCAAAGTGAATTGAATTGAAAGCGATTTCGAAATGAATTGAATTGAAAACGAATTCAAAGTGAATTGAATTGAAAGTGATTTCGAAATGAATTGAATTGAAAACGAATTCAAAGTGAATTGAAAGTGATTTCGAAATGAATTGAATTGAAAACGAATTCAAAGTGAATTGAAAGTGATTTCGAAATGAATTGAATTGAAAACGAATTCAAAGTGAATTGAATTGAAAGTGATCTCGAAATTAATTGAATTGAAAACGATTTCGAAATGAATTGAATTGAAAACGAATTCAAAATGAATTGAAAGCAAATTGAAATGAATTCAAATTGAATTGAAATTTGAATCGAATAGAAATGAATTTTAAAACGAATTTATAGAGAAGAATTCAATTTTGCTTTGAATTGAGATGGAAGTTGAAATAGATTTTGAAACGAATTTTAAAACTATTTATATAATTCGTTTTAAATAGAAATCGACGAAGTATATATTATATATATATATAATATAATGGCCTGAATAGAACGCGCCGCGCCGCGGCAGTTCGCGAATTTCGACCATTGATTTCAAATGGACGTTACGGGAGATCCGACCGTCGGATTCTCCTAAAACCGGAACCGTTGGGTTCGTATCGAAAAGAGCTTTCTAGCGAATGTTAGAAATTTGAAATCTAACGGTTGGATTTGGAATTATGTCCAAATCAAATTGGAAAAAGGTCGCTGTACGTGCAGTTCGATGGCCATTGGTGGAAATCGACTGTACGGGCCTTGATAAAATTATTAAAAATAGTAATAATTTGTGTAAAATCATAAGAAATGATTTGTGAAGATTTGGGATGAAAAACTCCATATTTGAAAAGATAAAAATAGATTTTTATCGAAATGAACTAGTTTTGAATTAGAATTATAATTCTATTTATTTTTAAATAAATAAATTGAATTTGAAAAGGGTTTTGAAAATAACCAAAATTTCCAATGATTGCATTGGAGTGGATTTGAATCGAAATTGTCTTCGGAATATTTCGATGTTGAAATTCGTGATTATACAGATGTTGTTATGGAAATTTGAAAGATATATATTTATATCGTTATTTCCAATACGACATTTGTTAGTCGTAGGATTTGATATTGAATATAAGCCGATATATTTTCTATTCAGAGCCTTGTATTGAATATCGAATGTGATTTGGGTTTGTCGTGAATGGTGTCTTCACTAACACTGTTCTTGAACCCAGTTGAGAAAAGATTAAATCTTTTTATATAGATTTAATGAAGTGTACCAATTAAACGATATTTAATTGGAATTGAATTGGTATTGATTTTTGGGTTTATCGTGAACAGTGTTTTAAATAACACTTGTTCTTTAACCCGATAATTAATGGAATGTGATTTTGGGTTTATCGTGAACCGTGTTTTAAATGACACTGATTCTTTAACCCAGTTAAAGATTAAAACTAAGTGGAGTTTTAATGAATCTTTAATTAGATTGAAATGATCGAAAATGGAGTATCACCAGTTTTGCTCCAGGCGATAGTTAAATCTTTAATTAGATTTGAACGTGAAATGGTAATTGAATTTACCGATAACACCGTGGTGTTAGATATGAAGTATAACCAGTTTTACTTCATGGGATGAATAGGTTGGGATTGGGAAATAAAATAAATGATTTCTTCGGTGTGGTTCGCTAATCCCGACTAGTTTGAATTGATATTCAAAGGAGATTAAAGAATAAATTTAGAAGAATTTATCTTGGATAAAATTAATGGGAACATTTCCCTAAGAATGTGCTTTTGTGAATAAAAGAATATTCTGAATTGGAATGAGGCGTATGTTGTGTTTGTGTAACACTTATTTAAAATATACGCGAGTTATTCGGAAAGACCGGGTTTATCCCATTCTGAATAACTGATTCGACGTGGTGTCGAAGATGAAGACGGTGGTCGAAGACCGGAAGTCTTCACGTCGTTTGGGTGATAACTGATGATCTTGATCGGGCTGTACACCCAAGAAGATGGAAACAGTTGGTGATCGTCCAGACGTACTTGGAGATCGATGGATATGCGAGGTACTAGGTGCCTCCGGTTTCGTTCAGCCCCAGAACGGACTTGTAAATGGACTGTGTGTCTGACATCGGATTTCATTCTGTGTGACTGATATCGGTTGCATAGGATGGTTTGCCTGTGTGGCATGCTAAGATGCAAATGATCAAGGCTTCTGTTGAAAAGCAAAGTCTTGTGTTGATGATCGAAGCACGACCTTTGTGGCGTAGCTTTGTGTAACGTTTACTTCGCGAGTTTCACACCCGGTATGAACCAAAAACGGGAGACGGACCTCAGGGAGGACTTGCGTTTCTTTCTAGCTAAAAGTGGCGTCAGTGGTTTTACACTCCCTGACGAGTTTGACTTATGTGGTTGTTGCTGTTGCGAGGCGCCTCGGTTATATCGGCTTCGGCCGATGCATTCTGGTCGGCTGACGGACCAGACTTACACCCCATAGGGTGGGGAAACGTAGTGTTCAGGAATTTTAATCCACATCGGTGGACCGGCCCTGACGATCCAAAGGCTTGACTGAGTACTTGCCTGAGACACGGGCTAGAGCGTCTCGAATCGGTTGAGGACTATCTTTTGCCTCGGTTCATAGACGGAAATCCAATTTCCAAATACGTGACTTTGCGATTTTGATTGTATAACCTATATATGGCGACATAGTGGTATGGGGCATTCATGCCGTCTATGATTGATACTTATGATTTGAAGTTGTTTTATACACTATGCACTTATAATAGTATCAAACGATTTGTTTTAAACGTATCAAGCATTCTTTGGCTGTTATAAGGGAAAACCCTATCCTCGGCTGCGTTGCATTGTGTGATGGGACCTGGGTCTTATAACAGCTTCATTTATCTTTATTTAGCATTGCGCTGTTTGTTTTATGCACTGGTATTCTTGGGAGGAAACCCGTTCCGTGTTATACGGCGTGGTCCCTTGATTTACCTAACTTTAAAATAAAGAATAATAACTGTTTTAGTTCTCACACCAGTCACATGACTGACCTGGAGTTTATTGTTTTAACCTAAACTCTGGGTGCCCCTATTTTGACACGGGCAGCTAGTAGTTTTGGTTTTGCAGATTTATATTCACAGGATCCTGGTTTACAGCTGGAACGATATCCGGAAAGCTTTGTATCCGTATATCTCTTCTAGTTGTGTATTGTATTATTTTCCTCTGCTATGTATTTAAATGTAATTTAAATCTCTGATATTTCTGTGTAATATTCATTTATACTCTGTATATTCTTGTAATCTGATGCATTGTTGTAATAAGCAATGAAATGTTCTTTTATATGTGTTCTGTTGTGGCTTGCTCTCGAACTATCCGACGCTTTCCTTTACGGGGAAGTTACGGGTTTTTACATAAATACAATTACCGTATCTAATGCCGACCTTCCAAGCATCGAAAACACAAGACGTTATTAGAAAGAAATTAGAGGATGAGAAAAGAAAGAAAAAAAATATTAGAATAGAAGAAAGAAGAAGAACATCACATCAAAATCTCACAGCGAAACAGATAAAATATTATATTAGATCTCATTATACAAAGGACTGTATATACATACCAATCATCAGAGTACAACATATATCAATCACAGCGGAAATAACTTTATATAACTAGCGGTGAAGCCTCCTGCTTCCAGCTCCTGAAAACTCCAAGTGAACCTAACCTGGAAATACACTCGGTCTGACCCGAGCACATTTAAAGCAAAGCAAAATTCACCGGGTTAGTCTGGAATACTTTCAGTGATAAATTCACAGAACAAACAACTTGTTTAACTTTGGAAATCCCTTTGAAATAAAAGGATAATAGTAAGACCAGCCCACACATAAACACAGACGGTTTTTACCTTACTATAACCCAAAACATTTTTGAAAACCATAACTAGTTCTGATATTATAATAATGTCCAAATAAATACAATCTAGCAGAACGCTTGCATCTCACGCTCCACATATATATAGTATACAATCAAAACTGCGGGCGCTTATTGGATATTGGATTCCGACTATGACAAGGTATGGAACCACCTCCCGATAGTGTATCTCTAGAGGCGAATAAACTAGGTTCAAGAAGAACGTCTTGCAACCCGGCCCACACATGACCGACCGCTCATTTCGCTTGATTGTATCGAATGTATATCACCAACGGTTGGGATTAGCAACCGTTTCCCGAAAAGGGACAGCATCGAAATAGATTAAAGAAGCAAATGGAATTTCTCTAGATAGGTGATTATATACCCTTATAGGAGCGACCCACATAGCCGTGCTGCCAGCCTAATTTTTGTCATTTCCTGGTTGATGAGGCTTGAGGCAAGAATTTACCTTTAAAACATCTTATCATCGTTCACTTTGGATGAAACACCCCACCTCCGTTAAGGTCACTCACAAAGGGAATGCCTTAACTTTGGTGGAGCATTATAGGTAAAAGACACAGATAATTTACAAGACAGACATATATAAGCAGCGGAAAAACGAAATTTATTTCATACGTGGTTCATAACAAAAACATTACAGCAAACTGTCTCAAAAAACTTCCAAATCATTACATCAAAATCTCGGTCTTGATTATAACATAAAGAAGCATAAAACACAATAAAACTGCATAAATCCCCAAGTAGTAGTGTGTCCAAAGCCATAGCCAAAGATAAGAGGCTCCAAGCTATACATCACAGAGTCTTCAAGCTTGGAAAAATGAACGGTACAAATTAAGCTGAGTTATTCCCTCCCTAGCTACCTGAGGGGTGGGGGGGAAACGGAAGAAAAGAGAGCGAAAGAAAAATGGGTCAGACATGAGTCTGGTAAGTCCAGTGATTGATCAGCATGTAAATTGGAAAGAGAACCATGACATGAATAAACTGGACGCAGGACAATAACAAAGAAATTAGGTAACATAGGATAAGGCAAGATAAACTAATCATACTATCGCACTCATATCCATATTCTCTGCACCTACTAGATATTTCAACCATCATCATGAGTTCATATCCAGTGATCCATTTTTATCGATCGGCTCCTAATCGCATGCATTTACTACTTGTGTCATACGGCCCCGCTCGATTGTAGATACTTGTGCTGGTCCCACCATGGGGTGTATAGAATCCAATGGTGGCAACCCGACATGATTCAAGATTCACAGTGTATAACTACTGATGCCCAATGCTGCTTTTTCCACTCCGGAGTACGTGCACGCCCATACTCCGTCGGAACCTACACTGACACACCAACCGCCGTTGTTTTGACTGCTTATAATCAGCCCAGCAATCGTTCCCCACCCTGCCTAGTTCAGGGTACCATGATACATCTATGTGGGTTACTGTTGAAATGGGTCCCCCGTTACTAGGGTTTCCCTAATCAACATGTTAAATTGGTTAAGTGCCCAAGTTAACCTAACCCTACCCATCAATTTAGTTAACATGTTGTATTGGTTAAGTGTTGCCTTAATTAACATAACCCTACCATTCCTAACTTAGCTTTAATTCATTCATTAAAGCACCAACCACTCACAGTAGACAGGAATTGTTGCGGTCACTGGATGTGCCGGTCGGGTCCGGGCAGTTTTACACCGCATCTCAATCTAACCTCGGGTTCTTTTGGGCTCGATGCACTAACCTCTCACATTAGACATATATTGTTACAGTTGTTGGATGTGTCGGGCAGTTCCGGACAGTCTTACACCGTAACTCAATCTAACCTCGGGTTAGGCATATTTATCTTTTCCAAATTTACATATTTACCTCTTTATATTTATATGCAAATTATTATCATTCATGTCAAGCCCCACTTTCCCTTTAGATCAAGTTCATAATTTTAGGTATAAAAATTTATGCCATTTTATTCCATAAAACATTTACATGTTTATGAGCCAAATATGCCAATTTTATGTAATTTCATGTTTTTCCCCAACGTTACCCCCGTTAAATGTTCACATAAATCACATAAAATGTTAGGCTCGCTACATAGCCTAATTCATACACAAAAGGGAAAAAGAGGAACATGTAATAATTCCAACATCATAAAAATAGGGATCTAACTACACATGTGTCATATGAATATGGCATAGAACAATATACATTAAATTATGAACTTGCAAATTTAGATCTACTCAACATGAATCGTGAAATAGGGTTTTATGTAGAACTACATAAACTTAAAATTAGGCATGCAGTTGTGAACTTGCAAATTAGCATGTATTTCTAGTCATATATGTGAACATGGTTGAACTTGCATAAACATAGCAAAATTCCCAAATTGTCATACAACATATAGGTGTCATTACCAAATCATACAACTTGAAATGTCATCGCCAAATTATATAATATGGTATGCCATCGCCAAATTATAATATGTCGTCTCCAATTTATGTCATCGTCGAAGTATACAACATAATATGTCATCGCTAAATCATACAACATATATGTCATTAGAAAATTATACAACATATGGATTCATTGCAAAGCATTTTACACTTATCATCAAATTACATACAACATGATCACAAACTTAACATGATAAGAGTCATAGTATAAATCAATTCAGTTTTAACAGAAAAGGATAGGCATAAATTTACATTAGGCGTTGTTCTACATCCAGTTATTTAGTCATGATTCTAATATCATTTAGGTCAAAATGATAACTGGACTTACAAAAAGGAGACTAGTCTTGTGGTCTGGGATCTGTATTCTGAAATTGAATAGCTTTGCTTTGTTGTAGATGTTGAATTCTCTTAGTTGAATTAGATTTGATTTGTAATTTCTTCTTTCTTTCTAGTTGAAGGAGAATGGCGGCTACTCTAGGTTGAGTATTGACAGCATGATGGTCTTAGGAATATTTTTGTGTGGCTTAGGGTTTAGATCTAGGTTGCTTATATAGAAGTTTGATTTAATAGGAGCCATCATATCAACCTAAGGCAAATCAAAGCCATTCAAACCTAAGAGAACCAACCAGAACTTGCCACACAAGCCCTAATGACACAGCAATTCGTCACACAAAGAAACATGTCAGGTTTCAGATCTGGCCCGAGGGGGAGGTCAACCCCCAGGTCGACACCCAGGTCGACCCCCTGGTCGACCTGTATAGGGGGAGGTCGACCCCCCGGTCGACCTGGCCTTGGGCGGGAAAATTCCCGCCCAGCCCGCTTCTGCTTCTGATTTTGAAATTTGAATTTTTTGAACTTTAATCTGAGTTGCTTATTTAAATTCTTGAATCTTCTGAAGGTCATAACTCCTTCATACAGAGTCCGACCCAAACTCGGACTTTATCTTAAGCAGAATTCCGAGACGAACGCAATGGCGTAACCCGTTTCCATTAATTCTAAAATTTGTAATTAATTATTCTTTAATTCATTACTTTAATGTTTACAGAAAATACGGGGTGTTACATTCTCCCCTCCTTAAAGGATTTCGCCCCCAAAATCTTTGAGTCGAGGAGAATGTATATCCTACCATCCAATCGTCCATCTATTCAACCATCAAACACAGGCGTCCATTGTCCTTAAAAAAACTTTTAATGCTTCATGATCATATGCATAGTGTGTGTACATGTCCTTATCTAATGCAAAATCAGGCGGTCTACTGATTCAGTTGACCTCCTTAATGCAAGTCATGTCGGTGCCATGAGTCCATTATGTATGCAGTCATCCCTAATCTTACTTTCTACATGAGTGCACAATCATTCATAAAATGCAACATCCACATGATAACACATCAAGTTTCAATCATATACAAGTACATATATGCATATGCAATATGAAAGTGACTGAGCCGATCTAACACCTAATGTGTGTGTATATGCAGCCATGAGCAACCACCAGCAATCACTTGCAACCACTTGCAGCCATCAATCATAACATGTTTCAAATACATATTTACATCCATTGGTTTCTACCTAAGGATCGAGAATAGCACTGAGGAAATACTTAAAAAGAAGATAGATACGAGCATGAATAAACTTAAGGAAAAAGATGTACCCTCAAAAAGAAAAGGGTAGGCTACACGTATCTTGGCCTCAGTCTCCCAAGTCGCGTCTTCCTCAGCGTCACTCCATTGGACTTTAACAAGTTTGACTTCGCGGTTGCGTAGCTTTTTGACTTCTATACCCAAGATACGAGTTGGAATTCTTATCATAGTCGCCTCTCATTCTACTTCTACTTCCTCTAATATGCTTGGTTCCACCACTTCTGCAGACTCATGTAAGCACTTCCGTAGGTGAGAAACATGAAAGACATTATGAACTCCAGCCAATCTTTCGGGCAGCTCTACTCTGTAAGCCATCTTTCCAATCCTTTCAATGATAGGAAACGGTCCAACAAATCTTGGTGCCAACTTTCCTGCGGATCCAAAGCGAACGACGTTCCTTAAAGGAGATACTTTAAGGAAAACCCTGTCTCCAACCTCAAACTCAAGGTCGGTCCTTATTTTATCTGCGTAGGACTTTTGTCTATCTTGGGCAGTTTTCATTCTTCTTCGTATCAAGTCCACTTTTTCTAAAGTTTCTCTAATCATATCTGGTCCAGGTATGAGCTTGTCTGTAGATTCCCACCAATAAGATAGTGATCAGCACGGTCTTCCATATAAAGCTTTGAAGGGTGCTATGCCTATGGTGGCTTGGTAGCTATTGTTGTAGGGAAACTCCATCTAAGGAAGATGATCCTCCCATGTTCCTCCAAAGTCAAGAATGCATAATCTCAAAAGGTATTCTAATACTTTGTTCACCCTTTCCGTCTGACCATCAGTTTGGGAGTGATAGGCCATGCTTAACCATAGCTGTGTGCCTACAGCCTCTTGCAAGCTCTTCCAAAACTCGCTTGTAAAGATAGGGTCTCGGTCACTCACGATGCTGGAGGGTATCCCATGGAGTCGAACTATCTCTTTAAGATAAATAGATGCTAAGGACAAGGCAGTCCTTCTACTCTTAACGGGTATAAGTGAGCGCCTTTAGTGAGCCTATCCACTATTACCCAAATACCTGTATTGCCCCTTCTTGACCTAGGCAACCAATCAACAAAGTCCATTGAAATGCTATCCCACTTCCACTGTGGGACCTCTAGAGGATGAAGCAAACCACCAGCTTCTTTTGCTCCGCCTTGACTTGCTGGCATATCAAACACTTAGAGACGAATTCAGCTACATCCCTCTTCATGCCATTCCAAAAGAAAACCCTTTTTACGTCTTTATACATCTTGTCTCCACCTGGGTGTATAGTCAACTTGGAATGGTGTGCCTCTTCGAGAACCTTCTTCACCAAATCCCTTGCTTGTGGGACGCATAGCCTTCCTTCCCGCCTCAACCAACCCTTATCATCGATGGAGTATCTATTGAGGTGATTAGAAGTCTCACCCCTAATTAGCTTATCCATCACATCTACTAGTTGAGGGTCTTCACGTTGCGCGATTCCTATTAAGTCCAAAAGAGTAGGCCACACTTCTAGCAATGCTAACAAACCAATCACATGATCGATGGAGGGTCTTAAATCAAAGTTGGCTATGTATTCCAAGCTCTGCCTTTCTACAAAGAGATGGCTTAAGGTCAGCTTCTTTCTACTCAAGGACTCAGCTAATACATTGCCCTTGCCAGGGGTATAGGAAATCTCGAAATCGTTGGATGCCAAGAACTCCATCCACCTTTGTTGACTCAAGTTAAGGTCTTTCTGTGAGAAAAGGTACTTTAATGATTTATGGTCAGTATACAATTCAAACCTCTCACCTAGGAGATAATGGCGCTAAGACTTAAGCGCAAAGACGATGGCAGCCAACTCTAGATCGTGGGTTGGGTAGTTTTTCTCATGTACTTTCAACTATCTTCCTCCACAAGCTACTACCTTCCCTTCTTGCATCAAGACAACACCTAGTCCTGTACCACACACATCCGTGTATACGGTAAACAACTTGCTCCCATCCGGAAATGTAAGAACTGGGGCTGTTGCTAGAGCCCTCTTCAATCGTTGGAAAGCAACATCGCAATCCAAATCTGTAACGACCCGGAAAATCTGAACCAATTTAATTTTTTTTAAATTGGCTATTTTAGTGGATTTTAAATATTTAAAATAAATATTTTAAATAATAACGACGAAAAATGTGTTTGAATCGACATTTGAAAATAAATATAATTATTCTAATTATAAATAAGGCCTGAAATGGCGTGGTAGTTTCAAAATTTGAATTCAAACTTTGACTGACTGTACCGGGTGCAAAACAAAACGGATTTGAGCGAAACTAAAGATATTTAAATCTATTAGTGAATATCTTTCTTACGAATCTGAAAAATTGAAGTTTCATAGCGAGAATCAAAAGTTATGACCAAATGAATTTTCAGAGGGGTCGCTATATAATTTATATAGCCCTTGAAAATAGATATTTTGCATACGACCTCAGAATTTGACGAAACCACATTTGTTGGATCTGGGATGTCAAATTGTTGCTAGGTTCCAAATTTCATAATTTTTTAAGCTAGTATGTGAGCGTGGCAAAGTAAAATGTGTTTGGATCAATTACAGTTAAATTGGATCGACCAGAAAAGAGCCATTTTTCAAACGGTCTCAGAATTCGACGAAACTAGTTTTGTTGGGACCGTATCGTCAAAACATAGCTGGATTTATTTTTCTGGAATTTTTCGAATCAGTTTGTGGCCCTGGCAAATTGAAATGTACGTTCAAATTAAATATTGAATGTTTTATATTTTAATTTGAAGGAAAACTGACTGAAACATTCGAATGGGCCTTCGAAACATATTCCATTGTGTTCGAAATAGGGGTATTTGGCTAGGGGTGACAGTCATTGGGTTTTAATTGGAGTTCGAATGCAAAATTCACCTTTGTAAAGATTTTGAATTAAAATAATATTATTATTTATATAAATAGCCAATGAAAAGTTAGCCCAAACCCTAGCTTATATCGTTTCCGCCGTCACCCCCGATTAATGCACCAAATCGCTCCATATTTCATCCCTTAATCTCGTCCTCTACACTTCGAATTAGATTGGGGTTCTTTAGGGAATATTGAAGAGGATTTCGAGGGCTTCAAGAAGGTATGGGTTTGATCGGATTTCATGGATCGTGGGGCTCGAATTTCCATCGGAAAGGCAGCGAGTTCGCACGCGGATCGAGGAGAATAGGGCCCACCGAGCTGGACCATGGAGCCAGCGATGGAAGAGGGCATGGAGGCGGTCAGGGTGGCACTTTCAGATCGTTGATTAGGGGAGTGGATGAACGTGCGTTTCAAGGAGGAAAGGACGAGGTTTTTTTTTCCGCAACCTGGAAGTGGTATAGGGGGCTCGAAGAAGGAGATGACGTGGAAGGTGATTAGGGGGGAGGGATTAATTAGTGGAATAATTAATTTTAATTATTCAATAATGTTATCAATGTTTTTAATTATCATAACTTGTTCATATGAGGTCGAAATTCAACGAAACTGGATCCGTTGCGATCGTGGAGACGAGAGCTTCGCAACAAAACTAACCGGGTCCAATTTTGAGCCAATCAGAATTTCAGTCAAATTCAAATCCGAACAGCGGTGAAATTCAGAAATAGAAGGACCAATGTGAGAATTCTCTCACTATATTATTTCTGTACAATTATTGTATAACTGCATATATGAATTGTTCCCCGTCGTCCACGGACCATGGACGACTTGTTTGATTGTATTCTGTGTGAAAATTGATCGTGATTTGAAATGAAATATATATATATTGAAAGTGAAAATATCGTATATATTGAAAGTGAAAATATCGTATATATTGAAAGTGAAAATATCGTATATATTAGAAGTGTATGAAATATATATATCTTGAAAGTGAAAATATCGTATATGTTGAAAGTGAAAATATCGCATATACTGAAAATGAAATATATATATATTGAAAGTGAAAATATCGCATATACTGAAAGTGAAAATATCGTATATATGAAAAGTGAAAATATCGTATATATGAAAAGTGAAAACGATATATATATGAAATGTGAAAACGATGTATATATAAAATGAAAACGATATATATATATATATATATATATATATATATATATATATATGAAACGTGAAAATGATTTGATTGTTAAAAATATAATCTTTAACATATATATATACACTGTATAAAATTGTCATGTATATGAAATATTCGATTTTGATATAAATTAGAAAATGAATTCGAATTAAATTGAATAGAAAACGAATTCGAATTGAATTGAATAGGAAACGAATTCGAATTGAATTGAATAGAAAATGAATTCGAATTGAATTGAATTGAATAGAAAATGAAAACGAATTCGAATTAAATTGAATAGAAAACGAATTCGAATTGAATTGATTAGGAAACGAATTCGAATTGAATTCAATTGAAAACGAACTGAAATAGAATTGAAATCGATTTGAATTGAAATCAAATAGAAATGAATGTAAAAAGAATTTATACGGAAAAAAATTCAATTTTGATTTGAATTTGAAATAAGAAGTTGAAATCGATTTGAAAAGGAATTTAAAACGATTTATAAAATTCATTTTAAATAGAAATTGACGAAATATATATTATATATATAATATAATGGCCTGAATAGAACGCACCGCGCTGCGGCAGTTAGCGAATTTCGACCATTGACTTCGAATGGACATTACGGGAGATCCGACCGTCGGATTCTCCTGAAACCAGAACCATTGGGTTCGTATCAAAAAGAGCTTTCTAACGAATATTATAGATTTGAAATATAACAGTTGGATTTGGAATTATGTCCAAATCAAATTTGGAAAAGGTTGCTGCAAGTGCAGTTCGATGACCGTTGATGGAAATCGACTGTATGGGCCTTGATAAAATTATTAAAAATATCGATAATTTGTGTAAAATCATAAGAAATGATTTGTGAAGAATTGGGATGAAAACCTCCATATTTGAAAAGATAAAAATATATTTTTATCGAAATGAACTAGTTATCAACTAGAAAAATAATCCAATGGTTATAAATAAATAAATTGAATTTGAATTGAAATTATCTTTGGATATTTTCGATATTGGATTCCGTGGTTATACAGATATTGTGATGGGAATTTGGAAGATATCGATATCGTTATTCCCGATATGATATCTGTTGGTTTCAGGATTTGATGTTGAATACAAGTCGATACTATCTCTATTCAAAACCTTATATTTAATGTCAAATTTGATTGATTGATTGTTTGGATTGTGCTCGACTAGTTTATGAGCAGAATATGCTTTTACATTTAGCATTGGGTTGGGTAGAAAATATATGTGTGCTAACGCCTTGTGAAACACTTCACGATTTGACGATAAGGTGTTTAGCGATGTTGTGTTCATTTCAAATTTAATGAATGATTGTGAAATGATATTTTTCTTAAGTGAAAAGAAATGTATTCCCGATTTTGGACAGGGAATGTTTTATAAAAATGTTTTATAAAACAGAAAGGATTTCGAGGCCCAAAACCCGATGATTTCTAAAGTGATTTAGAAATGTATTATATGTTACATTGTGGTTCATCGCATATTCGATTAGTTGCTATTGATGATGTATCTGTTTGGTGGCGGAGAATTTATTCTCTTGCTTAACACCCTTCTTTGAGACGTACGAGCTCAAAGGTTATGTGATTAATAGTGACTGATCATATGTGTGAATTACTGATATGAAGTACTATATTTTGAAAGTACTTGTGATTATTATGTTGTGAAATGATTTTTCCTACTTCGGGATATGAAATAATTTAGTATGTGGCTAAAGATTCGGGTAACCCTGAGACTAAAAGTATGGGTGAGAGGGCGGTGTATGCTCTCCATGTGTGGGAGGTGCATCGTCGGTGTAGCCTACTCCTATGTGGGGTAGGTGCACATTTATATATCGAGTTGCGAGGGGCGTACCCTTTGCCTTGTCGATGGGGAGCACGATATTTGGTTGCATACTTGTTTGTATGCATTGTTATGTTTTGGAATTCACATTTACAAATGATTTGATTTGAGATCCCGAAGTGAAATCTACTTTGATATAGAAAGTTAGATAGGTATTTCAAATGATTTGAAATAAGAAATCGGGAATATAATCCAAAGGAATAATTTCTTTAAATTGAATTGGATTTGGAAAATCTAAGTGTAGTGATTAATCTAAGTGGGTAGATTGGGATATTGCATGTTGATTGATGCATAGTAGATCCATATACCTATATTGATTGTTGTTTATACACTAGCATTCATGGGGGTAAACCCGTTCCGCGTTAGCGGCGTGGTCCCGTGATATGCGATATTATTAAATAAGTTAATTATAACTGTTTAGAGTTTCTCACACCAGTCCCATGACTGACCTGTAGTTTTCTTTTCCCTTGCGAACTCGGGTACCCCTATTTTCCACGCGGGCAGTCGAGTAGTTTATTTTGCAGATATATGAGCAGGATTCTGGATTGAAGCTTTAAGCTGTGTCCAGTGCGTTTATCGTCCTCCGCTGTGCACAGTATTACATTTATTGTAAAATCATCTTCCGCTGTATTGATTATATTTCGATATACTCTGATATTCTGTGCTCTGATGTAACATTATTATGATGTTTATAAAAGTCTTCTGTTATTTGTTCCGATGTGTTGTATACCCAGAGTTAGCGTATGCGGGATTCGAACGGTCTTAGTCGGTTTAGCGATCGATTAGGCCCGGGCGAAATCCGTATCGTTACAGCTGGTACCAGAGCTTTGGTTAACTCAAATCCTTGGGGTACAACTCGTTAGAACTGAACAAAAGACTCATCAGAGGTAGGATTAGTAATGTCCTATAAAAGAATCCTCATTAGAGATAGAATCAGTAGCATTCTAGAATGAGTGACTCGTTAGAGATGGGGTTAGAAATGCCCTAGGATGAGTCGAGAGTTATTTGTTTATAAATAACGTATTTGTGATTATATATATAATCTGGTTTTAGAAAATATGATTTTAAATATATAAAGTTATATATTTGAAAATTCTAATCAATTAATTGATTGATGGTTGTGTTGTTGATTATTGGTTGATTAATTAAAATTTGTGCCATATAGCCAAATTGAACCGAATAGTAAACTGTATTGAAAATTGGTTGCAAATGCATGCATATACATGTACTTACATTGAACAGGTCATTGCAAGGAGGCTAGAGCAGAGAATAAAATTGTTTGCCCGACAAATAGGTACATGTTTACCATAATTTACTGTTTTGTTTGGGTGATGATGATTTTATGAGCCGATTGGCTAGCCGCTTGGCTTTTTCTTTTTTTTTTTGAGATCAGAGGGCCTGTATGGCAATTTCGGGATTTTTCCGGTGCCCCCGGTGCAGGGGAGGTTATGGCGAAATTTTTCGAAAATTTAGGGTGTTAGCCAAATTTTTGAAAAATTTGAAAAATTCTCAGAAACTAAAAAGTTGGAGAATGGAAGCCAGATTGAACGTAGAGTTGATTATTCAAACCACTTTCGACTTTGTTCCTTTTCGGGGACGAAAAGTTTTAAGTGGGGGAGATTGTAACGACCCGGAAAATCTGAACCAATTTAAATTTTTTTAAATTGGCTATTTTAGTGGATTTTAAATATTTAAAATAAATATTTTAAATAATAACGACGAAAAATGTGTTTGAATCGACATTTGAAAATAAATATAATTATTCTAATTATAAATAAGGCCTGAAATGGCGCGGTAGTTTCAAAATATGAATTCAAACTTTGACTGACTGTACCGGGTGCAAAACAAAACAGATTTGAGCGAAACCAAAAATATTTAAATCTGTTAGTGAATATATTTCTTACGAATCTGAAAAATTGAGGTTTCGTAGCGAGAATCAAAAGTTATGGCCAAATGGATTTTCAGAAGGGTCGCTATAGAATTTATATAGCCCTTGAAAATAGACATTTTGCATACGACCTCAGAATTCGACGAAACCACTTTTGTTGGATCCGGAATGTCAAATTATTGCTAGGTCCCAAATTTCATAATTTTTGAAGCTAGTATGTGAGCGTGGCAAAGGAAAATGTGTTTGGATCAATTACAGTTAAATTGGATCGACCAGAAAAGAGCCATTTTTCAAACGGTCTCAGAATTCGACGAAACTAGTTTTGTTGGGACCGTATCGTCAAAACATAGCTGGATTTATTTTTCTGGAATTTTTCGAATCAGTTTGTGGCCCTGGAAAATTGAAATGTACGTTCAAATTAAATATTGAATGTTTTATATTTTAATTTGAAGGAAAACTGACTGAAACATTCGAATGGGCCTTCAATACATATTCCATTGTGTTCGAAATAGGGGTATTTGGCTAGGGGTGACAGTCATTGGGTTTTAATTGGAGTTCGAATGCAAAATTCACATTTGTAAAGATTTTGAATTAAAATAATATTATTATTTATATAAATAGCCAATGAAAAGTTAGCCCAAACCCTAGCTTATATCGTTTCCGCCGTCAGCACCGATTAACGCACCAAATCGCTCCATATTTCATCCCTTAATCTTGTCCTCTACACTTCGAATTAGATTGGGGTTCTTTAGGGAATATTGAAGAGGATTTCGAGGGCTTCAAGAAGGTACAGGTTTGATCGGATTTCATGGATCGTGGGGCTCGAATTCCCATCGGAAAGGCAGCGAGTTCGCACGCGGATCGAGGAGAATAGGGCCCACCGAGCTGGACCATGGAGCCAGCGATGGAAGAGGGTATGGAGGCGGTTAGGGTGGCACTTTCAGATCGTTGATTAGGGGAGTGGATGAACGTGCGTTTCAAGGAGGAAAGGACGAGGTTTTTTTTTCCGCAACCTGGAAGTGGTATAGGGGGCTCGAAGAAGGAGATGACGTGGAAGGTGATTAGGGGGGAGGGATTAATTAGTGGAATAATTAATTTTAATTATTCAATAATGTTATCAATGTTTGTAATTATCATAACTTGTTCATATGAGGTCGAAATTCAACGAAACTGGATCCGTTGCGATCGTGGAGACGAGAGCTTCGCAACAAAACTAACCGGGTCCAATTTTGAGCCAATCAGAATTTCAGTCAAATTCAAATCCGAACAGCGGTGAAATTCAGAAATAGAAGGACCAATGTGAAAATTCTCTCACTATATTATTTCTGTACAGTTATTTATTGTATAATTGCATATATGAATTGTTCCCCGTCGTCCACGGACCATGGACGACTTGTTTGATTGTATTCTGTGTGAAAATTGATCGTGATGTGAAATGAAATATATATATATTGAAAGTGAAAATATCGTATATATTGAAAGTGAAAATATCGTATATATAGAAAGTGAAAATATCGTATATATTGAAAGTGAAAATATCGTATATATTAGAAGTGTATGAAATATATATATCTTAAAAGTGAAAATATCGTATATATTGAAAGTGAAAATATCGCATATACTGAAAATGAAATATATATATATATATATTGAAAGTGAAAATATCGCATATACTGGAAGTGAAAATATCGTATATATGAAAAGTGAAAATATCGTATATATGATAAGTGAAAACGATATATATGAAATGTGAAAACGATGTATATATAAAATGAAAATGATATATATATATATGAAACGTGAAAATGATTTGATTGTTAAAAATATAATTTTTAACATATATATATACACTGTATAAAATTGTCATGTATATGAAATATTCAATTTTGATATAAAATAGAAAATGAATTCGAATTAAATTGAATAGAACACGAATTCGAATTGAATTGAATAGGAAACGAATTCGAATTGAATTGAATAGAAAATGAATTCGAATTGAATTGAATAGAAAATGAAAACGAATTCGAATTAAATTGAATAGAAAACGAATTCGAATTGAATTGAATAGGAAACGAATTCGAATTGAATTGAATTCAATTGAAAACGAACTGAAATAGAATTGAAATCGATTTGAATTGAAATCAAATAGAAATGAATGTAAAAAGAATTTATACGGAAAAAATTCAATTTTGATTTGAATTTGAAATAAGAAGTTGAAATCGATTTGAAAAGGAATTTAAAACGATTTATAAAATTCATTTTAAATAGAAATCGACGAAATATATATTATATATATAATATAATGGCCTGAATAGAACGCGCCGCGCTGCGGCAGTTCGCGAATTTCGACCATTGACTTCGAATGGACATTACGGGAGATCCAACCGTCGGATTCTCCTGTAACCAGAACCGTTGGGTTCGTATCAAAAAGAGCTTTCTAACGAATATTAGAGATTTGAAATATAACGGTTGGATTTGGAATTATGTCCAAATCAAATTTGGAAAAGGTTGCTGCAAGTGCAGTTCGATGACCGTTGATGGAAATCGACTGTATGGGCCTTGATAAAATTATTAAAAATATCGATAATTTGTGTAAAATCATAAGAAATGATTTGTGAAGAATTGGGATGAAAACCTCCATATTTGAAAAGATAAAAATATATTTTTATCGAAATGAACTAGTTATCAACTAGAAAAATAATCCAATGGTTATAAATAAATAAATTGAATTGGATTTGAATTGAAATTATCTTTGGATATTTTCGATATTGGATTCCGTGGTTATACAGATATTGTGATGGGAATTTGGAAGATATCGATATCGTTATTCCCGATATGATATCTGTTGGTTTCAGGATTTGATGTTGAATATAAGTCGATACTATCTCTATTCAAAACCTTATATTTAATGTCAAATTTGATTGATTGATTGTTTGGATTGTGCTCGACCAGTTTATGAGCAGAATATGCTTTTACATTTAGCATTGGGTTGGGTTGAAAATATCTGTGTGCTAACGCCTTGTGAAACACTTCACGATTTGACGATAAGGTGTTTAGCGATGTTGTGTTCATTTCAAATTTAATGAATGATTGTGAAATGATATTTTTCTTAAGTGAAAAGAAATGTATTCCCGATTTTGGACAGGGAATGTTTTATAAAAATGTTTTATAAAACAGAAAGGATTTCGAGGCCCAAAACCCGATGATTTCTAAAGTGATTTAGAAATGTATTATATGTTACATTTCGGTTCATCGCATATTCGATTAGTTGCTATTGATGATGTATCTGTTTGGTGGCGGAGAATTTATTCTCTTGCTTAACACCCTTCTTTGAGACGTACGAGCTCAAAGGTTATGTGATTAATAGTGACTGATCATATGTGTGAATTACTGATATGAAGTACTATATTTTGAAAGTACTTGTGATTATTATGTTGTGAAATGATTTTTCCTACTTCGGGATATGAAATGATTTAGTATGTGGCTAAAGATTCGGGTAACCCTGAGACTAAAAGTATGGGTGAGAGGGCGGTGTATGCTCTCCATGTGTGGGAGGTGCATCGTCGGTGTAGCCTACTCCTATGTGGGGTAGGTGCACATTTATATACCGAGTTGCGAGGTGCGTACCCTTTGCCTTGTCGATGGGGAGCACGATATTTGGTTGCATACTTGTTTGTATGCATTGTTATGTTTTGGAATTCACATTTACAAATGATTTGATTTGAGATCCCGAAGTGAAATCTACTTTGATATAGAAAGTTAGATAGGTATTTCAAATGATTTGAAATAAGAAATCGGGAATATAATCCAAAGGAATAATTTCTGTAAATTGAATTGGATTTGGAAAATCTAAGTCTAGTGATTAATCTAAGTGGGTAGATTGGGATATTGCATGTTGATTGATGCATAGTAGATCCATATACCTATATTGATTGTTGTTTATACACTAGCATTCATGGGGGTAAACCCGTTCCGCGTTAGCGGCGTGGTCCCGTGATATGCGATATTATTAAATAAGTTAATTATAACCGTTTAGAGTTTCTCACACCAGTCCCATGACTGACCTGTAGTTTGCTTTTCTCTTGCGAACTCGGGTACCCCTATTTTCCACGCGGGCAGTCGAGTAGTTTATTTTGCAGATATATGAGCAGGATTCTGGATTGAAGCTTTAAGCTGTGTCCAGTGCGTTTATCGTCCTCCGCTGTGCACTGTATTACATTTATTGTAAAATCATCTTCCGCTATATTGATTATATTTCGATATACTCTGATATTTTGTGCTCTGATGTAACATTATTATGATGTTTATAAAAGTCTTCTGTTATTTGTTCCGATGTGTTGTATACCCAGAGTTAGCGTATGCGGGATTCGAACGGTCTTAGTCGGTTTAGCGATCGATTAGGGCCGGGCGAAATCCGTATCGTTACAGCTGGTACCAGAGCTTTGGTTAACTCAAATCCTTGGGTTACAACTCGTTAGAACTGAACAAAAGACTCATCAGAGGTAGGATTAGTAATGTCCTATAAAAGAATCCTCATTAGAGATAGAATCAGTAGCATTCTAGAATGAGTGACTCGTTAGAGATGGGGTTAGAAATGCCCTAGGATGAGTCGAGAGTTATTTGTTTATAAATAACGTATTTGTGATTATATATATAATCTGGTTTTAGAAAATATAATTTTAAATATATAAAGTTATATATTTGAAAAATCTAATCAATTAATTGATTGATGGTTGTATTGTTGATTATTGGTTGATTAATTAAAATTTGTACCATATAGCCAAATTGAACCGAATAGTAAACTGTATTGAAAATTGGTTGCAAATGCATGCATATACATGTACTTACATTGAACAGGTCATTGCAAGGAGGCTAGAGCAGAGAATAAAATTGTTTGCCCGACAAATAGGTACATGTTAACCATAATTTACTGTTTTGTTTGGGTGATGATGATTTTATGAGCCGCTTGGCTTTTTCTTTTTCTTTTTGAGATCAGAGGGCCTGTATGGCAATTTCGGGATTTTCCCGGTGCCCCCGGTGCAGGGGAGGTTATGGCGAAATTTTTCGAAAATTTAGGGTGTTAGCCAAATTTTTGAAAAATTTGAAAAATTCTCAGAAACTAAAAAGTTGGAGAATGGAAGCCAGATTGAACGTAGAGTTGATTATTCAAACCACTTTCGACTTTGTTCCTTTTCGGGGACGAAAAGTTTTAAGTGGGGGAGATTGTAACAACCCGGAAAATCTGAACCAATTTAAATTTTTTTAAATTGGCTATTTTAGTGGATTTTAAATATTTAAAATAAATATTTAAAATAATAACGACGAAAAATGTGTTTGAATCGACATTTGAAAATAAATATAATTATTCTAATTATAAATAAGGCCTGAAATGGCGCGGTAGTTTCAAAATTTGAATTCAAACTTTGACTGACTGTACCGGGTGCAAAACAAAACGGATTTGAGCGAAACCAAAAATATTTAAATCTGTTAGTGAATATATTTCTTACGAATCTGAAAAATTGAAGTTTCGTAGCGAGAATCAAAAGTTATAGCTAAATGGATTTTCAGAAGGGTCGCTATAGAATTTATATAGCCCTTGAAAATAGACATTTTGCATACGACCTCAGAATTCGATGAAACCACTTTTGTTGGATCCAGAATGTCAAATTATTGCTAGGTTCCAAATTTCATAATTTTTGAAGCTAGTATGTGAGCGTGGCAAAGGAAAATGTGTTTGGATCAATTACAGTTAAATTGGATCGACCAGAAAAGAGCCATTTTTCAAACGGTCTCAGAATTCGACGAAACTAGTTTTGTTGGGACCGTATCGTCAAACATAGCTGGATTTATTTTTCTGGAATTTTTCGAATCAGTTTGTGGCCCTGGAAAATTGAAATGTACGTTCAAATTAAATATTGAATGTTTTATATTTTAATTTGAAGGAAAACTGACTAAAACATTCGAATGGGCCTTCGAAACATATTACATTGTGTTCGAAATAGGGGTATTTGGCTAGGGGTGACAGTCATTGGGTTTTAATTGGAGTTCGAATGCAAAATTCACCTTTGTAAAGATTTTGAATTAAAATAATATTATTATTTATATAAATAGCCAATGAAAAGTTAGCCCAAACCCTAGCTTATATCGTTTCCTCCGTCACCCCCGGTTAACGCACCAAATCGCTCCATATTTCGTAATTTAATCTCGTCCTCTACACTTCGAATTAGATTGGGGTTCTTTAGGGAATATTGAAGAGGATTTCGAGGGCTTCAAGAAGGTACGGGTTTGATCGGATTTCATGGATCGTGGGGCTCGAATTTCCATCGGAAAGGCAGCGAGTTCGCACGTGGATCGAGGAGAATAGGGCCCACCGAGCTGGACCATGGAGCCGGCGATGGAAGAGGGCATGGAGGCGGTCAGGGTGGCACTTTCAGATCGTTGATTAGGGGAGTGGATGAACGTGCGTTTCAAGGAGGAAAGGACGAGGTTTTTTTTTCCGCAACCCGGAAGTGGTATAGGGGGCTCGAAGAAGGAGATGACGTGGAAGGTGATTAGGGGGAGGGATTAATTAGTGGAATAATTAATTTTAATTATTCAATAATGTTATCAATGTTTGTAATTATCATAACTTGTTCATATGAGGTCGAAAGTCAACGAAACTGGATCCGTTGCGATCGTGGAGACGAGAGCTTCGCAACAAAACTAACCGGGTCCAATTTTGAGCCAATCAGAATTTCAATCAAATTCAAATCCGAACAGCGGTGAAATTCAGAAATAGAAGGACCAATGTGAGAATTCTCTCACTATATTATTTCTGTACAGTTATTTATTGTATAACTGCATATATGAATTGTTCCCCGTCGTCCACAGACCATGGACGACTTGTCTGATTGTATTCTGTGTGAAAATTGATCGTGATGTGAAATGAAATATATATATATTGAAAGTGAAAATATCGTATATATTGAAAGTGAAAATATCGTATATATTGAAAGTGAAAATATCGTATATATTGAAAGTGAAAATATCGTATATATTGAAAGTGAAAATATCGTATATATTAGAAGTGTATGAAATATATATATCTTGAAAGTGAAAATATCGTATATGTTGAAAGTGAAAATATCGCATATACTGAAAATGAAATATATATATATATATTGAGAGTGAAAATATCGCATATACTGAAAGTGAAAATATCGTATATATGAAAAGTGAAAATATCGTATATATGAAAAGTGAAAACGATATATATATGTAATGTGAAAACGATGTATATATAAAATGAAAACGATATATATATATATGAAACGTGAAAATGATTTTATTGTTAAAAATATAATTTTTAACATATATATATATATACACTGTATAAATTTGTCATGTATATGAAATATTCGATTTTGATATAAAATAGAAAATGAATTCGAATTAAATTGAATAGAAAACGAATTCGAATTGAATTGAATAGGAAACGAATTCGAATTGAATTGAATAGAAAATGAATTCGAATTGAATTGAATAGAAAATGAAAACGAATTCGAATTAAATTGAATAGAAAACGAATTCGAATTGAATTGAATAGGAAACGAATTCGAATTGAATTGAATTCAATTGAAAACGAACTGAAATAGAATTGAAATCGATTTGAATTGAAATCAAATAGAAATGAATGTAAAAAGAATTTATAAGGAAAAAATTCAATTTTGATTTGAATTTGAAATAAGAAGTTGAAATCGATTTGAAAAGGAATTTAAAACGATTTATAAAATTCGTTTTAAATAGAAATCAACGAAATATATATTATATATATAATATAATGGCCTGAATAGAACGCGCCGCGCTACGGCAGTTCGCGAATTTCGACCATTGAATTCAAATGGACATTACGGGAGATCCGACCGTCGGATTCTCCTGAAACCAAAACCGTTGGGTTCGTATCGAAAAGAGCTTTCTAACGAATATTAGAGATTTGAAATATAACGGTTGGATATGGAATTATGTCCAAATCAAATTTGGAAAAGGTCGCTGCAAGTGCAGTTCGATGACCGTTGATGGAAATCGACTTTATGGGCCTTGATAAAATTATTTAAAATATCGATAATTTGTGTAAAATCATAAGAAATGATTTGTGAAGAATTGGGATGAAAAACTCCATATTTGAAAAGATAAAAATATATTTTTATCGAAATGAACTAGTTATCAACTAGAAAAATAATCCAATGGTTATAAATAAATAAATTGAATTGGATTTGAATTGAAATTATCTTTGGATATTTTCGATATTGGATTCCGTGGTTATACAGATATTGTGATGGGAATTTGGAAGATATCGATATCGTTATTCCCGATATGATATCTGTTGGTTTCAGGATTTGATGTTGAATATAAGTCGATACTATCTCTATTCAAAACCTTATATTTAATGTCAAATTTGATTGATTGTTTGTCTGGATTGTGCTCGACCAGTTTATGAGCAGAATATGCTTTTACATTTAGCATTGGGTTGGGTTGAAAATATCTGTGTGCTAACGCCTTGTGAAACACTTCACGATTTGACGATAAGGTGTTTAGCGATGTTGTGTTCATTTCAAATTTAACGAATGATTGTGAAATGATATTTTTCTTAAGTGAAAAGAAATGTATTCCCGATTTTGGACAGGGAATGTTTAATAAAACAGAAAGGATTTCGAGGCCCAAAACCCGATGATTTCTAAAGTGGTTTAGAAATGTATTATATGTTACATTGTGGTTCATCGCATATTCGATTAGTTGCTATTGATGATGTATCTGTTTGGTGGCGGAGAATTTATTCTCTTGCTTAACACCCTTCTTTGAGACATACGAGCTCAAAGGTTATGTGATTAATAGTGACTGATCATATGTGTGAATTACTGATGTGAAGTACTATATTTTGAAAGTACTTGTGATTATTATGTTGTGAAATGATTTTTCCTACTTCGGGATATGAAATGATTTAGTATGTGGCTAAAGATTCGGGTAACCCTGAGACTAAAAGTATGGGTGAGAGGGCGGTGTATGCTCTCCATGTGTGGGAGGAGCATCATCGGTGTAGCCTACTCCTATGTGGGGTAGGTGCACATTTATATATCGAGTTGCGAGGTGCGTACCCTTTGCCTTGTCAATGGGGAGCACGATATTTGGTTGCATACTTGTTTGTATGCATTGTTATGTTTTGGAATTCACATTTCCAAATGATTTGATTTTAGATCCCGAAGTGAAATCTACTTTGATATAGAAAGTTAGATAGGTATTTCAAATGATTTGAAATAAGAAATCGGGAATATAATCCAAAGGAATAATTTCTGTAAATTGAATTGGATTTGGAAAATCTAAGTGTAGTGATTAATCTAAGTGGGTAGATTGGGATATTGTATGTTGATTGATGCATAGTAGATCCATATACCTATATTGATTGTTGTTTATACACTAGCATTCATGGCGGTAAACCCGTTCCGCGTTAGCGGCGTGGTCCCGTGATATGCGATATTATTAAATAAGTTAATTATAACTGTTTAGAGTTTCTCACACCAGTCCCATGACTGACCTGTAGTTTGCTTTTCCCTTGCGAACTCGGGTGCCCCTATTTTCCACGCGGGCAGTCGAGTAGTTTATTTTGCAGATATAAGAGCAGGATTCTGGATTGAAGCTTTAAGCTGTGTCCAGTGCGTTTATCATCTTCCGCTGTGCACTGTATTACATTTATTGTAAAATCATCTTCCGCTGTATTGATTATATTTCGATATACTCTGATATTTTGTGCTCTGATGTAACATTATTATGATGTTTATAAAAGTCTTCTGTAATTTTTTCCGATGTGTTGTATACCCAGAGTTAGCGTATGCGGGATTCGAACGGTCTTGGTCGGTTTAGCGATCGATTAGGCCCGGGCGAAATCTGTATCGTTACAAAATCCCAATTGAAAGTCAGGTTCTTCTTCGTCAATCTTGTAAGCAGAGATGAGATTTTCGCAAAGTCTTTGATGAATTTTCGGTAAAAGCCCTCTAGCTCGAGGAAGCTTCAGACTTCGGTCGAATTCCGTGGAACCTTCCAACCTTGCACCGCAACTACTTTTGCGGGGTCCACAGCTAACCCTTCCTTGGATACCACATGTCCAAGAAATCTCACTTCTTCTCTCCAAAAATGACATTTGGAGAATTTGGCTTTCAGCTAACGTGCTCGAAGAGTATCCATGACTTCTTTTAAATGCAGAGCATGTTGTTCCTCACTCTTTGAGAAAATCAAAATGTCATCTACGAAGACCACCACAAATTTATTAAGGAACTCCCTGAACACCCTACTCATCAAGTCAACGAAATAAGCGGGTGTGTTTGTCAAGCTGAAAGGCATGACAAGCCACTCAAAGAAACCATCCGGGGTTCTGAACGCGGTCTTATCAATACTGTCTTCAGCCACTCTTAGCTGATGAAACCCGATAGCTAGATCTAGTTGGGAGAAAACCGATGCACCTACAAGTTGATCGAACAAGTCATCTATTATTGGAAGTGGGTGCCTATTCTTCTTGGTTAGCTTGTTTAGCTCCCGATAGTCAACGCATAGGCGAAGTGAACAATCCGCTTTGGTTGCGAATACTACTGGAGCACCCCATCCAGAAATACTCCGCCTTATAAATCCCTTCTCAAGCAACTCTTTAACTTGCTTGCTGAGTTCTTTCCTCTCCCTTGGAGCCATGCGTCTAACGGGTAAAGCAACGGGTTTTGCATTATCAACGAGGTATATGCGGAAGTCTATCTCCTGCTTCGGAGGTAACCCCTTCACCTCTTAAAAGACATCCGAGTATTCACGGACTACTCTAACAGACTGCAAATTCTCAACAGAAGCATCAAGAGATTCTAGATAGCTAAGCATAACAGAGTTCATGGGATTACAAGAAATTTCGAGAGTGTTACCAAGGCGAGTCATGAGTCTAACCACTCTCTTTTCACAATCGAGGATGGCACCATTACTGGATAGCCAATCCATGCCTAGAATCAACCCATAGCCCGTGAAGCCCAAAACATAGGCATTATATCTAAACCCCACACTTAGTATAGAAATTTCCAAATCCATACAAATCATTGACAAATAAGTTGAGCCCCCAATTGGATTTGAAACAACCAAGGGATCCTCTACTAAACTGGTGTCTAGGTGCAGAGATTCAACTAAAGCAGTAGATATAAAAGAGTGTGATGCGCCAGGATCAAAGAGCGTACGTACAGGATGATCAGAAAGATAAACTAAACTCTCAACAGAAACTTTTCTACCTCATTCTTGCGGAGGTTCCATGAGAGTGTGAACCTGCCCTCCAGAAGTAGATCCAGCTCTCTACCCTTGCCCTTGCTTTCTTGGGCAGTCCTTAGCTATGTGTCACGTCTCGCTACAATGGAAACAGCCACCCATCTTCCTCTTCTTCTTTCTGCATTCCTTAACCAGATGTCCAGGAATGCCACAAAAATTATACTTCCTCTTGTCACGGGGTTTGTTGTTCTTCCCGCCCTTCTTGGAATATGTCTTCTTGCTCTGTGATCCTTCCACTTTCTTATCTTGAGGTACTTCCATCTTTGTCTCTTTCTTGCCAACCTTATCTTCTTCTTGTAACAGTGCTATGTCCACCAGTCTCTCATAAGTTGCACCCATAGGTGTATGGGACATAGCTACGTTGTGTAGTGGCTCATTCAATCCTTTAACAAAACAGAGTGCCTTCTTATGTGGAGTGTTTACTAACTCCAATCTGAACCTAGCCAGCTGGTTGAATTGGTTAACGTATTCCTTGGCTGACATACTTCCCTGTTTGAGAGCTAAGAACTTCTCCATCTGTAGGCTTCGTTCAGCTTGTGAGAGGAATTTCATTTCAAACCTCATTCTGAAATCCATCCAATTTTCAACTAGTCTTTTAGCGTTAGTAACTTCCCACCAATATGAAGCTTCGTCTTTGAGCAACCATACGGCAAACTGTATCTTCTACCTATCATCCACTTCGAAGATATCAAACAAATCCTCAGTTTCTTTGAGCCAGTTTCTTGCTTCCACGAAGGATTCATTTCCATTGAAGTTCTTTCCACCCATGGCTCGAAAGTCCCTACATATTTTTGAGAAAGCATTTGCACGTGGAGGAGGAGGAGGAGGAACCGCTGGAGTTGAGGGAGGAGGAACGTCTGCTGGGCCTGCGACATTAGCCCTAGCCTCTAGGTACCTTCTGAACCAGCCAGGTACCGGCACGCCCTCTGGAAGGTTAAGATCCCCAGACATGCTGAAACGAAAAAGGAAAGATTCAAAACAAAGGATAGAAAGATAGTGCATATGGCTTAGGGGGATTATGCCTTTTTAAAATAAAACACTTTTTCTTGAAAATTGCTTCTTAAAACTTCTTTTTGAAAAACAGTTTTCAAAATTTTAATTTTATCTGGTAAACCTTTGCTCTGATACCAAGTGAAACACCCCACCTCCATTAAGGTCACTCACAAAGGGAATTCCTTAAATTTGGTGGAGCAATATAGGTAAAAGACACAGATAATTTACAAGACAGACATATATAAGCAGCGGAAAAATGAAATTTATTTCATACGTGGTTCATAACAAAAACATTATAGCAAACTATCTCAAAACAACTTCCAAATCATTACATCAAAATCTCTGTCTTGATTATAACATAAAGAAGCATAAAACACAATAAAACTGCATAAATCCCCAAGCAGTAGTGTGTCCAAAGCCATAGCCAAAGATAAGAGGTTCCAAGCTATACATCACAGAGTCTTCAAGCTTGGAAAAATGAACGGTCCAAATTAAGCAGAGCTATTCCCTCCTTGGCTACCTAGGGGAAACGGAAGAAAAGAGAGCGAAAGAAAATTGGGTCATATATAAGTCTGGTAAGTCCAGTGATTATTCAGCATGTAAATTGGTAAGAGAACCATGATATGAATAAACTGGATGCAGGATAATAACCAAGAAATAAGGTAACATAGGATAAGGCAAGATAAACAAGGAAAGATTAACTAATCATACTATCGCACTCATATCCATATTCTCTGCACCTACTAGATATTTCAACCATCATCATGAGTTCAAATCCAGTGATCCATTTTTATCGACCGGCTCCTACTCGCACGCATTTACTACTTATGTCAAACGACCCCGCTCGATTGTAGATACCTGTGCTGGTCCCACCATGGGGTGTATCAAATCCTATGGTAGCAACCCAACACGATTCAAGATGCACAATGTATAACTACTGATGCCCAGTGCCTTCTTTTTCCACTCCAGAGTACGTGCACGCCCGTACTCCGTTGGAACCTACATTGACGCACCAATCGCCGTTGTTTTGACCGCTTATAATCAGCCCAGTAATTGTGCCCTACCCTGCCTAGTTTAGGGTACCATGACACATCTATGTGGGTTACTGCTGAAATGGGTCCCCGTTACTAGGGTTTTCCTAATCAACATGTTAAATTGGTTAAGTGTCCAAGTTAACCTAACCTCACCCATCAGTTTAGTTAACATGTTGTATTGGTTAAGTGTCCAAGTTAACCTAACCTCACCCATCAGTTTAGTTAACATGTTGTATTGGTTAAGTGTTGCCTTAATTAACTTAACCCTACCATTCCTGACTTAGCTTTAATTCATTCATTAAAGCACCAACCACTCACATTAGACAGGTATTGTTGCGGTTACTGGATGTGCCTGTCGTGTCCGAACAGTTTTACACCGCAACTCAGTCTAACATCGGGTTCTTTTGGGCTCGATGCACTAACCTGTCACATTAGATATATATTGTTACAGTTGCTGGATGTGCCGGGCGGTTCCGGTCAGTCTTACATCGTAACTCAATCCAACCTCGGGTTAGGCATATTTGTCTTTTCTAAATTTACATATTTACCTCTTTATATTTATATGTAAATTATTGTCATTCAAGTCAAGCCCCACTTTCCCTTTAGATCAAGTTCATAATTTTAGGTATAAAAATTTATACCACTTTATGCCATAAACATTTACATGTTTATGAGCCAAATATGCCAATTTTATGTAATTTCATGTTTTTCCCCAACGTTACCCCCGTTAAACGTTCGCATAAATCACATAAAATGTTAGGCTCGCTACATAGCCTAATTCATACACAAAAGGAAAAAAAAGGAACATGTAATAATTCCAACATCATAAAAATAGGGAACTAACTACGCATGTGTCATATGAATATGGCATAGAATAATATACATTAAATTATGAACTTGCAAATTTAGATCTACTCAACATGAATCGTGAAATAGGGGTTTAACATAGAACTACATAAACTTAAAATTAGGCATGCGGTTGTGAACTTGCAAATTAGCATGTAGTTCTAGTCATATATGTGAACATGGTTGAACTTGCATAAACATAGCAAAATTCCCAAATTGTCATACAACATATAGGTGTCATTACCAAATCATACAACTTGAAATGTCATCGCCAAATTATACAACATGGCATGCCATCGTCAAATTATAATATGTCAACGCGAATTTATGTCATCGCCAAAGTATAAAACATAATATGTCATCGCTAAATTACACAACATATATGTCACTGGCAAATTATACAACATATGGTTTCATTGCAAAGCATTTAACATTTATCATCAAATTAAATACAACATGATCACAAACTTAACATGAAAAGAGTCATAGTCTAAATCAATTCAGTTTTAATAGAAAAGGAAAGGCATAAATTTACATTAGGCGTTGTTCTACATCCAGTTATTTAGTCACGATTCTAATATCATTTAGGTCTAAATGATAACTAGACTTACAAAAAGGAGACTAGTCTTGTGTTCTGGGATCTGTATTCTAAAATAGCTCTCCTTTGTTGTAGACGTTGAATTCTCTTAGTTGAATTAGATGTGATTTGTAATTTCTACTTGCTTTCTAGTTGAAGGAGAACGGCGGCTACTCTAGGTTGAGTATTGACAGCATGACAGTCTTAGGAATATTTTTGTGTGGCTTAGGGTTTAGATTTAGGTTGCTTAAATAGAAGTTTGATTTAAGAGGAGCCGTCAGATCAACCTACAGCAAATAAAAGCCATTCAAACCTAAGAGAACCAACCAGAACTTGCCACACAAGCCCTAATGACACAGCAATTAATCACATAAAGAAACATGTCAGGTTTCAGATCTGGCCCGAGGGGGAGGTCTACCCCCAGGTCGACCTGTATGGGGGGACGTCGACCCCCTGGTCGACCTTCTGGTCGACTTGGCCTTGGGCGGGAAAATTCCTACCCAGCCCGCTTCTTCTTCTGGTTTTGAAATTTGAATTTTCTGAACTTTAATCTGAGCTATTTATTTAAATTCTTGAATCTTCTGAAGGTCATAACTCCTTCATACGGAGTCCAATTTACACAAACTCGAACTCTGTCTCAAGCAGAATTCCGAGATGAACAGAATGGCATAACCCATTTCCCTTAATTCTTACATTTGTAATTAATTATTCTTTAATTCGTTACTTTAATGTTTATAGAAAATACGGGGTATTACATTGAATGCCACATTGTCAGATCCGTCAAATCACTAATTAACGTCCACAAATATACTCTGGGTATAAAAGAAGTGCCCCTATTTGCCATCAACTTAGTATATTTGTAAAAATCAACGTATGTGGTTTTAAGGAAATACTTTGTCAGACATTCGTCTATACAAGTCATCCAGGAATAGGATGAACCGAAGGCACCCTCCTACTGCATCCAATATAGGAATCACCCCTTGGATCAGTAGCGAGTAGTCCTTGCAATCCGTAGATTTCATGCACGAGAGAATCACAAACCAAATAACTCTGGTTGCAAGCCAGAGAAATTCGACAACTAGTCCTTCCGCTTATGAAGATCCACAGTCTTCATTTGCTCCATCTTCAATTACCATCTTCACGTATTTATTGGTCGTAATGGTTTTCAAAAATAATTTTGATCCCGGTCTTTCCATACCAACAAGCTTATTGGTCAAGTTTTGATAGTCGGTGATTTAACTATCAATAACAATCGTGTAAATAAAATGAGTTTGCTGATTCAGTACTTGGCATTACTCGACCTCTTTAAAATATATTTAACAAATTGGTAAATAAACTTTTAATTCTTCCTATATATTCAAAACATTTTATTTGTCCTTATTTTATTATGATAGAACCGTTTATATGATTTTTGAGTATGTGTATATATATATATATATATATATATATATATATGTATATGTACCCAACTTTCCATTTCTTTTCAGAATATCGATATTTTTTCAAAGCTTTTCCCCATTTTTCCTTGTATTCGAGCATCTCATGATATATATATATATATACACACACTTAATAGTATAAACCAAATTATCGATTTCTGATATGATAAATCAAATGTATACTTCAAATCAAATATTCTTATTTATTTTGAAACTAATATTGCAATATCATTTATATTCCAAAACCTCGCATTTAGAGTTCAATATTCCTCGTATAGGAAAAAACCAAATCCAACACCTTCACTCATTCCAAACTAATATCATTCCTCGATAATAGTAAAGCCGCTCAAGTTGGGGTATTTTATTTACCTCTCAGACCTTGATCGACCACGTTCCTATCTTAGAGTAAATAATAGTTTGTCACTTAACCACTGATATTAAAATCTCATTTCCCCCTTTAGATTTCAAATTTGGTTTTATAAGCCATTTATTATATTTGAAATCCTCATTCAGTGTAATCTCTTTACTAAATTTGTTTGATTAAGTAAATATTCACTAAGACATAACTTTTAACTTAAACCAAAATTTCACTTATAACCTTTGAATTTTTAAAAAATTCCTCGTCCAATAATCTGCTTCTATTTATTCTGGCATTCTTCTAACAACTTTATATTGGATTTTATACCTAAAATCTGTTTATCCCCCTTATCACAATAAAACCTATTTACTTGAATTTTATTTCTAAAATCTGTTTACCATTATTTAACACAACCCAATTGTGTGTGTTTTCCCTTACATTTGGAATCCTTATTCCAATCACAAAATTTTTGCTCAATTCAATGCTTTAACCTTTTAGGTAATCATTTTGGTTTTAAAACCTTGTTTGGAATTCTCCATTATCACTTATATAAATCTATTTACCATCTTTCCAATTCCTTAGATTTTATTCTAGAATTGTCACTATATTTCAGTCTATTTTCAAGCTATTAACAATCTTCCCTAAAAAATTCCATTCAATTGAATTCCCTTTATTTAATTTAAAAACTAAGTAAAACCTTATTAAAATCCCTGCACTTACTTACAAAATCCCATTTACCAATCTTCTTTAAACACTTGAATTTTAAATCCCTTTATAACACTCATATTTGACTTTAATCGGATTTAACGCCACTTAATCACTTCTTAATTGAATTCCAATTAAGGGTCATTACTTTAATTAATATTAATTAAAATAACCATCAACTTTAGTATTAACTATGTTAAAAATAGTTAACTTAGGTATTAATTGAAAATAGGGTAATTACCACTTTTAAAAGCTGATTAAATAATAATTTACTTTATTAACACTAACCAATTTGATAATTACCTTGGATTATAGTTAATCGAAGATTAACTAATATTTAACACTAAACAATTCAATAATTCCCTTAATCTATAGTTATTCGGGAATTATCTAATAATTAACGCTAAACAAATTCAAAATTTCCTTCATTCATAATTAATCGGGGATTAACTAATATTTTACATTATTCGGTAAATTTAACGAATATTCAGAAAACCCAATTAATTCCATTATCAATTTAATTCCATTATCACTTTAATTCCATTATCACCTTCATTCCATTATCACTTTCAATTAAACATGGTTGATTTTGTCAACCGTACATATCAGTTAACTATTAACTGATTTTCATTTGTCATTTCCCTTTAATTAATTAAATACTTAATTAATTTAAAAAACACCATTTAATTTTAAAAAAAAACAATTATTCTATTTTACCAACCCGTATGTAAATCCTTGGGTTTCTACTTTTAACTTGCATAAACCATCTTAATAATTTCTCTAATAAACTCGATTCAAAATATTTGTTTATAAATTTCTAATTTAATTATATTTATAAAACAATTGGAGAATTTCAGTTCAGTTATAAAATAATTTATAACTTTAAAACTGCGTCCGTTCACCTGACGGTAGAACGATGTTTAAAACAATATATTTTAGGCCATTCACTGCCAGTTACTTCATCAATACTGTCGATTGATTTTAACACAACAAATGATGAATATCTATTCAACATCAACATTCAAACGGGTTTAAAATCATTTAGGGTGAACAATTCATGAATAATATGCATAACAAATCATATACATTTTATTTGAGGAATCAGGTCAGATCCCTCCAACCTGTCCTTCCCTGCATTACCGATAACATTTGATAATAATATACGAATTAAATTTTCAGTAATATGATGAAATATAATTAACGGCAAACAATCAAACAAATAAACAACCAACTAGCATCCATAGCGTCCAATCAACCAATTTACAGTGTTAACGGTAAATTATATTTTAATATGAATTTACCACATCATAGGATTCCAGAAGGTGTAAGGATTAACTCACCATATTTAATTCTGGTTGATGGTAAACGAACGCTCAAAATTATCTGAAATTCCAACTGCGTCCAATTGAATCCCAATCAACACCATTGTCTAGGTCTCCTCCCTGCGATCCCAACGGATCCAGTTTCGTCAGATTCTGTTAAAGAACGAACAAGATACGCTAATTCAAAGTTATATATATATACGATTATCAAAATTAACTAAATTATTAATTAATTAAATACTAAACTTAACTAATTACCTTAATTATATGTTGGCCATGTTATCATCGTATTGTGCAAAAACGCGGTTTCCTTTTTCTCATTTGCTTCTCCCCCGATTTATAACACCCCACCTCCGCTAGGGTCACTCATAGAGGGAATGCACTAGTTTTAGAGGAGCGTTATCGAGGTAAACAATCACAGAATTATTACTAGACAGTACATAAATAAAACAGTGGAAGATTCAAAAGCTAATTTTCATTACTTTCAAAAAGAGTCAAAACCTTTTACATCAAATAGCCAAGGTCATTATTTTCCATTACAATAAATTATGTCTTGCATAAATAAAGAAGCATAAACTTGAAACAACAAAAGGAGCTTAATTCCCCAAAGGTAGCAGAAATGCAGCCATAGCATAGCTCAAGATCAAACCGTACATGAGCTGAACCGAAAGCAAGTGAAATCCAAGCTAAGTGCTAGAGTTTCCTCCCTGAGAACCTTGGGGGGAACGGAAGAAAGAGAGGCGAAAGAAAACGGGTCAGTCATAAAGACTGGTAAGTCCAAGTGACTTTCAGCATAAAAACAGATAAAGGTAACATGACATGTATAAACTGAAAGTAAACGTAAGGATGCTGTCAAGATGGGCAAGATAGACTAAGATAACATGATAAATCAAGTATAAATCAAGTATAGCATCACGTATTCAAGGTTCTCTACATCAACTTTACTAGAATCCCAAACCCATGTGTTATATAAATCATGAAATGATCCCTTGGCCCAATATCATGAAATGACCCATTTCTAGGTCCAACGAAACGATCCACAAGTCGATCGGCTCCCTACAAGTTCTAGCTCATCATGTGTCTGTGTCATACAACCCTATCACGAATGTAGTCACCTGTACTAGGTCCACCATAGGGTGTATCAAGCCCTATGGTGTCAACCACCAACACGAATCAAGCATGCATAGATAAACCTACTAATGCCCAATGCTTGCTTTTTCAACTCCGGACCACGTGCACGACCATATCCCGCCTGAACCTACACTGGCGCACCAACACAGCCGTCGTTCTGGTCGCTTACAATCAGCCCAGTAGCCCCACCCTGCCTAGTTCCAGGGTACCATGATACATTTAGTGGGTTACTGCTGAAATGGACCGTGTAACTAGGGTTTCCGTCTAATAGGTTCAGTGTTGTTATTTAAATTCGTGACTTAACCCCTATCAGTCTAGCATGTCAAGTTGGTTAAGTATTGTCATTCAAGTTCGTGACTTAACCCGCCTACATGTCATGTCAAATTGGCTAAGTGTTGTCATTCAAGTTCATGACTTAGCCCTACGAATCATATGTCAAGTTGGTTAAGTGTTGTCTTTCATGTTCATGACTTGACCCGATCATGTGGCATTAATTCATTAATGCACCCCAACCTCTCACATCAGACCTGTTGTTGTGGTCACTGGATATGCCGGGCGGTTACGGGCAGATTTACATCACAACTCAGCCTGACCCAGGGTTTTCAAGTGCGGTATGACCAACTACCCACATTGGATCCTATTGTTTGTAGTAACTGGATTTGCCGGGCGGTTCTAGGCAGAATTACACTGCAAACTCAACCCAACCTCGAGTTGGCCATTTTCAAGTTCATTCTAGTGTCATGTCCATGTTTAAGTTTCATGTCAAGTTCGTGTCAAGTTTCAAGGCAAGTTTCATGCCCACATCCAGATTCAAGTTATAACAATGTTCATGTCAAGTTTCATGGCGAGTTTCATACCAAGTTTCCTATAATTACCAATTTTTCCCAACGTTACCCCGTCTAAATATTAGGCTAATAATCTTAGCCTAATTTTCCGTCCGCATGATATTTGGCATAATATTAGGCTAAAAACTTAGCCTAATTTTACGTACACAAAATTTGCATAAAGAAATTCATTAACATGACATAGGTGTAAACTTGGCATTCTTGGCATAGTCAATATGAACAACATAGGTGTGTACTTGCAAAACAATCAACATGAATATCATAGGTGTGAACTTGCAGCGTAGACTGAACCAATATACATATATGTGAATTTGCAACATAGACTAAATCAACTTACATATATGTGAATTTGCAAATCAATCACGAACATATGAATAAGTGTGAACTTGAAATATGACATGGGTTTAACATATACACATAAACATGTAGATCTAACATTTGGTCACATATGTGATATGATTTCACAAACTAAAACTTGCATAACATGATAAACTACACAACTTGTTATAACGGGTTATACTCCAAGTTCATATACATATGAATAGACTTATTCATTAATTCCCAATTCAACATGATGATAGAATAGAACCACATGCATAGATCAACATAATAAACATTGCTCTATTTTCAATTTATTTCCAAGGCATGACCTAACTGAATGGTTAAAACATCGCAGGCATGACATTATGAACATGAAAAGGTTTGAATAATAATCTAGGTTCAAGAACACGGATAGATCTAACTTAAATAGAAAAATCCCCAAAATCAAGACAAATAAAGAAAATAGGTCTGAATAGAAAATTAAGCTTAGATCCAATTTCATAGTCATAATCCTAGGCAATAACCTCATAGGTGATTAGCCACAATTGTCCTTGTCATAGTTATAGGCAATAGTCTTATATTCACAGTCATAGGCATAGGCATAGTCTTATGTTCACAGTCATAGGCGTAGTCTTATGTTCACAGTCATAGGCATAGTCATAGTCTTATGTTCACAGTCATAGGCGTAGTCATAGTCTTATGCCAATAACAATAGTTTCAACGTCGTAAACAATATTCCCAATAGTCAAGATCCAAGAAGAAAACAAGAATAGATATGAATCATACATAAATCAATTCCAATTTAACATGCCCATATTAGATTTATAGTTTCTATCTAAAAATAATTGGAACTTACAGATCGTGGTCTAAGAAAGATGTAGAAGTCGAATCTATAAACTAGTCGTCGAATTGTTGAATCGTTGAATCTTGATTTGATTGTAGAAGCAAATCCCCAATTCCTAGCCGTAATCTTCAAGAAATAAATCTTCACGTTTTAATTTAATTGATTTAATTTAGAGGAAGAAGAAGCCATGATCATCAAGAGTTTGAGCAGCATAAGGTTAGAGAAGAATGGTGTAAAGAGAATGAGGCTAGGAGGCTGTTTATATAGGGTTTCAAACTAATTAGAGCCTTCGATGAAGCTAGAAGAAATCAAGGCCATCCATCTCAAGAAAAGCCAATCAAAAAATGACAAGTCAGCCCTAGTGACACACCAGAGCTCAGAAATTCGACCAGAACCCGACCAGGCCAGCCAGGGCCTGACCAAGCAGGTTTCTGCTCGGCCTGGGCGCACCTGCCAAGTGCGCCAATACAAAATTGCATGGGCGCACTTCCCAAGTGCGCCAGTGCAATTTTGTTCTGGCGCACTTCCCAAGTGCGCCAGTGCATTCTGGCCCGTTTCTGGTTTTTTCTGCCTAACTTCGTTCGTCCATATCTTCTTCGTACGATATCCGTTTTACGCAAACTCGGACTCTATTTCAAGCAGAATTCCGAGAGAACGCAATGGCATAACCCATTTCCCTTGATTCTTATTTTAAAAATTAATTCTGCCTTGATTTGTGGTTTTAACATGTTACTAAAATTCGGGTTGTTACATTCTTCCCTCCTTAAAGGATTTCGTCCCCGAAATCTTCAAGTTAAGAAGAATGCATCCTATCATCCAATCATCCATCTACTCAAAACATCATCCACAAGCAACCGTTGTCCTTAAACGATTTCTAATGCTATATGAACATATGCAGAAAGTGTGTGTACATGTTCCTTATGTAATGCAAATGATCAGGCCTGATTGATCTTCTTAATGCAAAATATGTTTAGTGTCATGAATCCAACATGTATGCAAATAGTCCTAGCCACATAAACACTATATGTGTGCACAAACATCCATCCATACGCAACATTCACATGATAACACATTCAATTTCATCCATAAATAAGTATAAACACTCACGCATATGCAATATGAAAATGTGTCTGAGCTGATCTAGTGCCTAATGTGTGTTATGCAACCACGAGCAACCACTTGCAACCACTTACAACCATTTGAAAACATCAACCATAACATGTTTCAATCACATGTTTACATCCAAAAGGGTTCTACCTAAGGTTCTCAAGATAGGATTGAGGAGATAAGCAAGATAAAACAAAGCATCTACGAGAAGAAGTTAAAGATGTACCCCCAGAAGGTCCTACTTGCGGGGCTTGCCCTTGCTTCTTAGGGAAGTTCTTGCTGATGTGTCCAAGCTTACCACCTTGAAAGCACGCATCTATCTTATTCTTCCTTCTTTTACAATCCTTGATAACATGCCTAACTTGTGATAACACCAAACTTCCACTGGGTGAAAGCAAGGAATAACCATATGGAATACAACATAAATATAACAATACATATCACCGATACACATAGCAGAGGAAAACCATAGAATAATAACATCATAGCAGCGGAAATATAATGTCATCAACCACAGAATCCCAACAGTAACAGAATTCCAAGTTTTTACATCAAGTTTACAGAAATTGAAATAAGTTCCAACTCCCAAAATAAGCAACACGAAATGAAACAAGTTTAATGTATGAAATTAAAGAGAGAAAAATGCAATAGAAGTAAATGATAGATGTCTTCGAGTTCCAAGTCATCACCTCTCCACAAAAGCAAATCTAAGCAGCTCCAAAGAAAAGACTCCAAGCAAAGGATGAACCTGTTTACTTGGCTGCCCGTGTAGAGAAGAGGGCACCCGAGTTTGCAAAAAGGTGAAACAAACTACAGGTCAGTCGTGGGACTGGTGTGAGAATTCTTAACTAACATATTAATAATAATATGGCAAAACCAAAGACCATGCCGCTAATGCGGAACGGATTTATTTCAATGGATTGCCGTGCATAATTTTAAAAGTGTCAGAACAAGCAGTTAAATAAAACGTGCAACAACGCAATGCTTTTTAGAAAAATGGAATCACCATAAGACTCAAGTCCCATCACACAATGCAACGCACCCCAGAGGATAGAGTTTTTCCCTTATGGTGATTAAACATGCTAAATACGACAAATACGGGTTTAATATTATTATTAGTATATATAACAAAAGTTTTCAAAATAAATGTATCAATCCTAGGAAGCATAGGTACCATATACTATGCCTCCGTACTAGTAATACAATCAAATCCGTAGGGTCGTATTTGGAATTTGGATTTCCATCTGAGTCAAGGCTAGGGAGGAGCTCCTACCGATTCGAGACACTCTAGCTAATGTCTCAGGATTCCCCGTAGTGAACCCTTGGATCCTGTAGGGCCGGTCCACACATACAGCTTCGTGGATTGGCAATTCCTGAACACACGTTTCCCGATCCTATAGGACCTATCCGCGGCGCCTCATTCCATCATCCACATAAGTAAAATGTCAGGGCTGGTAGGTCACTGACACCACTCTAGCTAGAAAGAAATGTGCTGCTCTCCCTGCGTTCCCTTCTCCCGTTTTAGACTCCGCCGGTGTGTGAGGCTCGCGAAGTCTCGTTGTACACAAAGCTATGCCTAAACAGGCTATGCTTTGTTCATCCCACAAGGCCTGCTTTTCAACAAACCTTGATCATATGCACCTTAGCGTGCCACATCATCACCACATACCATACTACCAACCCTTTGCCGAAATATATGAACGGGTGTTAAGCAAGAGAATAAATTCCCCGCCACCAAACATCCATACCTTCGACAAAAGATCAATAACGTGATATTTGATAGAGTATGATGTCAGACACACAATCCATTTAATAGCTTATGCTCTGGGTCTGAGAGAAAGCCTAACCCGTTCAATCAACATGTTCGTTCGGGCAATGATCATGACCTTGAATTGGGAGCAAATCAATTCAAAGCCTCAATCGCTGTCCTCCTGAGGGGAAGTTTAACGGTCTTCATTCGTCATCTTCTAGTTCAATCCTTAACGTCGTTTGATTATTCGGAATGAGATTAACTCGGCCTTTCCAAATAACCTTCGTATATATATATATATATATATATTCATATATAATGAAAATTCTTTCTTATCGTTATTTTTAATTTATATTGATTGTTTCCTATTAAAAATAATTAAATCCTTAATCACCGACGATTCAGGTCAATGTCGATTCTAGCGCTGTTTTCAATCACTTTTGATTTTCATATATCTCGAAATCTAACCGTTGGATTTTGACGTAGTGTATATCGTTGGAAAGATTTTTCCAAGACGGTCATAACGGTTTCAGTTTTGGGAAAATCCGACGGTCGGATCTCTTGGTATAGTCGTTTAAATGTTCGATTTCAAAACGCGAACTACCGCGCTCGATTCGTTTAATTTTAATTATATATATATAAATATATATATATATATATATATATATATATATATATATATATATATCGTTCGACTCATCACTCTTACATACACCTTCCTTATTCTCTTATCTTTTCTCTTCTTTACTTACATGAAAATGTAATTTATAATTAGACGATGAATTACCCCTTTTTATTTTATTTTTATTTTATACTTTTACAATTTACATTAAAATGTAAATTATAATACATTGTTCAATTCATTTCTTTTCATCTTTCGATTACATTATAATCCTATTTACATATAAAATGTTCATTCGTTTTTTTTTTCAAGTGTATTCTTAATTTTTTTAATTACATCTAAAATGTAATTTTATTTTACGATGTAATTTTCATTCCAATTACATATAAAAATGTAATCTTTATTCACATGTCGCATTCTGATTTTATTTATATAAAATAAAATGTAACTTTCCTCCTTGTCACCTTCTTATTTTATTTACATTAAATAAAATGTAAATTTTCATTCTTGTCACCTTTTATTTCATTTACATTAAATAAAATGTAAATTTTCATTCTACGGTATGAATTCCTATATATATTACATAAATTAAAATATCCTCTTTTTCCTATGGTGTAATGAGTATTCAATTTACATTAAATTTACATGCGGTGAAATTTCCCCTTATATATCACATAAACCAAAAATGTAATCTTTTTCCTACGGTAAAGATTACCTTTTTATTTACATTAAACATAAGGTGAACTTATCCTATGGTGAAATTTCTTTTATATTAACATTTAAAATAATGTTCATTTCCTATGGTGTAAATCCCCTTTATAATATTAACATTTAAAAATGTTAATTACATCCTACGGTTCAATCTTTATAATATTAACATTAAAAATGTTAATTACATCCTACGGTTGAATCTTTATAATATTAACATTAAAAATGTTAATTACATCCTACGGTTGAATCTTTATAATATTAACATGAAAAATGTTAATTACATCCTACGGTTGAATCTTTATAATATTAACATTAAAAATGTTAATTACATCCTACGGTTGAATCTTTATAATATTAACATTAAAAATGTTAATTACATCCTACGGTTGAATCTTTATAATATTAACATTAAAAATGTTAATTACATCCTACGGTTGAATCTTTATAATATTAACATGAAAAATGTTAATTACATCCTACGGTTGAATCTTTATAATATTAACATGAAAAATGTTAATTACATCCTACGGTTGAATCTTTATAATATTAACATGAAAAATGTTAATTACATCCTACGGTTGAATCTTTATAATATTAACATGAAAAATGTTAATTACATCCTACGGTTGAATCTTTATAATATTAACATGAAAAATGTTAATTACATCCTACGGTTGAATCTTTATAATATTAACATGAAAAATGTTAATTACATCCTACGGTTGAATCTTTATAATATTAACATGAAAAATGTTAATTACATCCTACGGTTGAATCTTTATGATATTAACATGAAAAATGTTAATTACATCCTACGGTTGAATCTTTATAATATTAACATGAAAAATGTTAATTACATCCTACGGTTGAATCTTTATAATATTAACATGAAAAATGTTAATCACATCCTACGGTTGAATCTTTATAATATTAACATTAAAAATGTTAATCACATCCTACGGTTGAATCTTTACAATATTAACATGAAAAATGTTAATTACATCCTACGGTTGAATCTTTATAATATTAACATGAAAAATGTTAATTTATACATGCGGTAAAATTACTTTTTATTACACTAAGAATAACGTCAAAAATAATGTTAATTCCTCATACGATGTAAATTTCTTATTTTACATAATAAAATGTAAATCCCACCACAAGTCGCATTCTTATTTTATTTGCATCAAATAAAATGTAAATTTTCATCACATAACATAACAACAACATCCAAGCATACAACAAGTCCAAATCTAACAACTAGCATCAAGATAATTACGAGGTGATGTTATAACTTGGCATATGTAAAATCAACATGGCATGATTAAACACATAATTAATTTTAATTAATTATTAATTCAGATTTAAACCTCAAAATTTCAGATCTAATCTGATGCAAATCAGATTCAACATCATACGGAGTGAACAGTTCAAATCCATGTTCTAAACATCACGTCTTATTAGATCTACTTACTAATAATCATAGAAATAATGATTAAATAAATCAAATTAAATTAAAAATAAATTCGCACAGTGGTCTGGTCTGAGAAGATGATTCAGGTTCGATCAGATCCGGTGTTCGTATTCAATTTGATTTCAGATCTGAAATGATTCGAATACAAATTCATATGAAAAATCAAAATACGACCTTTAACAACTGTCGCAGCGACGCCTCTAAGCGTGACAAAATCTGAAATAGATTCATACCTTAAGCTTTGAATTTGTTCAAATTTTTGATTTCAGTTTTCTCGATCTGTAGTCAATGGTTTTGGGCACCGTTTGTTGGAGGAGGACCGGGGCAGAGAGGAGCAGGTTCGGCCAGAGGGGGGTGGCGTTCGGCGGCGGCGTGTGGGGTCCAGGGTGGCGCGACTGGCGACCGTTCGTGGGGCTGGGGCGGCTTCGACAGGGCACGGTTCGAGGTGATTTTGGTTGGAGATCGTAGAGTTCGGAAAGAGCTTCGAAACGGGTACTCGTATGAATGTTTTCGTTGAGAGGAGAGGGAGAAATCGAAGCTCAAAGATTCGAGCTGTTATGGGTTTCGGCGGTGGAAATAACGGAGGAAGAAGATGTACTGTATACGGCCGTATTTATACTAGTATTTTAGGGTTTTTATTTTATTTAATTAATTAATTCTAGAAATTAGTGTTTTCCCATACGACCTCCAAACGAAGCTCAACGACTGTCGAACTCAATGTTTTGACATCTTCTGAACGCGATGGCGCTATTACCAAGGTCTAATTCCGAAGTTACAGTCATGTTTCTTTTATTTTTAAAATAAATCATTTAATTTAAATTCGAACGTACTTGTTAATTCCACCAGGGCCACCTACTAGCTCAGAAAAATTATTTTTGGCTTTCTTATGTCAATACGGTCCTAAGAAAATTTATTTCGCCTCATTCTGAGACTGTTTGAAAAATGGCTATTTTTCAGTCAATTAATTTCAACCGAAATTGACAAAACACAGATTCTTTTGCCACGCTTACATGCTAGCTTCAAAAATCATGAAATTTGAAACCTAGCAATAATTTTACATTCCGGACCCAGAAAAGTGGTTTCGTTGAATTCCGAGGTCGTATGCAAAATGCCAATTTTCAAAGGCGATATATTTTCTATAGCGACCTTTCTGAAAATTCATTTGGCCATAACTTTTGATTTCTGCTATGAAACTTCGATTTTTCGGATTCGTTAGAAAGTTACTCATTAACAGATTTAGATATTTTCGTTTCAACAAAATCCGGTTTATTCTGCACCCTGGGTAATTAGTCAAAGTTCAAGCTTGACTTTTCAAACTACCCTCCTATTTCTAATTCTTTTTGTAATATACTTGTATTAACTTGCTCAAAGTAAAATCCCATTCATAATTATTTGAAATAATTTATTTTAAATATCTAAACACCCCTAAAATCTCCTAAAATGAAAATTTTAAATTGGCCCCACATTCTGGGTTGTTACAATCTCCCCTCCTTAAGAACTTTTCATCCTCGAAAAGGAAAAAGGAAAAAATAGAAGAGTAGGAAACAACACAGAGAATACTGAAAAGATTAAGTGTACCTCAAAACAAAACCTAATCGGAGATATCCACTCTGCAGTTGGGATAGGTCTGTTTGATACTCTCTTTAGTTTCCCAAGTGCAGTCTCTAGGATCACTACTCCACTGCACCTTGACTAGGTTGATTCTTTTATTTCTCAGCACTCTATTTTCTTTGCCAATAATTTTCAGTGGCTCTCTCCTCACTGCTAGGCTTGGGGTAATTTCCAAATCTTGTTGTGCAGCTTCCTCCACAACTAGATCCGGATCATGGACATGCCTTCGAAGTTGAGATACATGGAATACATCGTGCACTCCAGGCAACCAGTCGGGCATCTGAATTCTGTAAGCTAGGGTGCCAATCTTTTCAAGAATAGGGAAAGGGCCGATGAATTTGGGTGCTAGTTTCCCTGTTTTTTCAAAACGGATAACACCTCGCATTGGAGCGACTTTCAGATAGACATAGTCACCCACATCAAAAGCTAGCTCTCGCCTTCTTACATCTGCGTAACTTTTCTGTCTACTTTGGGCCGCCAATAGTCGCTTCTTAATAAAGTCAACTTTGTCTGAAGCTTCTCGGATCATGTCAGGACCCAACACAAGCCGATTTCCTTTTTCAACCCAACATGCTGGCGATCTACACGGCCTACCATATAAGGCTTCAAATGGAGACATTTTCAAACTTGCTTGATAGCTATTGTTGTACGAGAATTCAACTAAATGCAAGTGATCCTCCCAAGACCCTCCAAAATCGAGTATGCAAGCTCGCAATAGATCTTCAAGAATGCGATTCACTCGCTCAGTCTGGCCGTCAGTCTGAGGGTGATACGCGGTGCTAAGATTCAACTTCGTTCCCAACTCATTTTGGAATGCTTCCCAAAATTTACTAGCAAAGATAGGATCACGGTCGCTAACAATGCTACTAGGGACTCTGTGAAAAAGAAAAGATTAATATTTATTTTGCAAAAGAAAACTTCCATTCAAATTATGAAGAGAAGGAAAGATTTAGTTTTATTACCCATGTAGCCTGACGATTTCTTTGAAATAGATTTGCGCCAGACCATGAGCAGTTCTAGTGGATTTGACAGGTATGAAATGAGCGGACTTGGTGAAGCGGTCCACGATCACCCATATGCTGTCATTTCCTTTCCTAGTACGAGGCAGACCATCTATGAAATCCATGGAGACTTGGTCCCACTTCCAATCTGGAACTTCTAATGGCTGCAACAACCCCGCAGGCTTTTGTTGATCGCTCTTCACTTGTTGGCATGTAGGGCATCTGCTCACATATATGGATATATCCCTCTTCATAGATCTCCACCAAAAAGTGCGTTTTAAATCTTTATACATCTTGCTCACACCTGGGTGGATGCAAAGCTTTGATTTGTGTCCTTCATCTAAAACTTCCCTTACGAGCTCTGGGATATTTGGAACACAAATCCGACCTTGGAATCTAAGGATTCCCTTGCCATCAATTTGGAAGCTCGAGTTCTCCCCATCTTGGATTCTTTTAATAATTCTTTGAATAAATTTATCATCCTTTTGAAGAGCGGAAATTTTATCGATCAAAGAGGGGGTAATGATAAGGCTTGCGACAATGGCATTCTTTCTACTGAGTGCGTCTGCCACCACGTTGGCTTTCCCCGGCGTATATAAGATGTCGAGATCATATGCCGCAAGGAATTCTAGCCACCTTTGCTGCCTTAAATTCAGATCCTTTTGATCGAAGAGATATTTCAAAGATTGATGGTCGGTGTATAATTCAAATTTTTCGCCCAAAAGATAATGTCTCCAAATTTTTAAAGCAAAGACTACGGCCAGCAACTCTAAGTCATGGACACGATAATTTTTCTCATGCGGCTTTAATTGACGGCTTGCATATGCAACAACTCTGCCCCTTTGCATCAGTACCGCGCCAAGACCACCACTTTGAGAAGCATCCGTATAGACCTTTAAATCTTGGTTGCCATCGATGATGGTGAGTACGGGAGCAGTAGTCAAACTCACCTTTAGCTTTTGGAATGCCTCCTCACAATCTGATGTCCAATTGAACTTGGCATGCTTCTTGGTAAGTTTTGTTAATGGGCTAGACAGCTTGGCGAAACCTTCGACAAATTTTCTATAATACCCGGCCAAACCTAGGAAGCTTCTTACTTCAGTGGGCGTACTGGGCCGCTTCCAGTCTCGAATGGCGGCAACTTTACTTGGATCAACTGCGATTCCTTCTTTTGACACAACATGGCCCAAGAATTTTACTTCCTCTTGCCAAAATGAGCATTTGGAAAACTTTGCTTTTAGAACATTTCTTCGCAGAATTTCCAACACTTCCCTTAAATGCCCTTCATGCTCCTCCTTAGTTTTAGAATAGATTAGAATGTCATCAATGAAGACTAGGACGAATTTATTTAGGACCTCCCTGAAGACCCTATTCATCAAGTCAACAAAGTAGGCTGGAGCATTGCATAGACCGAACGGCATCACTAACCATTCGTAGAATATATCGGGACCCCTGAAGGCGGTCAAAGGTATGCATTCTTCTGCTATGCGAAGTTGGTGGAAACCTGTGGCTAGGTCCATCTTTGAAAACACCTTGGCTCCATTCAATTGGTCCATCAAATCATCTATGCGGGGCAAGGAATATTTGTTCTTCAATGTTTGTTTGTTAAGATCGCGGTAATCGACACAAAGTCTTAGAGTACCGTCCGATTTGGGGACAAACACCACAGCTGCACCCCAATTTGAAAAGCTAGGCCGAATGAGTCCCCTCCACAGAAGCTGCTTGGTTTGGGTTTGCAATTCCTCCTTTTCTTTAGGAGTCATCCTTCTGATAGCATGAACTACAGGTCTTGCATTAGGAACAAGATCAATCCTGAAATCGATTTCCCTTCGCGGGGGTAGGCTGTCCACTTCTTCAAATACATCTGCGTAATCTTCGACCACAGGAATATTTTCTAAAGAAATAGGAGTGATCTCGAGGGAAGACCAGAATTCCTTTCTATCAGGTTTTGAGCCATGGCAAGGTATGGAAATAACATCTCCAAATTTCGTTTTGATTTCAACTATTCTCTCTGCACATCTTACTTTGGCCTCAAATTTTGTTAGCCAATCAAAACCAAGGATGATATCAAACTCGGAAAAATTCATAATGGTTAAGTCAAAAGGGAACCGAAAGTAAGAGTAAGAAATAGGCACCCTACAGTATAAATCAGGAGCGATAGAACCTCATACAGGATTATGAACATTAATTGGCTCTTTAAGACATCTTTGCTTTAGTTTCAATTTCTGGGCCGCATTGCTAGAAATAAAGCTTCTCGATGCACCCGTATCAAATAAGGCAGTAACAGGGATATTTTTAACAGAAATGGTACCATCTAAAACATCAGGCTTACCTGCTCCTTCGGAAGAAGTAGGAGCGGAAGAAGATGGTGCACTTGCCCCTTCTTACACATGTGCTATCTGCGCTCCTTTCAATAGCGGACAGTTTGGCTTGATGTGACCCTTCTTGTGGCAATTGTAGCATTCCTTGGTGTCGTCGTTTCGGGCCTTCTTAGGATTCCTGCAGTCCTTGCTGTAGTGCCCAAATTTTTGGCAGTTGTAGCATTGCACCTTTGACTTATCGTGGCCCTTAGCAGCTCCAGAGTTGTTTCCCTCAGTCTTCTTCTCTGTTTGCTTCCTTTTGTTGTTAGCTAAGCTCCTTTCCCTGTCTTGTTGAGAATTCTTTCTATCATTTTCCTCATAGCGACAAGCGAACTCCACCAACCTATTGAAAGAGAGGTCGATGTGAGCAGTGGCTCTATCAATATACTTCCTCGCAAGCCCATTTATGAATCTCTTATTCTTCTGAAAGTCATCTTGAACCAACTCAGGGGCATAGCGGGAAAGGTCTTCAAATCTTCGTACATATTCTGAAATGGTCTTGTCGCCTTGCTTCAGATTGGCGAACTCATCATGTAGCTTCTCTACCTCTTGCCTTGGAATATATTTGTCATTGAAAAGCTCCTTAAACCTCGTCCAAGTCATATTGTCTGCAATCCCTCCAACCGTGACAGTGTCCCACCAGTTTTGAGCTTCCTCCTGTAACAGCCATGAAGCCACTAATCTTTTCCTCTGATCCTCCAGCTCCAATCCTCCAAAAATCTTCTTGCAGTTCCTCAGCCAAGCTTGAGCTTGTGTCACAGTCTCAGTACCCTTGAATGGCACCCCTCCCAAGTTTTTGTACTTCTTAGCCGTCTTATCTAAATCAAAGGGTTGGGGTGGTGGTGCTTGTTGGACAGTAGCCTCTTCGGTTCCAGTAGCATTTTGCCTCCTTGCTCTAGCTCTAGCGGTAGCGGTACTCATTTTTAGTTAGTTCTGTACGATCAAGGAAAGAGTCAGAACAACTATAATGGTGATTTGAAGAGTTGATCAAGATAAAAGGACGGATAAAAGATAATGATAGAATGACTGACTATTATGTATTCACATGAAATGTTCGCCACAGAATATTATGATTCTATGTAAACGAATTATCATAAATATGCTATATTCCAAAGCTAAGTTTAACCAAAGCTCTGATACCAACTGTGATAACCCCAAACTTCCACTGGGTGAAAGCAAGGAATAACCATATGGAATACAACATAAATATAACAATACATATCACTGATACACATAGCAGAGGAAAACCATAGAATAATAACATCATAGCAGCGGAAATATAATGTCATCAACCACCGAATCCCAACAGTCACAGAATTCCAAGTTTTTACATCAAGTTTACAGAAATTGAAATAAGTTCCAACTCCCAAAATAAGCAACACGAAATGAAACAAGTTTAATGTATGAAATTAAAGAGAGAAAAATGCAATAGAAGTAAACAATAGATGTCTTCGAGTTCCAAGTCATCACCTCTCCCCAAAAGCAAATCTAAGCAGCTCCAAAGAAAAGACTCCAAGCAAAGGATGAACCTGTTTACTTGGCTGCCCGTGTAGAGAAGAGGGCACCCGAGTTTGCAAAAAGGTGAAATAAACTACAGGTCAGTCGTGGGACTGGTGTGAGAATTCTTAACTAACATATTAATAATAATATGGCAAAACCAAAGACCATGCCGCTAATGCGGAACGGATTTATTTCAATGGATTGCCGTGCATAATTTTAAAAGTGTCAGAACAAGCAGTTAAATAAAACGTGCAACAACGCAATGCTTTTTAGAAAAATGGAATCACCATAAGACTCAAGTCCCATCACACAATGCAACGCACCCCAGAGGATAGAGTTTTTCCCGTATGGTGATTAAACATGCTAAATACGGCAAATACGGGTTTAATATTATTATTAGTATATATAACAAAAGTTTTCAAAATAAATGTATCAATCCTAGGAAGCATAGGTACCATATACTATGCCTCCGTACTAGTAATACAATCAAATCCGTAGGGTCGTATTTGGAATTTGGATTTCCATCTGAGTCATGGCTAGGGAGGAGCTCCTACCGATTCGAGACACTCTAGCTAATGTCTCAGGATTCCCCGTAGTGAACCCTTAGATCCTGCAAGGCCGGTCCACACATACAGCTTCGTGGATTGGCAATTCCTGAACACACATTTCCCGATCGTATAGGACCTATCCGAGGCGCCTCATTCCATCATCCACATAAGTAGAATGTCAGGGCTGGTAGGTCACTGACACCACTCTAGCTAGAATGAAACGTGTTACTCTCCCTGCGTTCCCTTCTCCCGTTTTAGACTCTGCGGTGTGTGAGGCTCGCGAAGTCTCGTTGTACACAAAGCTATGCCTAAACAGGCTATGCTTTGTTCATCCCACAAGGCCTGCTTTTCAACAAACCTTGATCATATGCACCTTAGCGTGCCACATCATCACCCCATACCATACTACCAACCCTTTGCCGAAATATATGAACGGGTGTTAAGCAAGAGAATAAATTCCCCGTCACCAAACATCCATACCTTCGACAAAAGATCAATAACGTGATATTTGATAGAGTATGATGTCAGACACACAATCCATTTAATAGCTTATGCTCTGGGTCTGAGAGAAAGCCTAACCCGTTCAATCAACATGTTCGTTCGGGCAATGATCATGACCTTGAATTGGGAGCAAATCAATTCAAAGCCTCAATCGCTGTCCTCCTGAGGGGAAGTTTAACGGTCTTCATTCGTCATCTTCTAGTTCAATCCTTAAAGTCGTTTGATTATTCGGAATGAGATTAACTCGGCCTTTCCAAATAACCTTCGTATATATATATATATTCATATATAATGAAAATTCTTTCTTATCGTTATTTTTAATTTATATTGATTGTTTCCTATTAAAAATAATTAAATCCTTAATCACCGACGATTCAGGTCAATGTCGATTCTAGCGCTGTTTTCAATCACTTTTGAATTTCATATATCTCGAAATCTAACCGTTGGATTTTGACGTAGTGTATATCGTTGGAAAGATTTTTCCAAGACGGTCATAACAGTTTCAGTTTTGGGAAAATCCGACGGTCGGATCTCTTGGTATAGTCGTTTAAAAGTTTGATTTCAAAACGCGAACTACCGCGCTCGATTCGTTTAATTTTAATTATATATATATATATATATATATATATATATATATATATATATATATATATCGTTCGACTCATCACTCTTACATACACCTTCCTTATTCTCTTATCTTTTCTCTTCTTTACTTACATGAAAATGTAATTTATAATTAGACGATGAATTACCCCTTTTTATTTTATTTTTATTTTATACTTTTACAATTTACATTAAAATGTAAATTATAATACATTGTTCAATTCATTTCTTTTCATCTTTCGATTACATTATAATCCTATTTACATATAAAATGTTCATTCATTTTTTTTTCAAGTGTATTCTTAATTTTTTTAATTACATTTAAAATGTAATTTTATTTTACGATGTAATTTTCATTCCAATTACATATAAAAATGTAATCTTTATTCACATGTAGCATTCTGATTTTATTTATATAAAATAAAATGTAACTTTCCTCCTTGTCATCTTCTTATTTTATTTACGTTAAATAAAATGTAAATTTTCATTCTTGTCACCTCTTATTTCATTTACATTAAATAAAATGTAAATTTTCATTCTACGGTATGAATTCCTATATATATTACATAAATTAAAATATCCTCTTTTTCCTATGGTGTAATGAGTATTCAATTTACATTAAATTTACATGCGGTGAAATTTCCCCTTATATATCGCATAAACCAAAAATGTAATCTTTTTCCTACGGTAAAGATTACCTTTTTATTTACATTAAACATAAGGTGAACTTATCCTATGGTGAAATTTCTTTTATATTAACATTTAAAATAATGTTCATTTCCTACGGTGTAAATCCTCTTTATAATATTAACATTTAAAAATGTTAATTACATCCTACGGTTGAATCTTTATAATATTAACATTAAAAATGTTAATTACATCCTACGGTTGAATCTTTATAATATTAACATTAAAAATGTTAATTACATCCTACGGTTGAATCTTTATAATATTAACATGAAAAATGTAAATTACATCCTACGGTTGAATCTTTATAATATTAACATGAAAAATGTTAATTACATCCTACGGTTGAATCTTTATAATATTAACATTAAAAATGTTAATTACATCCTACGGTTGAATCTTTATAATATTAACATTAAAAATGTTAATTACATCCTACGGTTGAATCTTTATAATATTAACATTAAAAATGTTAATTACATCCTACGGTTGAATCTTTATAATATTAACATGAAAAATGTTAATTACATCCTACGGTTGAATCTTTATAATATTAACATGAAAAATGTTAATTACATCCTACGGTTGAATCTTTATAATATTAACATGAAAAATGTTAATTACATCCTACGGTTGAATCTTTATAATATTAACATGAAAAATGTTAATTACATCCTACGGTTGAATCTTTATAATATTAACATGAAAAATGTTAATTACATCCTACGGTTGAATCTTTATAATATTAACATGAAAAATGTTAATTACATCCTACGGTTGAATCTTTATAATATTAACATGAAAAATGTTAATCACATCCTACGGTTGAATCTTTATAATATTAACATGAAAAATGTTAATTACATCCTACGGTTGAATATTTATAATATTAACATGAAAAATGTTAATTTATACATGCGGTAAAATTACTTTTTATTACACTAAGAATAACGTCAAAAATAATGTTAATTCCTCATACGATGTAAATTTCTTATTTTACATAATAAAATGTAAATCCCACCACAAGTCGCATTCTTATTTTATTTGCATCAAATAAAATGTAAATTTTCATCACATAACATAACAACAACATCCAAGCATACAACAAGTCCAAATCTAACAACTAGCATCAAGGTAATTACGAGGTGATGTTATAACTTGGCATATGTAAAATCAACACGGCATGATTAAACACATAATTAATTTTAATTAATTATTAATTCAGATTTAAACCTCAAAATTTCAGATCTAATCTCATGCAAATCAGATTCAACATCATACGGAGTGAACAGTTCAAATCCATGTTCTAAACATCACGTCTTATTAGATCTACTTACTAATAATCATAGAAATAATGATTAAATAAATCAAATTAAATTAAAAATAAATTCTCACAGTGGTCTGGTCTGAGAAGATGATTCAGGTTCAATCAGATCCGGTGTTCGTATTCAATTTGATTTCAGATCTGAAATGATTCGAATACAAATTCATATGAAAAATCAAAATACGACCTTTAACAACTGTCGCAGCGACGCCTCTAGGCGTGACAAAATCTGAAATAGATTCATACCTTAAGCTTTGAGTTTGTTCAAATTTTTTATTTCAGTTTTCTCGATCTGTAGTCAATGGTTTTGGGCACCGTTTGTTGGAGGAGGACCGGGGCAGAGAGGCGCAGGTTCGGCCAGAGGGGGGTGGCGTTCGGCGGCGGCGTGTGGGGTCCAGGGGGGCGCGACTGGCGGCCATTCGTGGGGCTGGGGCGGCTTCGACAGGGCACGGTTCGAGATGATTTTGGTCGGAGATCGTAGAGTTCGGAAAGAGCTTCGAAACGGGTACTCGTATGAATGTTTTCATTGAGAGGAGAGGGAGAAATCGAAGCTCAAAGATTCGAGCTGTTATGGGTTTCGGCGGTGGAAATAACGGAGGAAGAAGATGTACTGTATACGGCCGTATTTATACTAGTATTTTAGGGTTTTTATTTTTTTTATTTAATTAATTAATTCTAGAAATTAGTGTTTTCCCATACGACCTCCAAACGAAGCTCAACGACTGTCGAACTTAATGTTTTGACGTCTTCTGAACGCGATGGCGCTATTACCAAGGTCTAATTCTGAAGTTACCGTCATGTTTCTTTTATTTTTAAAATAAATCATTTAATTTAAATTCGAACGTAATTGTTAATTCCACCAGGGCCACCTACTAGCTCAGAAAAATCCAGAAAAATTATTTTTGGCTTTCTTATATCAATACGGTCCTAACAAAATTTATTTCGCCTCATTCTGAGACTGTTTGAAAAATGGCTATTTTTCAGTCAATTAATTTCAACCGAAATTGACAAAACACAGATTCTTTTTCCACGCTTACATGCTAGCTTCAAAAATCATGAAATTTGAAACCTAGCAATAATTTTACATTCCGGACCCAACAAAAGTGGTTTCGTTGAATTCCAAGGTCGTATGCAAAATGCCAATTTTCAAAGGCGATATATTTTCTATAGCGACCTTTCTGAAAATTCATTTGGCCATAACTTTTGATTTCTGCTATGAAACTTCGATTTTTCGGATTTGTTAGAAAGATGCTCATTAACAGATTTAGATATTTTCGTTTCAACAAAATCTGGTTTATTCTGCACTCTGGGTAATTAGTCAAAGTTCAAGCTTGACTTTTCAAACTACCCTCCTATTTCTAATTCTTTTTGTAATATACTTGTATTAACTTGCTCAAAGTAAAATCCCATTCATAATTATTTGAAATAATTTATTTTAAATATCTAAACACCCCTAAAATCTCCTAAAATGAAAATTTTAAATTGGCCCCACATTCTGGGTTGTTACATAACTATACCACAGAAGTTGCACTTCCCCTTATCACGTGACTTGTTGTTGTTATCGTTGTTCTCGCCTCCCTTCTGGAAGTCTTTCTTCTCATTCTGAGACTCATCCGCCTTAACTTATCACTCATACCTTCCCTATGTAACATGTTAACAAGCCTCACGGAAACTATCTCCATCGTACGGAAAACACTCTACGAAGCAAGAAAGAAGATTAGCCTCAGGTAAAAACTACTGCGGCTACAGATGGAGAAAAGAAAGGAAAAGAGATTCAAACGAGGAAACATAGGATAGTGCTAATGGCTTTTGGGGAATAGCCTTTAAATAAAACAAGACTTTTTCTTGAAAAATGCATCTTTGTAAACGGTTTTGAAAATAATTTCAGAAGGTTTTAAAAACTTTTGCCCAGTCTGGTAACCTTCTGCTCTGATACCAAATGTAACACCCCACCTCCGCTAGGGTCACTCACCAAGGGAATGCACTAGTTTTGGAGGAGCGTTATCGAGGTAAACAATCACAGAATTGTTACAAGACAGAACACAAATAAAACAACGGAAGATTCAAAAGCTAATTTTCATTACTTTCAAAAAGAGTCAAAAACTTTTACATCAAATAGCCAAGGTCATTATATTCCATTACAATAAATTATGTCTTGCATAAATAAAGAAGCATAAACTTGAAACAACAAAAGGAGCTTAATTCCCCAAAGGTAGCAGAAATGCAGCCATAGCATAGCTCAAGATCAAACCGTACATGAGCTGAACCGAAAGCAAGTGAAATCCAAGCTAAGTTCTAGAGTTTCCTCCCAGAGAACCTGGGGGTGACGGAAGAAAGAGAGGCGGAAGAAAATGGGTCAGTCATAAAGACTGGTAAGTCCAAGTGACTTTCAGCATAAAAACAGATAAAGGTAACATGACATGTATAAACTGAAAGTAAACATAAGGATGCTGTCAAGATGGGCAAGATAGACTAAGATAACATGATAAATCAAGTATAGCATCACGTATTCAAGGTTCTCTACATCAACTGCACTAGAATCCCAAACCCATGTGTTATATAAATCATGAAATGATCCCTTGGCCCAATATCATGAAATGACCCATTTCTAGGTCCAACGAAACGATCCACTAGTCGATCGACTCCCTACAAGTTCTAGCTCGTCATGTGTCTGTGCCATACGGCCCTATCACGAATGTAGTCACCTGTGCTAGTTCCACCATAGGGTGTATCAAGCCCTATGGTGTCAACCACCGACACGAATCAAGCATGCACAGATAAACCTACTGATGCCCAATGCCTGCTTTTTCAACTCCGGACCACGTGCACGACCATAGCCCGCCTGAACCTACACTGGCGCACCAACACAGCCGTCGTTTTGGTTGCTTACAATCAGCCCAGTAATCGTGCCCCACCCTGCCTAGTTCCAGGGTAGCATGATACATCTAGTGGGTTACTACTAAAATGGACCGCGTAACTAGGGTTTCCGTCTAATAGGTTAAGTGTTGTCATTTAAATTCGTGACTTAACCCCTATCAATCTAGCATGTCAAGTTGGTTAAGTGTTGTCATTCAAGTTCGTGACTTAACCCGCCTACGTGTCATGTCAAATTGGCTAAGTGTTGTCATTCAAGTTCATGACTTAGCCCTACGAATCATGTGTCAAGTTGGTTAAGTGTTGTCTTTCATGTTCATGACTTAACCCGATCATGTGGCATTAATTCATTAATGCACCCCAACCTCTCACATCAGACCTGTTGTTGTGGTCACTGGATATGCCGGGCGGTTCCGGGCAGATTTACATCACAACTCAGCCTGACCTCGGGTTTTCAAGTGCAGTATGACCAACTACCCACATTGGATCCTATTGTTTGCAGTAACTGGATTTGCTGGGCGGTTCTGGGCAGAATTACAGGTCATTCGTGGGACTCGAGGTTGGGTTGAGTTTGCAGTGTAAATTTGCCTGGAACCGCCCGGCAAATCCAGTTACTGCAAACAATAGGATCCAATGTGAGTAGTTGGTCATATCGCACTTGAAACCCGAGGTTAGACTGAGTTGTGGTGTAAATCTGCCCGGAACCGACCGGCATATCCAATGACCACAACAACAGGTCTAATGTGAGAGGTTAGGGTGCATTAATGAATTAATGCCACATGATAGGGTTAAGTCATGAACATGAAAGACAACACTTAACCAACTTGAAATATGATTGGTAGGGTTAGGTCATGAACTTGAACGACAACACCTAACCAACTTAACACATGAATGGTAGGGCTAAGTCACGAACTTAAATGACAACACTTATCCAACCTGATATTCTAGACTGATGGGTTAAGTCTCGAATTTAAATGACAACACTTAACCTACTAGACGGAAAACCTAGTTACGCGGTCCGTTTCAGCAGTAACCCACTAGATGTATCACGGTACCCTGGAACTAGGCAGGGTGGGGCACGATTACTGGGCTGATTGTAAGCGACCAGAACGACGGCTGTGTGGGTGCGCCAGTGTAGGTTCTAACAGAGTGCAGGCGCGCACACACTCCGGAGCAGAAAAAGCAGGCATTGGGCATCAGTAGGTTTATCTGTGCATTCTTGATTCGTGTCGGTGGTTGGCACCATAGGGTTTGATACACCCTATGGTGGACCTAGCACAGGTGACTACATTCGTGATTGGGCCATATGACACAGAAACACAACGAGCTAGAACTTGTAGAGAGCCGATCGATTAATGGATCGTTCCGTTGGACCTAGCAATAGGTCATTCACGATTTTGGGCCAAGGGATCATTTCATGATTTATACTTAACATGGGTTGGGCTATTAGTACAGTTAGTGCAGGGAACCTTGAACATGCGATGCTATACTTGACCTATGCTTGATTCATCATGTTATCTTAGTCTATCTTGTCCATCTTGACATCATACTCATGTTTACTTTCAGTTTATACATGTCATGTTACCTTTACCTGTTTTTATGCTGAAAGTCACTTGGACTTACCAGTCTTTATGATTGACCTGTTTTCTTTCGCCTCTTTTTCTTTCGTTCCCCCCCCCCTCAAGGTTCTCAGGGAGGAAACTCTAGCACTTAGCTTGGATTCTGCTTGCTTTTTGTCAGCTCATGTACGGTTTGGTCTTGAGCTATGCTATGGCTGCACGTCTGCTATTTTTGGGGAATAATTTACTTTTGTTATTTTTAAGTTTATGCTTCTTTATCTAGAACTTGATGTAATGAAATAATGGCAACTTGTACTTTGGATACATGAGGTTTTGACTCTTTTCTTGCAAATAATAAGATTTGGTTTTTAATTTCTACCGCTGCTTTATTTATGTTCTGTCTTGTGATATCTCTGTGTATGTTTACCTAGATAATGCTCCACCAAAACTAGTGCATTCCCTTTGTGAGTGACCCTAGCGGAGGTGGGTCGTTACATATGGTATCAGAGCAGAAGTTTACCAGACTGGGCAAAAGCTTTTAAAAACCTTCTGAAACTATTTTCAAAACCGTTTATAAAGAAGCATTTTTCAAGAAAAGTTTATTTTTGATAAGGCTATTCCCCAAAAGTCGTTAGCACTTTCCTTTGTTTCCTTGTTTGAATCTCTATCTTTTCGTTTTTCAGCATGTCTGGGAATCTTAACTTTCCAGAGGGCATGCCAATACCTGGCTGTTTCAGGAGGTACTTTGAGGCTAGGGCCAACAATGCACGTCCAGCGGATATTCCTCCTCCAGCTGCAGCGATTCCTCCTCCTCCTCCTCCTCATGGAAATGCTTTCGCAAAGACGTGTAGAGACTTCAAGGCTATGGGTGGAAAGGACTTCTATGGGACTGAATCCTTTGTGGAAGCGAGGAACTAGCTGAAGGAGACCGAAGATTTGTTCGTCATCTTCGAAGTTGACGATAGGCAAAAGATACAGCTGGCAGGGTGGTTGCTTAAAGATGAAGCTTCATATTGGTGGGAGATTACCCATGCTGAGAGGCCAGTGGAAACTTGGGAAGACTTCCGGATGAGATTTGAGATAAAATTTCTCTCCCAAGCTGAAAGAAGCCTGCAGATGGAGAAGTTCCTAACTCTTAAGCAAGGAAGCATGACAGTCAGGGAGTATGTCAATCAGTTTAATCAGATGGCCAGATTTGGACTAGATTTAGTGAACACCCAACACAAGAAGGCTCTTCGCTTCGTCAGAGGTTTGAATGAGCCACTACATAGCCTTGCTATGACTCATGTACCCATGGGGGCGACCTTTGAGAGTCTGGTGGATATGGCCCTCCTTCATGAAGAAGACGAGAATGGCAAGAAAGAGGCCAAGGCGAATGATTCTCAAAACAAGAAGAAAGACTCCGAGAAAGGAAGCAAGAACAACAACAATAGTTATGACAACAAGACACGTGAGAAAAGAAAGTGCCACTTCTGCGGTATTGAAGGGCACATAGTCCAGGATTGTAGAAAGAAGAAGATGAAGATGGGAGCATGCTTTCAGTGTGGTGATATTGGACATATCAGCAAGAACTGTCCTAAGAAGCAAGGGCAAGCCCCGCAAGTAGGACCTTTTGGGGGTACATCTTTAACTCCTCCTCCTTGATGCTTTGTTTTATCTTGTATATCTTTTCGACCCTATCTTGAGAATCTTAGGTAGAACGCTATGGATGTAAACATGTATTTGAAACATGTTATGGTTGATGTTTGCAAATGGTTGCAGGTCGTCGCAAGTGGTTGCTCGTGGTTGCATAACACACATTAGGCACTAGATCGGCTCAGACACGTTTTCATATTGCATATGCATGAGTGTTTATACTTGTTTATGGATGGAATTGAATGTGTTATCATGTGAATATTGCTTATGGATGAATGTTTGTGCACACATATAGTGTTTATATGACTAGGATTCTTTACATACATGTTGGATTCATGACACTAAACATATTTTGCATTAAGAAGATCAAACAGGCCTGATCATTTGCATTAGATAAGGAACATATACACACACTTTCTGCATATGTTCATATAGCATTAGAAATCTTTTAAGGACAATGATTGCTCGTGAATGATGGTTCAGTAGATGGATGATTGGATGGTAGGATATATTCTTCCTAACTTGAAGATTTCGAGGACGAAATCCTTTAAGGAGGGGAGAATGTAACAACCCGAATTTTTATAACATGTTAAAACAAGAAATCAAGGCAGAATTAAATTTTAAATTCATAATCAGGGGAGACGGGTTACGCCATTGCGTTTGTCTCGAAATTTTACACGAAATAGAGTCCGAGTTTTCGAAAATCGGAGTTCGTATGACCAAGTTATGACCTCTAGAAGTTTCAGAAATTTTCAGAATCAAAGACAGCTCGAATTTTGAATTTGAAATTCGAATTCAAACCCTGCAGCAGCCTGGGCGGGAAATTTCCCGCCCATAGACCAGGTCGACCTGGGGGTCGACCATAGTGTCGACCTCCCAGGGGCCAGGTCGACCATAGTATCGACCTGGGGGTCGACCTGCCTCCCGAACCTGTTTTCTGAGCCAGATGCATTCTGATGTATTTAGACCTGTTTCGTGACCAGATTCGTCTGCCTAACCCTATAAATGCAGCCCCCTAGCCTCATTCTCTCCACACCAATTTCTTTCTGTCTTTATGCTGCTTCTAAGATAATCTAAGTAATAAGATAAAAAGGAAGAAAAAGGACTGCTCCTTCTCCATCAAGACTACGCTTAGAGATTTGCAAATTGGGGGGATTTCAATTAGAACACGATCAATCAAATAGAGATTCAACAATCAAATTCTGCTTTCTAATTCTTGATCCACGCACTGTAAGTTCAAGTTACTTTTAGATAAAAGCTGTAAACTTAATATCCATGTTGTAAATTGGAATTGGATCTGTGTATGGAAATTGATTTGTATCTATTCTTATTCATCTTGGATCTCGACTTTCGTGAATATTGCTTTGGATCTATTCATGTTGATTCCTTCATAACTATAACCTTAATATGCCTATAACTATGGACATAAGGTTTTGCCTATGCCTATGACTATGACGATGAACATAAGACTATACCTATGCCTATGACTATGACGATGAACATAAGACTATACCTATGCCTATGACAGAACATAAGACCATGCCTATGACTGTGAACATAAGACTATGCCTATGACTATGACAGGGACAATTATGGCTAATCACCTATGACTCTTGACTGTGAGGATTATTACCTATGATTATGAACATAAGGCCATTATCTATGACCATGACTTTGAAACTATTAGTGTTAATTGCCTATGACTATTGCCTAGAACTATTTTGGATAATTAACCATGACTATTGTGATTAATCGCTTATGGTTCTTAGTTATGAGATTTCTACCTATGACCATGACCATGACTATTGGGGTTAATTATCTGAAACTATTATAGTTGATTGTTCATGACCATAGTTGAAACCCATGTTGTACACCGAATTTGCAGTTTGTGGGATCTCATACCTAGGGTGTGACTTGCTTAGTTTATTTGCTATTAGGTACACCAAAACCATTGGATCCATTATCCTTGTATTTAGCTTGCTTTCGCATACCTATTCTTTTATGTCAAGTTTTATCAGGACTATCGCCTTATTTTGCTAGATTTGGAAATCCTTTATGCCAGTTATGTTGTAACCAATTATCTGAAGTTATGTCATGCTAGTCTTGTAACCCCTTTTATCGCTTTATGCTCGTCTCTTTTGCCTATCATAGTTTTGATGCTATTCCCTCTATTTCGAAATTTGGATTTATTTGTAGTATAGATTGATTCACGTTCACATGCGATGGGAATACGATTTGGGTAGAATAGGCAAAACATGAATTGGTTATGAACACGAATTATGAACCTGATGAAAGGCAAAATTTGAAACATGAACGCTGTTATAACTTGAACCTGGATATGGACACGAATTTGACATCGACTTGATATGAAACATGCCTTGAAAACTTGACACGAACTTAACATGAAACTTGAACATGGTCATGACACTAGAATGAACTTGAAAATGGCCAACTCGAGGTTGGGTTGAGTTTGCAGTGTAAATTTGCCCGGAACCGCCCGGCAAATCCAGTTACTGCAAACAATAGGATCCAATGTGAGTAGTTGGTCATATCGCACTTGAAACCCGAGGTTAGACTGAGTTGTGGTGTAAATCTTCCCGGAACCGCCCGGCATATCCAGTGACCACAACAACAGGTCTAATGTGAGAGGTTAGGGTGCATTAATGAATTAATGCCACATGATAGGGTTAATTCATGAACATGAAAGACAACACTTAACCAACTTGAAATATGATTGGTAGGGTTAGGTCATGAACTTGAACGACAACACCTAACCAACTTAACACGTGAATGGTAGGGCTAAGTCACGAACTTAAATGACAACACTTAGCCAACCTGATATACTAGACTGATGGGTTAAGTCTCGAATTTAAATGACAACACTTAACCTACTAGACGGAAACCCTAGTTACGCGGTCTGTTTCAGCAGTAACCCACTAGATGTATCACGGTACCCTGGAACTAGGCAGGGTGGGGCACGATTACTGGGCTGATTGTAAGCGACCAGAACGACCGCTGTGTGGGTGCGCCAGTGTAGGTTCTAACGGAGTGTGGGCGTGCACACACTCCGGAGCAGAAAAAGCAGGCATTGGGCATCAGTAGGTTTATCTGTGCATTCTTGATTCATGTCGGTGGTTGGCACCATAGGGCTTGATACACCCTATGGTGGACCTAGCACAGGTGACTACATTCGTGATTGGGCCGTGTGACACAGAAACAGAACGAGCTTGAACTTGTAGGGCGCCGTTCGATTAGTGGATCGTTCCGTTGGACCTAGCAATAGGTCATTCACGATTTTGGGCCAAGGGATCATTTCATGATTTATACTTAACATGGGTTGGGCTACTAGTACAGTTTGTGCAGGGAACCTTGAACATGCGATGCTATACTTGACCTATGCTTGATTCATCATGTTATCTTAGTCTATCTTGTCCATCTTGACATCATACTCATGTTTACTTTCAGTTTATACATGTCATGTTACATTTACCTATTTTTATGCTGAAAGTCACTTGGACTTACCAGTCTTTATGACTGACCCGTTTTCTTTCGCCTCTTTTTCTTTCGTCCCCCCCCCCCAGGTTCTCAGGGAGGAAACTCTGGCACTTACCTTGGATTCTGCTTGCTTTCCGTCAGCTCATGTACGGTTTGGTCTTGAGCTATGCTATGGTTGCACGTCTGCTATTTTTGGGGAATAATTTACTTTTGTTATTTTTAAGTTTATGCTTCTTTATCTAGAACTTGATGTAATGAAATAATGGCAACTTGTACTTTGGATACATGAGGTTTTGGCTCTTTTCTTGCAAATAATAAGATTTGGTTTTTAATTTCTACCACTACTTTATTTATGTTCTGTCTTGTGATATCTCTGTGTATGTTTACCTAGATAATGCTCCACCAAAACTTGTGCATTCCCTTTGTGAGTGACCCTAGCGGAGGTGGGGTGTTACACTTAGCCTAATTTAACGTACACAAAATTTGCATAAAGAAATTCATTAACATGACATAGGTGTAAACTTGGCATTCTTGGCATAGTCAATATGAACACCATAGGTGTGTACTTGCAAAACAATTAACATGAATATCATAGGTGTGAACTTGCAGCGTAGACTGAACCAACATACATATGTGTGAATTTGCAACATAGACTAAATCAACTTACATATATGTGAACTTGCAAATCAATCACGAACATATGAATAAGTGTGAACTTGAAATATGACATGGGTTTAACATATACACATAAACATGTAGATCTAACATTTGGTCACATATGTGATATGATTTCACAACCTAAAACTTGCATAACATGATAAACTACACAACTTGTCATAACAGGTTATACTCCAAGTTCATATACATATGAATAGACTTATTCATTAATTTCCAATTCAACATGATGATAGAATAGAACCACTGGCATAGATCAACATAATAAACATTGCTCTATTATTAATTTATTTCTAAGGCATGACCTAACTGAATAAATTGATTAAAACATCGCAGGCATGACATTATGAACATGAAAAGGTTTGAATAACAATCTAGGTTCAAGAACACGGATAGATCTAACTTAAATAGAAAAATCCCCAAAATCAAGACAAATAAAGAAAATAGGTCTGAATGGAAAATCAAGCTTAGATCCAATTTCATAGTCATAATCCTAGGCAATAACCTCATAGGTGATTAGCCACAATTGTCCTTGTCATAGTTATAGGCAATAGTCTTATATTCACAGTCATAGGCATAGGCATAGTCTTATGTTCACAGTCATAGGTGTAGTCTTATGTTCACAGTCATAGGCGTAGTCTTATGTTCACAGTCATAGGCATAGTCATAGTCTTATGTTCACAGTCATAGGCGTGGTCATAGTCTTATGCCATTAACAATAGTTTCAACGTCATAGACAATATTCCCAATAGTCAAGATCCAAGAAGAAAACAAGAATAGATATGAATCATACATAAATCAATTCCAATTTAACATGCCCATATTACATTTACAATTTTTATCTAAAAATAATTGGAACTTACAGATCGTGGTCTAAGAAAGATGTAGAAGTCGAATCTATAAACTAGTCGTCGAATTGTTGAATCGTTGAATCTTGATTTGATTGTAGAATCAAATCCCCAATTCCAAGCCGTAATCTTCAAGAAATAAATCTTAACGTTTTAATTTAATTGATTTAATTTAGAGGAGGAAGAAGAAGCCATGATCATCAAGAGTTTGAGCAACATAAGTTTAGAGAAGAATGATGTAAAGAGAATGAGGCTAGGAGGTTGTTTATATAGGGTTTCAAGCTAATTAGAGCCTACGGTGAAGCTAGAAGAAATCAAGGCCATCCATCCCAAGAAAAGCCAATCAGAAAATGACTAGTCAGCCCTAGTGAAACACCAGAGCTCAGAAATTCGACCAAAACTCGACGAGGCCAATCAGGGCCTGACCAAGCAGGTTTCTGCTCGGCCTGGGCACACCTGCCAAGTGCGCCAATGCAAATTTGCATGGGCGCACTTCCCAAGTGCGCCAGTGCAATTTTGTTCTGGCGCACTTCCCAAGTGCGCCAGTGTATTCTGGCCCGTTTCTGGGTTTTTTTTGGCCTAACTTCGTTCGTCCATATCTTCTTCGTACGGTATCCGTTTTACGCAAATTCGGACTCAATTTCAAGCAGAATTCCGAGATGAACGCAATGGCGTAACCCGTTTCCCTTGATTCTTATTTTAAAAATTAATTCTGCCTTGATTTATGGTTTTAACATGTTACTAAAATTCGGGTTGTTACACGATTCCTTCATCGTTCATAAAAACCGATTCCAACCTCAACTTCACACCACCACCATCGCTGATACACCCCACCGGACCCCCTTTACCTGATACTGCCTTGACCGCCACCTATTGGAACTTCATCTCTGATCAGTCCCCTCTACGATTAATGCCTGTAGCTCCCTCCAGTACCCAAAACACGAAAACCCCCAAATCTCGGTAAATCATGAACTGCACCCACCCTACGTCACCGCCTCCAACCAGACCACCACCATCCTGACCGTATTCTCTCACCGCTCATTTCCCTTCAGACCCTCGACAGTAATACGCCACCACCACGTCAATTTTGCCCCAAATCCGACCGCCACCTGAAAAATCAAACCCAAAATCAAAGCCTTCGTTCAACTCAGCACACCGACCACCACACACCATTTCAGACACTCCGACCTAAAGTAAACTTCTAGCCCTTCCTCCCCTGAACAGCTTCCCCTCAGACCCTTCCCTCAATCGGCAACCCAAATTGCCAAAAAACCCATAAAAACGAAAATCATTTCCTGCTGTTCATCGCGATTTCCTGCCACCTCTATCAACCAAACCTCACCAATTTTTAACTGAGAGTAGATCTCCTCCCTATCTTCACTTTTGCTTCAGATTCCTCTAGCCAATTCCCTCTAGATTTGAACATATAAATATTTAGCAAAAGTGGACTTTTCTGCAAATTGTGTTCGCTGGTGACTGTTTCCGAATGGTTGGCTAAAAATTGGTGAAGTGTAGGTGCTATTTATAAGGGGAAATAATATTATTATATGTTGATGTGACTAACGATATTATTTTTCGTGTCTATCGCAATTTTGGAACACTGTTTATTGGCTCCTATGCTCACATACAAACTCCGTTCGTGATGCGAATGGACGTCATGGTATAATTTGATGTTACGGTCCTAATGAAACTTGTTTCATCGAATTCCGAGTCTGTTTGCTCCAATGGCGCTCGTTTACATCCAAATGATCATTTTATTTGCATTTTATTTTGCCACGCTCACAGAATAACTCCGATTGATGTGCAAATTGAAATCTAGCAATAATTTACTATTACGGTCTTAATAAAATTTGTTTCGTAAAAAACGGAGGTCGTTTGGATAAAGTCCCTTTTAAAAGGTCCAATTTATATTAAAATAAACCAATTTTAAAATACCTCAATATAATATAAATAAAATATTGTTATCGGCCATACATGACCAGAATTTCATATATCACCAAAATAAAATATCAGGGTTGAATTCCAAGTCAAATCGATATTTAAAAAATTTAAAAACCATTTATTTTATATAAATAAATCGCTATAATATATAAAGGAATTCCATAGTGACTATTTAAAAGTTTGATTTGGACATAAAACAAAATCTACGCTATGAAAACTGGATTTTTCTCTTCCATTAGAAAAATATTATCAAATAGATTCCGACGTTTCTTGTTTCGAGAAAATCTGACTAAAATTGGATCCTGTACAGCCGTTTAAAGTTCAAAATGCCATATTACGAACTACCGCGCCGCTGCAGCTCATTTTATTATATAATTATAAATTTAACGCTCAACCGTCGTTTTATAAACGAAATCGATACTATAATTTCAATATAAACAATTTTAAACCATTTTAAATTTCCTGATCACATTTTACTTTAAATTCAACATTTTTCCAAATATTTTAGAATTAAAATATTATAAATTATTCATATAAATAAATATTCAAAATAAAATGGTTAAATTCGATTATTTAAATTCAAATCAACATATTTAAATAAATAAAATAATTTAAATAATTGGCTAAAAAATACGGGACGTTACATTCCTTTCCCCTTAAAAGAATTTCGTCCCCGAAATTACTAAGGTAGAAAGAATGCTACGATCCATTATCTTTATAATAATATTTAATTTAAACTGAGTTTTATTTTCAAACTAACCCAATTGGTTTTAAAACCAATTTATTTCAAATAAAAGAATTTTCCAAAATTCTTCAAAAAAATTCTAACACCTTAAATTTTGGAAAAATTTGGGTAGAGTCTCCCCTGTACGGAGAACATATGCAATATCGCAGGTTCAAGAAATATATATACAGCGACCAACAAGATCAGAAAATTCAAAAAACCAAACTCAAAACCCAAATAAAAACCAAAATTCATATTCTGCATAGGCGTACCTTTTTGCGAGTGTTATTATGCGATAAGCAATAATTATACTTGAGCTTGCTTAGTTATCATGCAGCTCTATTCAAACTGGATTCGATTAACTCCAGAATTCTTTTGGATGGATTTTAAAGCTGAATTGGCACTTCTGCACCTGTTCTCAACTCAAATGAATTTCATTAGTCCCCAAAACAATGTCAATTGGGTTCAAAATTTCTATATCATCCATTCTGACTAATTTCTATACACAATTCCATCCATATGAGATTATAATTATTTATAACCAAGTCCTAGCGATCCATGTATCTCATTAAATATCCATTCAAGCTCGTTAGACTTTGATTCATTCATTTGTTCTCAATCAAGTTTCAAATCAACATCCATGCAACCAACTATACCATCCAAACAATTAACTGATTTCAAAATATTCCATTGACTTACTGTTTTCCAAACACAAGTAAAATTCTGAAATTTTCAACTATGATTATATCTTTTATGGTTTACTTAGTATAAGTTGGATTGAGTATTTTCATTTATACATCTCATATTTGAGATTTCCTTTGAATATCCACTCATATTCATTAAATTTGGATTGATTTTCCCAACCCATTTATTTCAAATTAGTTTTCAACCAGGTGTTTCCATTTCAGACTCATATTCAAGTAATCGACAACACAATCCAAGCATATCATTTAAATCAACATTAACCAATCCAATTGATTTCTCATATAATAAAGATTTGAGAAGAATATCACTTTTATTTTCTTACGAAATATATTGATTAAAAATAATCTTAAAAATAATGTTATATCAAGATACAAATATGCACTCTCATATATATACTTAAACTCAATCTAGGGTATTACTAACCCCATCTTTATTGAGTCACACCACAGAGCCAAGGTTATCTTCAAACCAATAGCTCTGATACCACTGTAATGAACCGACGAATTTTCGGCCCTGAAAATCAACATAAATACAATTACCGTATCTTCTCAAAAAAAATACAATTACCGTATCTAATGCAGAACTTCCAAGCATCGAAAACACAGGACGTTATTAGAAAGAAATTACAGGATGAGAAAAGAAAGAAAGAAGTATTAGAATAGAAGAAAGAAGAAGAACATCACATCAGAATCTCACAGCGGAACAGATAAAATATAATATTAAATCTCTTTATACAAAGAACTGTATATACATACCAATCATCACAGTACAACATATATCAATCACAGCGGAAATAATATAACTAGCGGTGAAGCCTCCTGCTTCCAGCTCTTGAAAACTCCAAGCGAACCTAACCTGGAAAAACACTCGGTCTGACCCGAGCACATTTGAAGCAAGCAAAATTCACCGGGTCAGTCTGGAATACTTTCAGTGATAAATTCACAGAACAAACAACTTGTTTAACTTTGGAAATTCCTTTGAAATAAAAGGATAATAGTAAGACTATCCCACATAAAAACACGGACGGTTTTTACCTTATTATAACCCAAAACATTTTTGAAAACCATAACAAGTTCTGACATTATAATAATGTCTAAATACAAATAAATACAATCTAGCAGAACGCTTGCATCTCACGCTCCACATATATATAGTATACAATCAAAACTGCGGGCGCTTATTGCATACTGGATTCCGACTATGACAAGGTATGGAACCACCTCCCGATAGTGTATCTTTAGAGGCGAATAAACTGGGTTCAACAAGAACGTCTTGCAACCCGGCCCACACATGACCGACCACTCATTTCGCTTGAGTGTATCGAATGTATATCACCAATGGTTGGGATCAGCAACCGTTTCCCGAAAAGGGACAGCATCGAAATAGAATAAAGAAGCAAACGGAATTTCTCTAGATAGGTGATTATACACCCTTATGGGAGCGACCCACATAGCCATGCTGCCTGCCCGATTTTTGTCATTTCACAATTGATGAGGCTTGAGGGTAGAATTTACCTTTAAAACATCTGATCATCGTTCATTTTGAATGCCACATTGTCAGATCTGTCAAATCACTAATTAACGTCCACAAATATACTCTGGGTATAAAAGAAGTGCCCCTCTTTGCCACCAACTTGGTATAATTGTAAAAATCAACGTACGTGGTTTTAAGGAGATACTTTGTCATACATTCGTCCATACAATTCATCTAGGAATAGGATGAGCCGAAGGCACCCTCCTAGTGCATCCAATATAGGAATCACCCCATGGATCAGTAGCGAGTAGTCCTTGCAATCCGTAGATTTCAACCACGACAGAATCACAAACCAAATAACTCTGGTTGCAAGCCAGAGAAATTCGACAAGTAGTCCTTCCGCTTATGAAGATCCACAATCTTCAATTGCTCCATCTTCAATTACCATCTTCACGTATTTGTTGGTCGGAATGGTTTTCGAATATAATTTCGATACCGGTCTTTCCGTACCAACAAGCGTATTGGTCATGTTTTGATAGTCGGTGATTTAACTATCAATAACAATCGTGTAAATAAAATGAGTTTGCCTATTCAGTACTTGGCATTACTCGACATCTTTAAAATATATTTAACAAATTGGTAAATAAACTTTTAATTCTTCCTATATATTCAAAACATTTTATTTGTCCTTAATTTATTATAACAGAACTGTTTATATGATTTTTGAGTACGTATATATATATATACCCAACTTTCCATTTCTTTTCAGAATAACGATATATTTCTTCAAATCTTTTCCCCATTTTTCCTTATATTCGAGCATCTTGCGATATACATATATGTATATACTTAATAGTATAAACCAAATTATCCATTTCTAATATGATAAATCAAATGTTAAATTATATACTTCAAATCAAATATTCTTATATATTTTGGAACTAATATTGCAATATCATTTATATTCCAAAACCTCGCATTTAGAGTTCAATATTCCTCGTATAGGATAAAACCAATTCAAACACCTTCACTCATTCCAAACTAATATCATTCCTCGATAATAGTGAAGCCGCTCAAGTTGGGGTATTTTATTTACCTCTCAGACCTTGATCGACCACGTTCCTATCTTAGAATAAATAATAGTTCGTCACTTAACCAATGACATTAAAATCTCATTTCCCCCTTTTGATTTCAAATCTGGTTTTATAAACCATTTCTTATATTTGAAATCCGCGTTCAATGTAATCTCTTTACTTAATTTGTTTGATTAAGTAAATATTCACTAAGACATAACTTTTAACTTAAACCAAAATTTCACTTATAATGTAAAGACCCGCAAATCCCCGCCCTTTGAATCGACCATAAACCACACAGGTCTGATCCAAAAAGTGGAAACCTGCGAATACTTTAACTTTGGGCATACAACACATTACAACAGATAACAGAAGACTTTTATAACACTATAATAAATGTTACATCAGAGTACAGAATATACATATCAGAGTACATTGGAATATAATTACAGCGGAAGAATAAATTACAATAAATGAATACATTGCAGCGGAACTAATCTCAGTGGAAGGCTATCAACATTATGGCCACAGCTTCAGTCTTCAATCCAGGATCTTGTTTTATATATCTGTCAAATAAGCTACTCGACTGCTCGTGTGGAAAGAGGGCACCCGAGTTTGCAAAGTGAAACAAACTACAGGTCAGTCGTGGGACTGGTGTGAGAATTCTTAAACTAATCTATAAAATATAATAAGGCTAATCACAGGACCACGCCGCTAACGCGGAACGGGTTTACTCCATTGGATTGCCAGTGCATGACTAAAGTAAATCGTCAAAATAACGCAATGCTTTTTCTGAAAAATGAAACCATTATAAGACCCAAGTCCCATCACACAATGCAACGCAAACCGGAGGATAGGGTTTTACCTTATAATGATCAAAAGATGCTTGATACGATAAACACGGTATTATATAATAATAGTGTGCAACCAATTTGAAATACATCAAAGTAAATGTATTAATCCTAGACGGCATAAGTGCCCCATCCCACTATGTCGCCATATATAGGTATACAATCAGAACCGCGTGATGTCGTATTGGAAATTTGGGTTTCCATCTGAGTCAAGGCTAGGGAGGAGATCCTTACCGATTCGAGACACTCTAGCAATGCCCCAGGATTGGTACTCTGTCCAACCCTTGGATCCTGCAGGGCCGGTCCACACTTGCTTTTGTGGATTAGTTATGCCTGAACACACGCTTCCCGGTCCTTTTGGACCTGTACTACGGCCAGTAGCGACCGCATAAACCCGAGGCCTCGGAAAATCCAACAACCACAATGAATAAATGCCAGCGCTGGTAGGTCCCTGGCACCACTCTAGCTAGAAAGAAACGTGTGCACTCCCTGCGTTCCCTTCTCCCGTTTTAGACTCTACCGGGCTGTGAGGCTCGCGAAGTCACGATATACACAAAGCTATGCCTAAATAGACTGTGCTTTGATCATCAACCACAAGGCCTGCTTTTCAACAAAGCCTTGATCAATTGCATCTTAGCATGCCACATTGTCAGACTCTACCATATCATTGATCATCTACCAATATATATATAACCTCTAAGCTCATACGTCTTAGAGAAGGGGGTTAAATGAAGAATAAATTCTCCACCACCAAACAGAAATATATAATCAGTAGCGTTCAACAAATACAGTAGAAAAGAATACAATGTCAGACACGCAATCCATTTACAAGTCCGCTCTGGGTCTGAGCGAAACAACGTGTCCGTCGATCTCCAAATACATTTGGACGATCATTACCAAATACCTTGCCTTGGGGTGTCCAGTCCCAATTCAAGATACCAGTCATCATCATCCCAACGATGTGGAAACTTCGGTCTTCAATTGCCATCTTCATCTTCGACTCTTGATCGTCGTGATGATTATTCAGAATGGGTTAAACCCGGTCTTTCTGAATAACTCGCGTATTTTGTGATTAAAAATCAAATATTGGAAAATCACACATTACGCCACATTTCCCACTCAGAGTATTCTTTTAATAAGATATTCATATTAAAAGATTCTCATTAATTTTATCAAAGATAAATTAATAAATTTAATCATAAATCTTCCTTAAAAGATTTATTAAAAATTCTGAATTTGATTTAATATCAAAAATCATTTTCACAAGATTATTTATTTTAAAGAATAAATCTTCTTTTAAACGGGTTAAAGAACTCGTGTCATTTAAAACACAATTCACGATAAACCCACAAATCAATTTCCTAAATATGGAATTCCACAGAAATCAATCAATACATAATCGATGTGAATTCCTGTATCGGACTAACAATATACATGGAATAACGGCAAAGCCTCTTAAATTCCATATATAATATCGGTCTTCTATTACAGAAGCCCATCTCGATTATTACCAATAGAATTTCCACTTAATTCCAATTGAATATATATTAAATTGGAAAACTAGACTTTTAGAAAAATGCTTTTGTTAAATCTATAAAATAGATTTATAAATTCCAAATAATAATTTCAATGTAAATTGGATTAAAGGAGAAATGTCATTTAAAAACACCGTCCACGATAAATCCACTTCACATCTCAATTTATTTCTTATCATAAAATAAGATTTGCAAATTCTAATAATCTTAAATAAAAGATTTCTCTTTAAATATTTATTATTATAAGAAAAACGTATTTTAGAGATAATCATTAAAAATATTCTTTATATAAAAGATTTTTACCTTTTACAAATATTCTTTGTTTAACATATACTTAATTAATATATATATATATATATAAATAAAAAGAATTTCTAATGTAAAAATATTCTTATTTAAAAGAACATCTGAATCGAAATGCAACTCAACCATTTACCATATAATTTGGATTATATGGATTTCACACACATCATATATATGACAATAACAATATAATCATCAAATCATCCATTTCATCCAAAGTGTAAATTCCAACTGTGTAAGCGTTAAAACTAAATAATAACGCTCATCACAGCCTGTCGATCTACTGATCAACAAACAACTAAATATTGGGATTAGTGTATGTTAATTTTCATCCCAACACCCGTGTGAGGTTTCAACCAACAAACAAATAATAAATTATTTGTGCACTTGGGCGATGTGTGAAAATTATCGACCCAATCACATAAACAAGTCAGGTAACTTGTTTATGGCAGTGTAATACACAATATATAACCCGACGATAAAACTGTCTCTTTTATTCCTGTTCTTTTTATCGCATGTAAAATGTCAATAAAAATGTAATCTTTATTTCTATTCTTTTATCGCATCAAAAATGATGATAAAAATATAATCTTTATTTCAATTTCTTTCATTGTAAATAAATGAAAAGAAAAATGTAATCTTTTAATTCCATTCGTAATAGGGGATATAAATAATAACACAAAATATAACTATTCATTTCATGCTTTATTTGCAATAGAGAATGCAAATAAAGATTCAACCTTTTGATTTGATGTTTATTTACACAGAGGAATGTAAATAAAAAAAAAATTGTAACTTTTTCATTTCATAATTTATTTGCATTAAGGATTGCAAATGAAAATATTTCTTTTATTCTCCTGTTTTATTTGCGTTGAGTAAAGCAAATAAAAGTGTAATATTAAATTTCTAGTTTTATTTACATCAAGAAATGTAAATAAAAGAACAACTCTTTATTTTATGTTTATTTACATCAAGTGAAATAAATAAATAATTAAAAATGTAACTTTTATTTTAATGCTTTGTTCACATTTAAAACATGCAAAAAAATGTATCTTTTGTTTTTAATAAATTTGTTTGCATCTAAATTTGCAAACAAAAATGCAATTTTTATATTCTTGTTTGTTTGCAACTAAAGTTGCAAACAAAAATGTAATTTTATCTTCTTTGTTTTATTTGCATGATAGAATGCAAATAAAAATGCATATTCTATTTTCTACATTTCATCGTTTGCATTGTAGAATGCAAACAAAAATGTAATTTTTATTTTCATATATTGTTTGCATTCTGAAATGTTAACAAAAAAAAATATGAACTTTTGATTTCAAGAAATATTTGCATTGAAAATGCAAATAAAAATAAAAATGTACTACTTTAAAATCATGTTATATTTGTGTTGGAGAACACAAAAAAAATGTTCTTTTATTTTTAATGTTTTATTTGTGTTTAAGAACACGAATAAAAAGACCATTTTAATTTTCTATGTTGTATTTGTGTTGAGAACACAAACATAAAGGATCATTCATTTTCTATAATATTTTTGTGTTTGGGAACACAAATAAAAAGGTTCGTTCATTTTCAAAATGCATTTGCATAAGTGAATGCAAATAAAAGAATAAATTTTACTTTAATATAAATATTTGTATTCGTAAATACAAATAAGAGAACAAGTTTCATTTTTAAATATATATTTGCATTTTTAGATGCAAACAAAAGAACAAGTTTATTTTTAATGTACATTTACATTGGAAAATGAATATAAAAGAATAATTTTATTTTCAATATACCTTTGCATTGGCGAATGCAAATAAAAGAACAACTTTTTATTTACAAAATATATTTACAAATATAATGTAACTTCTGAAAATAATTTCTTATTTACATATAAAAATGTAAACAAACATTGTGATTTCCAAAACATGTCTTTTTTTTTATTTACATAAAAATGTAAACAAAAGTTTTACTTCTAAAATGAATTTTAATTTACCTATGATACGTAAACCAAAATGTGATTCTTAATCTTTGATTACATTAAAAATGTAATCCTTTTCTGTTCATTTTCATTACATATAAATGTAATTTTTTTCTCATTACACATATGGATGCGATCTTTTCTATTCATTACAATGAACAAAATTTCAACAAAAATGCAATTTTAATTTATAAACTTTCCATTGCCAAAAATGAAAATAAAAATAAAAATAAAATCCATTTTATCTTCATCTTTACAATGAAATCTAAATCACATTAAAAATGTGATTTTTTATGCAAAGTCTTTCTATTGAAAACAATGGACACATAAAAATAAAACCTTTTACATTGCTTCTTTTATGAAAACACTATTTCATTAAAAATGAAATTTTTAATGTTGCTTCTTTTTATGAAAACACTATTTCATTAAAAATGAGATTTTTATGTTGCTTCTTTTTATGGAAAATAATATTACATTAAAAATGAGATTTTTAATGTTGCAACTTTTAATGAACATCAAATTGACAAATAAATTATGACTTTTGATTGAAAACTATTTTTACATAATAAAAAATGAAATCTTTTGTTTTCATTCTTTTTAATGATAAAACCTCATATTAAAATATATCCTTTTTATTCATTCTTTTTAATGTAAACAAATTAAAGTAAGAATTGACTTATCGCTCAATTTCTTTTGTAAATTCAACAAATAAAAATAAGCTTTCATTGTCTTTCAAGTTCTTATTATAATATCAACAAATGAAAATGAGTTTTTATTTGTCGATCAAGTTCTATTATTCATTACAGAATAATAGAAATAATATTTAATAACCTAAAATAATTTATAATAACTAAATCTGAATAAATATGATGTAATTCTGAATATAATATATTTTAGATCAAATTTTAGATCTAATTTCTAATCGTAAATAAAATTCAATATTAACTGCAATTTTAATACGGATCTAACACATCGTACACAACAAAACATATCGCAATCACAACCAATGATTCATACAACACCAGACATTTCAGAATTGAATAAACATCATCATGCAATTATTTTTAAAGCGAGAAAATAATTTAATAATTAATTAAATAATAGAATTTTGAATTCTCACATTGAATTTTGGTCGAAATTCGACTGTCTCCTTTTTAGCTGCGGTCTGCGCCATCGCGAAGCTCTTAATTTTGTGATTCCAACGCAATTTACGGTTTGTCAAACGGACCTCGTATGAAAGAGTTATGAATTTTTAAAGATCGGACAAATTAAATAATTAATTAATATTCGTGAAAATACCTAAAAATTTCACTATCTCAGAATTGGACAAAATTAGTGTCCACGCGTCCATCTCGTCGCCACGATCCCAACGCACCTGAAATCGTCGATTTTCGACTTCGTATGAGTGAGTTATGCAATTTTAAAGTTCTGGAAATTAATTAAATAATTTAAAAATAAAATAGAAAATACCCTCAGCCCATTGACCGCGAAACACTGTTCACTGTAGAACTCTGACCGCAATTTGCCGCTGCTTCAGGCCACCTGACGCCACGGGACCACCGCCAACGTCTTCGTCTTGGCGAGACGCACCACCACCAGAAAGAGCCGCCCCTAAAGCTTCTCCGATCATCGGGAAATCGCCTACGAACGGATTTCGCCTCGCGGGTCCCACAGGTCGCCTCACACCTCCAAACTGCCTGAAATTTTTTGAGCATCTTTGTCCTGCGTAGATGAAGAACTTACGTGTTCGTCACTTCCTCCAGTTCTCGCTAGATTCGCGGGAAAATTTGTGATTTAGGTTTTGAGCTTTATGGGTTCGATTTTCAGCGAGCTTTGAGACGAGATTCCGGCGAATCCGTGCGCTGTTTGACGAAACCGACGACTCCATTAGCTTCATATCGTCGATACCTTCGAGTGGACATATAATTTGCTATGTTTTGAAGAAATTTTATTTTTTATGAATTTTAGAGGAAGAGAGAGCCGCCATGGAAATTGAGAAAAATGATGGAAAAGAGAAGTGGCTGCTGTGCATTTCGAATTTCAGCCCATAATCTCAGAAAAAAGATAATATATACCATGGGTTTATTTTTGGTTTGGGCCCGAATATCATTACGTGTCCAATTACTCAATTTTCAACTGTTTTCTTCAATTCAGAAATTCTTATAAATACATGCGAATTTCAAAATTAATAAATTTTTAGACATAATTATTTCAGGTCATTACGAATCCAACGAACCTGATTTCGTGATTTTCCGATTCCGTATGAATTTATTATAAATTTCCGAAGTCTGAAAATAGGCTGTATTTCCACTGTAAAAATTATACAGGCCACAAAATAATTCCAAAAATTATAAATTTTAGAATTTAACCTTAATTTAATATTCCGAATCCATAGAAACTAGTTTCGTCGAATTCGGAGTTCGTTTGCAAAAATTCTATTTTTCAGGTGTATATTTTAATATTTAAAAATACCAAAAATAGTGGAATTTTTCCGAAACTCAAAAATATAAGTTCTTATAGTCATTTTCATATGTAAACAACATTCTGAAACCAATGGAGATGGTTTCGGGTCCTAATTCCTTATTCTGCAAAAATTTTACGTTTCGGGCCTTATATATAATATATACGAATTCTATAGCGTTTTTCTGAAAATTTAATTTTCTCATAACTTACGATTTATAAACTGGAATCTTAATTTCTAAAACTCTTTGGAAAGATATTTTCAATACGGTCCTAGCGTTTCTTGTTTCGTCCAATTCCGATTTATATTTTATTTTATATAATTTTTCAAAGTTGGAATTTCAAGTCTGAAATTACCGCGCCGTTTTCAGGCTCGGAATGGATTCAATATAAATTTCAAGTTCGCACTCGAAATAAAATAAGTTTTTTTTATCGTTATTATTTAAAATAAATAATTTTAAATATATTCATTCATTAAAATTTCTTAAAATAAAATTTTAAAATTAACCCCAAAAATCAGGGTTGTTACAGTCGCCCCCACTTAAAATCTTTTCGTCCTCGAAAAGGAACTAAGGTAAAAGTTGTTTAATTAACTAACTAAATTTTAATTTCTCTTATCAATTTCATTTGTTGACTAACTTATCAAATATACATACTCTTTTATATATTTGAAAATCATATTTTCAAAAATAGATTATATAATCAAAAATACGCTAATCATAAGCTTATCACTCTGAACTCATTCTAGGGTATTACTAACCCCATCTCTAATGAGTTTTCTCATTCTAGGATACTGCTGATCCTATCTCTAATGAGTATTCTTATTGGACATTACTAATCCAATCTCTGATGAGTCTTTTGTTCAGTTCTAACAAGTTGTACCCCAAAGATTTGAGCTAACCTGGCTCTGATACCAACTGTAAAGACCCGCAAATCCCCGCCCTTTGAATCGACCATAAACCACACAGGTCTGATCCAAAAAGTGGAAACCTGCGAATACTTTAACTTTGGGCATACAACACATTACAACAGATAACAGAAGACTTTTATAACACTATAATAAATGTTACATCAGAGTACAGAATATACATATCAGAGTACATTGGAATATAATTACAGCAGAAGAATAAATTACAATAAATGAATACATTGCAGCGGAACTAATCTCAGTGGAAGGCTATCAACATTATGGCCACAACTTCAGTCTTCAATCCAGGATCTTGTTTTATATATCTGTCAAATAAGCTACTCGACTGCCCGTGTGGAAAGAGGGCGCCCGTGTTTGCAAAGTGAAACAAACTACAGGTCATTCGTGGGACTGGTGTGAGAATTCTTAAACTAATCTATAAAATATAATAAGGCTAATCACAGGACCACGCCGCTAACGCGGAACGGGTTTACTCCATTGGATTGCCAGTGCATGACTAAAGTAAATCGTCAAAATAACGCAATGCTTTTTCTGAAAAATGAAACCATTATAAGACCCAAGTCCCATCACACAATGCAACGCAAACCGGAGGATAGGGTTTTACCTTATAATGATCAAAAGATGCTTGATACGATAAACACGGTATTATATAATAATAGTGTGCAACCAATTTGAAATACATCAAAGTAAATGTATTAATCCTAGACGGCATAAGTGCCCCATCCCACTATGTCGCCATATATAGGTATACAATCAGAACCGCGTGATGTCGTATTGGAAATTTGGGTTTCCATCTGAGTCAAGGCTAGGGAGGAGATCCTTACCGATTCGAGACACTCTAGCAATGCCCCAGGATTGGTACTCTGTCCAACCCTTGGATCCTGCAGGGCCGGTCCACACTTGCTTTTGTGGATTAGTTATGCCTGAACACACGCTTCCCGGTCCTTTTGGACCTATACTACGGCCAGTAGCGACCGCATAAACCCGAGGCCTCGGAAAATCCAACAACCACAATGAATAAATGCCAGCGCTGGTAGGTCCCTGGCACCACTCTAGCTAGAAAGAAACGTGTGCACTCCCTGCGTTCCCTTCTCCCGTTTTAGACTCTACCGGGCTGTGAGGCTCGCGAAGTCACGATATACACAAAGCTATGCCTAAATAGACTGTGCTTTGATCATCAACCACAAGGCCTGCTTTTCAACAAAGCCTTGATCAATTGCATCTTAGCATGCCACATTGTCAGACTCTACCATATCATTGATCATCTACCAATATATATATAACCTCTAAGCTCATACGTCTTAGAGAAGGGGGTTAAATGAAGAATAAATTCTCCACCACCAAACAGAAATATATAATCAGTAGCGTTCAACAAATACAGTAGAAAAGAATACAATGTCAGACACGCAATCCATTTACAAGTCCGCTCTGGGTCTGAGCGAAACAACGTGTCCGTCGATCTCCAAATACATTTGGACGATCATTACCAAATACCTTGCCTTGGGGTGTCCAGTCCCAATTCAAGATACCAGTCATCATCATCCCAACGATGTGGAAACTTCGGTCTTCAATTGCCATCTTCATCTTCGACTCTTGATCGTCGTGATGATTATTCAGAATGGGTTAAACCCGGTCTTTCTGAATAACTCGCGTATTTTGTGATTAAAAATCAAATATTGGAAAATCACACATTACGCCACATTTCCCACTCAGAGTATTCTTTTAATAAGATATTCATATTAAAAGATTCTCATTAATTTTATCAAAGATAAATTAATAAATTTAATCATAAATCTTCCTTAAAAGATTTATTAAAAATTCTGAATTTGATTTAATATCAAAAATCATTTTCACAAGATTATTTATTTTAAAGAATAAATCTTCTTTTAAACGGGTTAAAGAACTCGTGTCATTTAAAACACAATTCACGATAAACCCACAAATCAATTTCCTAAATATGGAATTCCACAGAAATCAATCAATACATAATCGATGTGAATTCCTGTATCGGACTAACAATATACATGGAATAACGGCAAAGCCTCTTAAATTCCATATATAATATCGGTCTTCTATTACAGAAGCCCATCTCGATTATTACCAATAGAATTTCCACTTAATTCCAATTGAATATATATTAAATTGGAAAACTAGACTTTTAGAAAAATGCTTTTGTTAAATCTATAAAATAGATTTATAAATTTCAAATAATAATTTCAATGTAAATTGGATTAAAGGAGAAATGTCATTTAAAAACACCGTCCACGATAAATCCACTTCACATCTCAATTTATTTCTTATCATAAAATAAGATTTGCAAATTCTAATAATCTTAAATAAAAGATTTCTCTTTAAATATTTATTATTATAAGAAAAACGTATTTTAGAGATAATCATTAAAAATATTCTTTATATAAAAGATTTTTACCTTTTACAAATATTCTTTGTTTAACATATACTTAATTAATATATATATATATATATAAATAAAAAGAATTTCTAATGTAAAAATATTCTTATTTAAAAGAACATCTGAATCGAAATGCAACTCAACCATTTACCATATAATTTGGATTATATGGATTTCACACACATCATATATATGACAATAACAATATAATCATCAAATCATCCATTTCATCCAAAGTGTAAATTCCAACTGTGTAAGCGTTAAAACTAAATAATAACGCTCATCACAGCCTGTCGATCTACTGATCAACAAACAACTAAATATTGGGATTAGTGTATGTTAATTTTCATCCCAACACCCGTGTGAGGTTTCAACCAACAAACAAATAATAAATTATTTGTGCACTTGGGCGATGTGTGAAAATTATCGACCCAATCACATAAACAAGTCAGGTAACTTGTTTATGGCAGTGTAATACACAATATATAACCCGACGATAAAACTGTCTCTTTTATTCCTGTTCTTTTTATCGCATGTAAAATGTCAATAAAAATGTAATCTTTATTTCTATTCTTTTATCGCATCAAAAATGATGATAAAAATATAATCTTTATTTCAATTTCTTTCATTGTAAATAAATGAAAAGAAAAATGTAATCTTTTAATTCCATTCGTAATAGGGGATATAAATAATAACACAAAATATAACTATTCATTTCATGCTTTATTTGCAATAGAGAATGCAAATAAAGATTCAACCTTTTGATTTGATGTTTATTTACACAGAGGAATGTAAATAAAAAAAAATTTGTAACTTTTTCATTTCATAATTTATTTGCATTAAGGATTGCAAATGAAAATATTTCTTTTATTCTCCTGTTTTATTTGCGTTGAGTAAAGCAAATAAAAGTGTAATATTAAATTTCTAGTTTTATTTACATCAAGAAATGTAAATAAAAGAACAACTCTTTATTTTATGTTTATTTACATCAAGTGAAATAAATAAATAATTAAAAATGTAACTTTTATTTTAATGCTTTGTTCACATTTAAAACATGCAAAAAAATGTATCTTTTGTTTTTAATAAATTTGTTTGCATCTAAATTTGCAAACAAAAATGCAATTTTTATATTCTTGTTTGTTTGCAACTAAAGTTGCAAACAAAAATGTAATTTTATCTTCTTTGTTTTATTTGCATGATAGAATGCAAATAAAAATGCATATTCTATTTTCTACATTTCATCGTTTGCATTGTAGAATGCAAACAAAAATGTAATTTTTATTTTCATATATTGTTTGCATTCTGAAATGTTAACAAAAAAAAATATGAACTTTTGATTTCAAGAAATATTTGCATTGAAAATGCAAATAAAAATAAAAATGTACTACTTTAAAATCATGTTATATTTGTGTTGGAGAACACAAAAAAAATGTTCTTTTATTTTTAATGTTTTATTTGTGTTTAAGAACACGAATAAAAAGACCATTTTAATTTTCTATGTTGTATTTGTGTTGAGAACACAAACATAAAGGATCATTCATTTTCTATAATATTTTTGTGTTTGGGAACACAAATAAAAAGGTTCGTTCATTTTCAAAATGCATTTGCATAAGTGAATGCAAATAAAAGAATAAATTTTACTTTAATATAAATATTTGTATTCGTAAATACAAATAAGAGAACAAGTTTCATTTTTAAATATATATTTGCATTTTTAGATGCAAACAAAAGAACAAGTTTATTTTTAATGTACATTTACATTGGAAAATGAATATAAAAGAATAATTTTATTTTCAATATACCTTTGCATTGGCGAATGCAAATAAAAGAACAACTTTTTATTTACAAAATATATTTACAAATATAATGTAACTTCTGAAAATAATTTCTTATTTACATATAAAAATGTAAACAAACATTGTGATTTCCAAAACATGTCTTTTTTTTTATTTACATAAAAATGTAAACAAAAGTTTTACTTCTAAAATGAATTTTAATTTACCTATGATACGTAAACCAAAATGTGATTCTTAATCTTTGATTACATTAAAAATGTAATCCTTTTCTGTTCATTTTCATTACATATAAATGTAATTTTTTTCTCATTACACATATGGATGCGATCTTTTCTATTCATTACAATGAACAAAATTTCAACAAAAATGCAATTTTAATTTATAAACTTTCCATTGCCAAAAATGAAAATAAAAATAAAAATAAAATCCATTTTATCTTCATCTTTACAATGAAATCTAAATCACATTAAAAATGTGATTTTTTATGCAAAGTCTTTCTATTGAAAACAATGGACACATAAAAATAAAACCTTTTACATTGCTTCTTTTATGAAAACACTATTTCATTAAAAATGAAATTTTTAATGTTGCTTCTTTTTATGAAAACACTATTTCATTAAAAATGAGATTTTTATGTTGCTTCTTTTTATGGAAAATAATATTACATTAAAAATGAGATTTTTAATGTTGCAACTTTTAATGAACATCAAATTGACAAATAAATTATGACTTTTGATTGAAAACTATTTTTACATAATAAAAAATGAAATCTTTTGTTTTCATTCTTTTTAATGATAAAACCTCATATTAAAATATATCCTTTTTATTCATTCTTTTTAATGTAAACAAATTAAAGTAAGAATTGACTTATCGCTCAATTTCTTTTGTAAATTCAACAAATAAAAATAAGCTTTCATTGTCTTTCAAGTTCTTATTATAATATCAACAAATGAAAATGAGTTTTTATTTGTCGATCAAGTTCTATTATTCATTACAGAATAATAGAAATAATATTTAATAACCTAAAATAATTTATAATAACTAAATCTGAATAAATATGATGTAATTCTGAATATAATATATTTTAGATCAAATTTTAGATCTAATTTCTAATCGTAAATAAAATTCAATATTAACTGCAATTTTAATACGGATCTAACACATCGTACACAACAAAACATATCGCAATCACAACCAATGATTCATACAACACCAGACATTTCAGAATTGAATAAACATCATCATGCAATTATTTTTAAAGCGAGAAAATAATTTAATAATTAATTAAATAATAGAATTTTGAATTCTCACATTGAATTTTGGTCGAAATTCGACTGTCTCCTTTTCAGCTGCGGTCTGCGCCATCGCGAAGCTCTTAATTTTGTGATTCCAACGCAATTTACGGTTTGTCAAACGGACCTCGTATGAAAGAGTTATGAATTTTTAAAGATCGGACAAATTAAATAATTAATTAATATTCGTGAAAATACCTAAAAATTTCACTGTCTCAGAATTGGACAAAATTAGTGTCCACGCGTCCATCTCGTCGCCACGATCCCAACGCACCTGAAATCGTCGATTTTCGACTTCGTATGAGTGAGTTATGCAATTTTAAAGTTCTGGAAATTAATTAAATAATTTAAAAATAAAATAGAAAATACCCTCAGCCCATTGACCGCGAAACACTGTTCACTGTAGAACTCTGACCGCAATTTGCCGCTGCTTCAGGCCACCTGACGCCACGGGACCACCGCCAACGTCTTCGTCTTGGCGAGACGCACCACCACCAGAAAGAGCCGCCCCTAAAGCTTCTCCGATCATCGGGAAATCGCCTACGAACGGATTTCGCCTCGCGGGTCCCACAGGTCGCCTCACACCTCCAAACTGCCTGAAATTTTTTGAGCATCTTTGTCCTGCGTAGATGAAGAACTTACGTGTTCGTCACTTCCTCCAGTTCTCGCTAGATTCGCGGGAAAATTTGTGATTTAGGTTTTGAGCTTTATGGGTTCGATTTTCAGCGAGCTTTGAGACGAGATTCCGGCGAATCCGTGCGCTGTTTGACGAAACCGACGACTCCATTAGCTTCATATCGTCGATACCTTCGAGTGGACATATAATTTGCTATGTTTTGAAGAAATTTTATTTTTTATGAATTTTAGAGGAAGAGAGAGCCGCCATGGAAATTGAGAAAAATGATGGAAAAGAGAAGTGGCTGCTGTGCATTTCGAATTTCAGCCCATAATCTCAGAAAAAAGATAATATATACCATGGGTTTATTTTTGGTTTGGGCCCGAATATCATTACGTGTCCAATTACTCAATTTTCAACTGTTTTCTTCAATTCAGAAATTCTTATAAATACATGCGAATTTCAAAATTAATAAATTTTTAGACATAATTATTTCAGGTCATTACGAATCCAACGAACCTGATTTCGTGATTTTCCGATTCCGTATGAATTTATTATAAATTTCCGAAGTCTGAAAATAGGCTGTATTTCCACTGTAAAAATTATACAGGCCACAAAATAATTCCAAAAATTATAAATTTTAGAATTTAACCTTAATTTAATATTCCGAATCCATAGAAACTAGTTTCGTCGAATTCGGAGTTCGTTTGCAAAAATTCTATTTTTCAGGTGTATATTTTAATATTTAAAAATACCAAAAATAGTGGAATTTTTCCGAAACTCAAAAATATAAGTTCTTATAGTCATTTTCATATGTAAACAACATTCTGAAACCAATGGAGATGGTTTCGGGTCCTAATTCCTTATTCTGCAAAAATTTTACGTTTCGGGCCTTATATATAATATATACGAATTCTATAGCGTTTTTCTGAAAATTTAATTTTCTCATAACTTACGATTTATAAACTGGAATCTTAATTTCTAAAACTCTTTGGAAAGATATTTTCAATACGGTCCTAGCGTTTCTTGTTTCGTCCAATTCCGATTTATATTTTATTTTATATAATTTTTCAAAGTTGGAATTTCAAGTCTGAAATTACCGCGCCGTTTTCAGGCTCGGAATGGATTCAATATAAATTTCAAGTTCGCACTCGAAATAAAATAAGTTTTTTTTATCGTTATTATTTAAAATAAATAATTTTAAATATATTCATTCATTAAAATTTCTTAAAATAAAATTTTAAAATTAACCCCAAAAATCAGGGTTGTTACAGTCGCCCCCACTTAAAATTTTTTCGTCCTCGAAAAGGAACTAAGGTAAAAGTTGTTTAATTAACTAACTAAATTTTAATTTCTCTTATCAATTTCATTTGTTGACTAACTTATCAAATATACATACTCTTTTATATATTTGAAAATCATATTTTCAAAAATAGATTATATAATCAAAAATACGCTAATCATAAGCTTATCACTCTGAACTCATTCTAGGGTATTACTAACCCCATCTCTAATGAGTTTTCTCATTCTAGGATACTGCTGATCCTATCTCTAATGAGTATTCTTATTGGACATTACTAATCCAATCTCTGATGAGTCTTTTGTTCAGTTCTAACAAGTTGTACCCCAAAGATTTGAGCTAACCTGGCTCTGATACCAACTGTAAAGACCCGCAAATCCCCGCCCTTTGAATCGACCATAAACCACACAGGTCTGATCCAAAAAGTGGAAACCTGCGAATACTTTAACTTTGGGCATACAACACATTACAACAGATAACAGAAGACTTTTATAACACTATAATAAATGTTACATCAGAGTACAGAATATACATATCAGAGTACATTGGAATATAATTACAGCAGAAGAATAAATTACAATAAATGAATACATTGCAGCGGAACTAATCTCAGTGGAAGGCTATCAACATTATGGCCACAACTTCAGTCTTCAATCCAGGATCTTGTTTTATATATCTGTCAAATAAGCTACTCGACTGCCCGTGTGGAAAGAGGGCGCCCGTGTTTGCAAAGTGAAACAAACTACAGGTCATTCGTGGGACTGGTGTGAGAATTCTTAAACTAATCTATAAAATATAATAAGGCTAATCACAGGACCACGCCGCTAACGCGGAACGGGTTTACTCCATTGGATTGCCAGTGCATGACTAAAGTAAATCATCAAAATAACGCAATGCTTTTTCTGAAAAATGAAACCATTATAAGACCCAAGTCCCATCACACAATGCAACGCAAACCGGAGGATAGGGTTTTACCTTATAATGATCAAAAGATGCTTGATACGATAAACACGGTATTATATAATAATAGTGTGCAACCAATTTGAAATACATCAAAGTAAATGTATTAATCCTAGACGGCATAAGTGCCCCATCCCACTATGTCGCCATATATAGGTATACAATCAGAACCGCGTGATGTCGTATTGGAAATTTGGGTTTCCATCTGAGTCAAGGCTAGGGAGGAGATCCTTACCGATTCGAGACACTCTAGCAATGCCCCAGGATTGGTACTCTGTCCAACCCTTGGATCCTGCAGGGCCGGTCCACACTTGCTTTTGTGGATTAGTTATGCCTGAACACACGCTTCCCGGTCCTTTTGGACCTATACTACGGCCAGTAGCGACCGCATAAACCCGAGGCCTCGGAAAATCCAACAACCACAATGAATAAATGCCAGCGCTGGTAGGTCCCTGGCACCACTCTAGCTAGAAAGAAACGTGTGCACTCCCTGCGTTCCCTTCTCCCGTTTTAGACTCTACCGGGCTGTGAGGCTCGCGAAGTCACGATATACACAAAGCTATGCCTAAATAGACTGTGCTTTGATCATCAACCACAAGGCCTGCTTTTCAACAAAGCCTTGATCAATTGCATCTTAGCATGCCACATTGTCAGACTCTACCATATCATTGATCATCTACCAATATATATATAACCTCTAAGCTCATACGTCTTAGAGAAGGGGGTTAAATGAAGAATAAATTCTCCACCACCAAACAGAAATATATAATCAGTAGCGTTCAACAAATACAGTAGAAAAGAATACAATGTCAGACACGCAATCCATTTACAAGTCCGCTCTGGGTCTGAGCGAAACAACGTGTCCGTCGATCTCCAAATACATTTGGACGATCATTACCAAATACCTTGCCTTGGGGTGTCCAGTCCCAATTCAAGATACCAGTCATCATCATCCCAACGATGTGGAAACTTCGGTCTTCAATTGCCATCTTCATCTTCGACTCTTGATCGTCGTGATGATTATTCAGAATGGGTTAAACCCGGTCTTTCTGAATAACTCGCGTATTTTGTGATTAAAAATCAAATATTGGAAAATCACACATTACGCCACATTTCCCACTCAGAGTATTCTTTTAATAAGATATTCATATTAAAAGATTCTCATTAATTTTATCAAAGATAAATTAATAAATTTAATCATAAATCTTCCTTAAAAGATTTATTAAAAATTCTGAATTTGATTTAATATCAAAAATCATTTTCACAAGATTATTTATTTTAAAGAATAAATCTTCTTTTAAACGGGTTAAAGAACTCGTGTCATTTAAAACACAATTCACGATAAACCCACAAATCAATTTCCTAAATATGGAATTCCACAGAAATCAATCAATACATAATCGATGTGAATTCCTGTATCGGACTAACAATATACATGGAATAACGGCAAAGCCTCTTAAATTCCATATATAATATCGGTCTTCTATTACAGAAGCCCATCTCGATTATTACCAATAGAATTTCCACTTAATTCCAATTGAATATATATTAAATTGGAAAACTAGACTTTTAGAAAAATGCTTTTGTTAAATCTATAAAATAGATTTATAAATTCCAAATAATAATTTCAATGTAAATTGGATTAAAGGAGAAATGTCATTTAAAAACACCGTCCACGATAAATCCACTTCACATCTCAATTTATTTCTTATCATAAAATAAGATTTGCAAATTCTAATAATCTTAAATAAAAGATTTCTCTTTAAATATTTATTATTATAAGAAAAACGTATTTTAGAGATAATCATTAAAAATATTCTTTATATAAAAGATTTTTACCTTTTACAAATATTCTTTGTTTAACATATACTTAATTAATATATATATATATATATTTAAATAAAAAGAATTTCTAATGTAAAAATATTCTTATTTAAAAGAACATCTGAATCGAAATGCGACTCAACCATTTACCATATAATTTGGATTATATGGATTTCACACACATCATATATATGACAATAACAATATAATCATCAAATCATCCATTTCATCCAAAGTGTAAATTCCAACTGTGTAAGCGTTAAAATTAAATAATAACGCTCATCACAGCCTGTCGATCTACCGATCAACATACAACTAAATATTGGGATTAGTGTATGTTAATTTTCATCCCAACACCCGTGTGGGGTTTCAACCAACAAACAAATAATAAATTATTTGTGCACTTGGGCGATGTGTGAAAATTATCGACCCAATCACATAAACAAGTCAGGTAACTTGTTTATGGCAGTGTAATACACAATATATAACCCGACGATAAAACTGTCTCTTTTATTCCTGTTCTTTTTATCGCATGTAAAATGTCAATAAAAATGTAATCTTTATTTCTATTCTTTTATCGCATCAAAAATGATGATAAAAATATAATCTTTATTTCAATTTCTTTCATTGTAAATAAATGAAAAGAAAAATGTAATCTTTTAATTCCATTCGTAATAGGGGATATAAATAATAACACAAAATATAACTATTCATTTCATGCTTTATTTGCAATAGAGAATGCAAATAAAGATTCAACCTTTTGATTTGATGTTTATTTACACAGAGGAATGTAAATAAAAAAAAATTGTAACTTTTTCATTTCATAATTTATTTGCATTAAGGATTGCAAATGAAAATATTTCTTTTATTCTCCTGTTTTATTTGCGTTGAGTAAAGCAAATAAAAGTGTAATATTAAATTTCTAGTTTTATTTACATCAAGAAATGTAAATAAAAGAACAACTCTTTATTTTATGTTTATTTACATCAAGTGAAGTAAATAAATAATTAAAAATGTAACTTTTATTTTAATGCTTTGTTCACATTTAAAACATGCAAAAAAATGTATCTTTTGTTTTTAATAAATTTGTTTGCATCTAAATTTGCAAACAAAAATGCAATTTTTATATTCTTGTTTGTTTGCAACTAAAGTTGCAAACAAAAATGTAATTTTATCTTCTTTGTTTTATTTGCATGATAGAATGCAAATAAAAATGCATATTCTATTTTCTACATTTCATCGTTTGCATTGTAGAATGCAAACAAAAATGTAATTTTTATTTTCATATATTGTTTGCATTCTGAAATGTTAACAAAAAAAAATATGAACTTTTGATTTCAAGAAATATTTGCATTGAAAATGCAAATAAAAATAAAAATGTACTACATTAAAATCATGTTATATTTGTGTTGGAGAACACAAAAAAAATGTTCTTTTATTTTTAATGTTTTATTTGTGTTTAAGAACACGAATAAAAAGACCATTTTAATTTTCTATGTTGTATTTGTGTTGAGAACACAAACATAAAGGATCATTCATTTTCTATAATATTTTTGTGTTTGGGAACACAAATAAAAAGGTTCGTTCATTTTCAAAATGCATTTGCATAAGTGAATGCAAATAAAAGAATAAATTTTACTTTAATATATATATTTGTATTCGTAAATACAAATAAGAGAACAAGTTTCATTTTTAAATATATATTTGCATTTTTAGATGCAAACAAAAGAACAAGTTTATTTTTAATGTACATTTACATTGGAAAATGAATATAAAAGAATAATTTTATTTTCAATATACCTTTGCATTGGCGAATGCAAATAAAAGAACAACTTTTTATTTACAAAATATATTTACAAATATAATGTAACTTCTGAAAATAATTTCTTATTTACATATAAAAATGTAAACAAACATTGTGATTTCCAAAACATGTCTTTTTTTTATTTACATAAAAATGTAAACAAAAGTTTTACTTCTAAAATGAATTTTAATTTACCTATGATACGTAAACCAAAATGTGATTCTTAATCTTTGATTACATTAAAAATGTAATCCTTTTCTGTTCATTTTCATTACATATAAATGTAATTTTTTTCTCATTACACATATGGATGCGATCTTTTCTATTCATTACAATGAACAAAATTTCAACAAAAATGCAATTTTAATTTATAAACTTTCCATTGCTAAAAATGAAAATAAAAATAAAAATAAAATCCATTTTATCTTCATCTTTACAATGAAATCTAAATCACATTAAAAATGTGATTTTTTATGCAAAGTCTTTCTATTGAAAACAATGGACACATAAAAATAAAACCTTTTACATTGCTTCTTTTATGAAAACACTATTTCATTAAAAATGAAATTTTTAATGTTGCTTCTTTTTATGAAAACACTATTTCATTAAAAATGAGATTTTTATGTTGCTTCTTTTTATGGAAAATAATATTACATTAAAAATGAGATTTTTAATGTTGCAACTTTTAATGAACATCAAATTGACAAATAAATTATGACTTTTGATTGAAAACTATTTTTACATAACCAAACTGAATTTGTATATGAATGAAATATATACAAATGAGATGAATTAGAATTAAATTCAAACCAGAATTAAGAATTCAAAATCCAGGGAAGTTGAAAAATATTTTTCAAAGTAATTAAAATAATATAGTTTTATTTTGAAAGGGTTTTTGAATGAAAATCATTTTGAATTGATTTTTAAAATGATAAAGCACTGAACTCACTTCAGTCGCTGGGAAATAATTCTGATGATGACTGCAGCCTCATCAGTGTTCATTTTCGAGTTTCTAAGTGATGGATTGCTACCTTAGAAAATTTTTGATGGGAATTTGTTTAAAAGAAAACAAGTTTAGTTGAAAAATTCAAATATTTTGAATTTGAAAAGATTATAAATATATGTACATGTTTAAGTGATTTCAAAAGGATTTGAAATGATAACCCTGGGATTTGAATTCTGGAATTGGAATTTAACTTAAGCTAGTTAAATGGGTCGAAGTGAATCAATTAACTAGAATCAATTTGAATAGGTTTAATGGAATATAGATTGGATATAAATGGATTGATCGTAGATCATTCGAATTGAATGAAGAAAGACAAAAGGTTTTGGTGGAATTAAAATTTTTGAAATATGAGGAGTTGGGTTTCAACATAAGTGAATTTTTGAAAAGTATTGAGTTTGTACCATTTTTCCTACCTTAGCAATTTCGAGGACGAAATTATTTTAAGGGGGAAAGAATGTAACGACCCGAATTTTTTTTCGATTTATTTTAAATATTCAATAGGGTATATATGTTGGAATTAAATTTCAAAATATATTTAGTTAGTTCAGAATAGTGTTACACTATTGAAATAACAGTGGTTATGTTAGAATAGGGATCTGTGGTTGCAAATTAGGGGTCACAAAATATTTGGAAACATTATAATATAATCAGTTAAATCAAGCCGACCTATTTACATCACCATCCTAGAAAATAAATTCAAGCAGACCTACGATTTCTCCTCGAGCTGAATTTTCTGTCTCATTTCTTCCCTCCAAAGGAATCAGAGAAGTTAATGGTTTGGTACGTCTGTTCCTTCCGTTTTCCCTATAAATTGAACCTTGGTCCTCGTTCTTTCGATTCGAGCTAGTTCATTTCATTTCTTCTGTTCGATTCTAATAAAATGGCAGCCCTAATTCATTTCGAATCAAAATCAATTTCGGAATATCTGAGGAGGCGAGAGTTGCGCGCGATCCAAGTTCTGGGAGGGTCTCGACTTCGGGTTATAAAGGGGTTAGAATCAAAATTGAGTTGGATGGCCACGAGTTTCCTGGTACTTTATCCAAGGCGCAACGCTGCGATTCAAGGATGAAGGAGGACTTTGGTGGGATCGCTTGAAGATTTGACAGAGGGGATCGATTATCGAACATTGAAGAGGGAAGGAAGTCAAAGTCGCGATGGTACCTGGGTTGTTCGAAGTCATGATTTGGGAATCTCGATTTCGAGTAAATAAAGTTTGAAACAATCGATTATGGTGGGGCTCAGCATCCTGGTAGCGATGACCTAAGGGATACTCAACGTGACATTTGCAACAGGAGTTCCAGGTTCGGATGAAGGATTTTGATTTGACAGTACGATATGGAGTGTGTACTGATGCGTTTACAGTGGCCTTGGGTTTGATCTGGAATCGACAGTATGGTAATGGGGAGTTCAAATCTGCGTTCAGGGGATGGTTATGGGAGAAGCTTGTTCGATTATCAAACATTTATGTTTCGAAGCAGGCTGTTAAATGGTGTTTAAGGTGCTAAACAAATAAATTCGAGTTATTCATAGCTACAACGGTTCAACAGCTAATCAGATGTTCAGAAAAAGAAATCGAGGTGAGTAAATCTCACTCAACTTTTATTTATAATTATTTTTACTTCGTAGAAATAATTGTTGTTGCTTGTTTGGATTTTTCTGCTTGTTTTATATATATTAGTTATTTAGGCTATTATATATATATTGGGTTGATTGATTGGTTGGATTCCCGCAGTCTCATTAGCGGATGCCCGCAGTTTCATAGCGGATGATTACCCTATACGCCCCACGCTATGATTAGTGGATGACCTTCTATACCACGATATTCTGCCACGAAGCAGAATGGGTATTATTTATGTACTAACATCTGTGGATGCAGGTAAACAGGTTGGAGGAATCCAACTGGATTCCTCAAAAATATATTATCTGTTTGTTTGTCGGTTTCATATATATTCTCATATATAATGTGTAAAAAAATTTCCGTGATTGATAGCTGATTGTTTTGGGTGTTTAAATATCACTGGGGCTCGAATATTGATTTATAAAAATATCGGAAAAGGATAATAGAGATTTGAAAATGGAATCTATTTTTATAAATAAAATTTGAATTTTTAATGAAGTATAGAAAATATTAACTGTTTTAAATATATAAAACAAGTGAATTTATAAACTTAGTTTATAAATTAAAATACGGGATTTGAATTGGATTTATAAACTTTATTTATAAGTTTATAATGTGAAAATTTAAGGGAAGTTATAAACGTTGTTTATAAATTAAATAATACAAATAGAATTTGAATATGAGAAATTAGAATGAAATTTGAATATTTGAATTCAAAGGAATTAAAAAAAAATTGAATTCAAAGGAATTCAAATGAAGAAAATTCAAATTGAGACTTTGATATAAAATTTGAATAAAGAAATTCAAATAGAGATTTGAATGTAGAATTTCAAAATAGAATTTGACGTAAACTTTGAAAATAGGATTTTCAAAGTAGAATTAGAAATAGAATTTCAAAATAGGATTTCAAAATAGGAAATCCAAATGGTTTCGAAATGGAATTTGAATTCAAGGGAATTCAAATGGATTTGAGTGAAGAAATTCAAATGGGATTTAAATAATGGGTTTTAAATAAAGAGGATTCAAATATAAGAATTCAAATAGTATTAGAATGGAGTTTTGGATATTTGAATTTAAAAATAGAAATTTAAAATGGAGTTTGATTATTTAAATTCAAGTATGAAATTTCAAATATAACAATTTAAAAGGGAGTTGATTATTGAAATTAATGTGGTATTTAAAATTCAAGGAGATTAGAATGTGGTATTTGAAATCAAGGAAATAAAATATGGTATGTGAATTCAAGAGAATTAAGTTTGAATATTAGAATTCAAATGGTGTTAAAAATGAATTTGAATATTAGAATTCAAATGGAGATGGCAAATGAAATTTGAATATAGGAGATTCAAATTGAATTCAAATAGAATTTAAACTATGGGATTTGAATATTGAATTCAAATGGAATTGAAACTATGGATTTGAATATATTAAAATATATCAGAATGGAGTTGGATTCATTTTAACGAAAGTTTAAAAGTTTTTATATATAAATTATAAATAAAACGAACTCGCCGCAGTGCTGCAGTTCGTAAATTGGCGATTCGAACTTCAATTGAATATACAGAACTCAATTGAAGTCGAAATTCTTTGAAACAAGAAACGTCAGGACCGATTTGATAATAGCTTTCTAATGAAGGAGAAAAATCTGGATTTCATCGAATAGATTTTGAGTTATGTCAAAAATCAAATTTTCAGAAAAGCAGCGCCAGAACCATTATAAAACCATAACGGTTTGTTTAAATAAACTAAAGGATTTTTAAAGAAAAAAAATCCGAATTTGCCATGAGAAAAATCCAGACCTGAGTTGTAAATTAAATACGAACTCAAGTGGTGTAAATGAGATGATTGTTGAAACAAAAATCAGATTTTTAATTATTGATTAGAATTGACTAATTTAAAGAAAATTAGTTAATGGAATTTTAGAATCGAAATTTTGGGCTTTGAATCAGACAAGGGGTGTGTAAATTCATATTCGAAATCGAATATGAAACTTGAATTAGAAATGACATTCGATTGTTGTATCAACAAATTAATATATATTTGAACGTGATATGTTCAAATAACAAGTGAAATAGGCTAAGAAGCTAATTAAAGAATAAATGGGCGGAACTGGATTCAAACGATTGGTTTGAGTTGAATTGAATTGCAAACAGGTGAACATGTGTAAGCAGGTTTGATATGAAGTATATGAAGATTTAAATTTATGTGCTCGACAAAAAGGTACATGTTTAATTCATATATGAGATTTTATGCGCCGTATCGGCAAGCCGCTTGGCTTTTTCTTTTTCTTTTTGAGATTAGAAGGACCGGGGAAGCTATTTGAAATTTCCCGATGCTCCCGATACAGGGGAGGTTATGGCGAAATTTTCCGGAAATTTAAGGAGTTAGAATATTTTTAAGATATTTTGATAGTTAGAAATCATTGTATCGACGTATAGAATTCGATAGGTAAGTGAATATAAAAATCGAATATTGTAAACAAAAAGGGAAATCTATAAATTAGAAATAGAAAGCGAACTTTATACATGTTTAAAAATGAATAATTGGATTGTATAGTGTGTTTATTCGAGGTAAGTGGTTTTGCCGTTTTGAAGTTGAGGATGTTTTCAGTTAAGGTCTGAGAGGTAATTTTACCCCAACTTGATTGATTTCATTTTTAAATGGATAAATAGCAAGATCCAGTCTCGAAGAGAAGTGTTTGAAAAAGAGTTAGTTGAATAAAATATTTTGGGTTGTTGTAACGATGTTTTACACAACATTCGTTTTAAACCCAAGTGATGAAATTTTGGAAATATAAAAGTAAATATTTCCCGAGTATAATTAAAATAATCAGGATAGAGATAAGTGATTGGAATTGTTTCCAATTGCAAATAGAGATATTTTCTAATATATAGAAAATAAAAGAAGTTGATATTGGGAAATGCTTTCCAAATAGCGTAAAGGGCCAATATGGTTATTGGAAATATTTGGTTAACAAATATTGATAAGGAAATGGAGAAGAGATTTAATTAATGAAATATTAATTAAAGAGCCCAGTGATTTGTTTGATATGTTTGGATGAACACTTGTTTTTATTCGATAGTTAAATCACAGACTATCGAAGTTTTTGACCATCGTTGTCAATATGGAGAGACCGGTTGGATTATTATCCGAAGAACCACTCCGTATCGGCATAAGCGTTGCGAACCAAGTATGCTGAATATATTGAAGACGGAGTAAAGTGCAAGGGCTTTTCTAGAAATAGAAATAGTGCCTTCGATTTCGTTCAGTCCCAGAACGAACGTAAATGGACGAATGTCTGACAGAGTATTTCCAATGATCAAATGAGTTGGTCTGTATAAATATATATGGTTGCAACGGATTTATCCCTTAGCATAATATCCAGAATATTTGTGCAAACTCAACTAGTGATTAACGGATCTGACAATGTGGCATTCAAAGTGATTGTGCTATAAATGAATGGTAAGTATTCGTAGCCTCAGGCCTCAACAACCGGGAAAGGACAAAAATCGGGCAGGCAGCATGGCTATGTGGGTCGCACCCATTAGGATGTATAATCACCTATCTAGAGGTTCATTTAATTTCTTATTCTATTTGATGCTGTCCTAGTCGGGAGACGGTTGCTGGTCCCAACCGTTGGTGATATACATTCGATACACTCAAGCGAAATGAGTGGTCGGTCATGTGTGGGCCGGGTTACAAGATGTTCTTGTTGAACCCAGTGTATTCCTCTCTAGAGATACACAGGCGGAAGGTGGTTCCATACCTTGTCATGTTGGAAATCCAATCTCCAATAAGCGCCATGGGGTTTTTTTGATTTTATACTATATATGTGGAGCGTGAGATGCAAGCGTTCTGCTATTTGGTTATTTACTTGATGTAGACATTATTATAATATCACTAGATTTTCGTATCAAAGTGTTTTGGGTTATAGTAAGGTAAAAACCGTCCGTGTTTATGTGTGGGCTGGTCTTACTATTACCTTTTCTTTTGAAAGGGTTTTGAAAGTTAAACAAGTGGTTGGAGTTTACTCACACCAGTCCCATGACTGACCCAGAGTTTATTTTGTTTGTTTTCCCTAAACTCTTGGGTGCCCAAATTTGTACGGGCAGTCAAGTAGTTGGGATTTTTCAGATTCACTTGGAAGAGCTGGAAGCAGGAGGCTTCACCGGTTAGATATAGACTATCATATATTCCGCTGTGTACTATGGTTGTATCTGGAAACAGGTGTTTATAACTGTTCCAGGAATGGCTGTTGTGCTCTGATGATGGTATGTATATAAGTTACTGATTTGTATTTCAAAAGTTATGTTATATAATATATTTTATTCGTTCCGCTGTGAGTTTGTGATCTTTGTTTTCTTCTATTCTAATATTTCTTTCTTTCTATTTCTCATCCTCTAACTTCTTTCTAAAAAATGATTCGTATTTCTGTGCAATTTGGGTTGGACGTGTGGTGTTTTTAGTCAACTCAGATAGCACGGATTTGCGGGTCGTTACAGTCTTTCTATTGAAAACAATGGACACATAAAAATAAAACCTTTTACATTGCTTCTTTTATGAAAACACTATTTCATTAAAAATGAAATTTTTAATGTTGCTTCTTTTTATGAAAACACTATTTCATTAAAAATGAGATTTTTATGTTGCTTCTTTTTATGGAAAACAATATTACATTAAAAATGAGATTTTTAATGTTGCAACTTTTATTGAACATCAAATTGACAAATAAATTATGACTTTTGATTGAAAACTATTTTTACATAATAAAAAATGAAATCTTTTGTTTTCATTCTTTTTAATGATAAAACCTCATATTAAAATATATCCTTTTTATTCATTCTTTTTAATGTAAACAAATTAAAGTAAGAATTGACTTATCGCTCAATTTCTTTTGTAAATTCAACAAATAAAAATAAGCTTTCATTGTCTTTCAAGTTCTTATTATAATATCAACAAATGAAAATGAGTTTTTATTTGTCGATCAAGTTCTATTATTCATTACAGAATAATAGAAATAATATTTAATAACCTAAAATAAATTATAATAACTAAATCTGAATAAATATGATGTAATTATGAATATAATATATTTTAGATCAAATTTTAGATCTAATTTCTAATCGTAAATAAAATTCAATATTAACTGCAATTTTAATACGGATCTAACACATCGTACACAACAAAACATATCGCAATCACAACCAATGATTCATACAACATCAGACATTTCAGAATTGAATAAACATCATCATGCAATTATTTTTAAAGCGAGAAAATAATTTAATAATTAATTAAATAATAGAATTTTGAATTCTCACATTGAATTTTGGTCGAAATTCGACTGTCTCCTTTTCAGCTACGGTCTGCGCCATCGCGAAGCTCTTAATTTTGTGATTCCAACGCAATTTACGGTTTGTCAAACGGACCTCGTATGAAAGAGTTATGAATTTTTAAAGATCGGACAAATTAAATAATTAATTAATATTCGTGAAAATACCTAAAAATTTCACTGTCTCAGAATTGGACAAAATTAGTGTCCACGCGTCCATCTCGTCGCCACGATCCCAACGCACCTGAAATCGTCGATTTTCGACTTCGTATGAGTGAGTTATGCAATTTTAAAGTTCTGGAAATTAATTAAATAATTTAAAAATAAAATAGAAAATACCCTCAGCCCATTGACCGCGAAACACTGTTCACCGCAGAACTTTGACCGCAATTTGCCGCTGCTTCAGGCCACCTGACGCCACGCGACCACCGCCAACGTCTTCGTCTTGGCGAGACGCACCACCTCCAGAAAGAGCCGCCCCTAAAGCTTCTCCGATCATCGGGAAATCGCCTACGAACGGATTTCGCCTCGCGGGTCCCACAGGCCGCCTCACACCTCCAAACTGCCTGAAATTTTTTGAGCATCTTTGTCCTGCGTAGACGAAGAACTTACGTGTTCGTCACTTCCTCCAGTTCTCGCTAGATTCGCGGGAAATTTGTGATTTAGATTTTGAGCTTTATGGGTTCGATTTTCAGCGAGCTTTGAGACGAGATTCCGGCGAATCCGTGCGCTGTTTGACGAAACCGACGACTCCATTAGCTTCGTATCGTCGATACCTTCGAGTGGACATATAATTTGCTATGTTTTGAAGAAATTTTATTTTTTATGAATTTTTGAGGAAGAGAGAGCCGCCATGGAAATTGAGAAAAATGATGGAAAAGAGAAGTGGCTGCTGTGCATTTCGAATTTCAGCCCATAATCTCAGAAAAAAGATAATATATACCATGGGTTTATTTTTGGTTTGGGCCCAAATATCATTACGTGTCCAATTACTCAATTTTCAACTGTTTTCTTCAATTCAGAAATTCTTATAAATACATGCGAATTTCAAAATTAATAAATTTTTAGACATAATTATTTCAGGTCATTACGAATCCAACGAACCTGATTTCGTGATTTTCCGATTCCGTATGAATTTATTATAAATTTCCGAAGTCTGAAAATAGGCTGTATTTCCACTGTAAAAATTATACAGGCCACAAAATAATTCCAAAAATTATAAATTTTAGAATTTAACCTTAATTTAATATTCCGAATCCATAGAAACTGGTTTCGTCGAATTCGGAGTTCGTTTGCAAAAATTCTATTTTTCAGGTGTATATTTTAATATTTAAAAATACCAAAAATAGTGGAATTTTTCCGAAACTCAAAAATATAAGTTCTTATAGTCATTTTCATATGTAAACAACATTCTGAAACCAATGGAGATGGTTTCGGGTCCTAATTCCTTATTCTTCAAAAATTTTACGTTTCGGGCCTTATATATAATATATACGAATTCTATAGCGTTTTTCTGAAAATTTAATTTTCTCATAACTTACAATTTATAAACTGGAATCTTAATTTCTGAAACTCTTTGGAAAGATATTTTCAATACGGTCCTAGCGTTTCTTGTTTCGTCTAATTCCGATTTATATTTTATTTTATATAATTTTTCAAAGTTGGAATTTCAAGTCTGAAATTACCGCGCCGTTTTCAGGCTCGGAATGGATTCAATATAAATTTCAAGTTCGCACTCGAAATAAAATAAGTTTTTTTTATCGTTATTATTTAAAATAAATAATTTTAAATATATTCATCCATTAAAATTTCTTAAAATAAAATTTTAAAATTAAACCCAAAAATCAGGGTTGTTACATATAACCTTTGAATTTTTATAAAATTCCTCGTCCAATAATCTTCTTCTATTTATTATGGCATTCTTATAACAATTTTATATTGGATTTTGTACCTAAAATCCGTTTATCCCCCTTTTCACAATAAAACCTATTTACTTGAATTTTATTTCTAAAATCTATTTACCATTATTTAACATAATCCAATTGTGTGTATTTTCCCTTACATTTGGAATCCTTATTTCAATCGCAACATTTTCTCTCAATTTAATGCTTTAACCTTTTGGGTAATCATTTTGGTTTAAAAACCCTTTTTAAAACCTTGTTTGGAATTCTCCTTTATCACTTATATAAATCTGTTCACCATCTTTCCAATTACTTAGATTTTATTCTAGAACTGTCACTATATTTCAGTCTATTTTCAAGCTATTGACCATCTTCCCTAAAAAATTCCATTTAATTGAATTCCCTTTATTTAATTTAAAAACTAAGTAAAACCTTATTAAAATCCTTGCACTTACTTACAAAATCGCATTTACCAATCTCGTTTGAACACTTGAATTTTAAATCCCTTTATAACACTCGTATTTGACTTTAATCGAATCTAATGCCACTTAATCACTTCTTAATTGAATTCCAGTTAAGAGTCATTACTTTAATTATTATTAATTAAAATAACCATCAACTTTAGTATTAACTATGTTAAAAGTAGTTAACTTAGGTATTAACTGAAAATAGGATAATTACCACTTTTAAAAGATGATTAAATAATAATTTACTTTATTAACACTAACCAATTTGATAATTACCTTGGATTATTGTTAATTGAAGATTAACTAATATTTAACACTAAACAATTCAATAATTCCGTTAATCTATAGTTAATCGGGAATTATCTAATAATTAACGCTAAACAAATTCAAATTTCCCTTAATTCATAGTTAATCAGGGATTAACTAATATTTTACATTATTCGGTAAATTTAACAAATATTCATAAAACCCAATTAATTCCATTATCAATTTAATTGCATTATCACTTTAATTCCATTATCACTTTCATTCCATTATCACTTTCAATTAAACACGGTTGATTTTGTCAACCGTACATATCAGTTAACTATTAACCGATTTTCATTTGTCATTTCCCTTTAAATTAATTAAATACATAATTATTTTAAAAACACCATTATTTAATTGTTTTATAAAAAACCACTTATTCTATTTTACCAACCCGTATGTAAATCCTTGGGTTTCTGCTTTTAACTTGCATAAACCATCTCAATAATTTCTCTTATAAACTTGATTTAAAATATTTGTTTATAAATTTCTAATTTAATTATATTTATAAAATAATTGGAGAACTTCAGTTCAGTTATAAAATAATTTACAACTTTAAAACTGCGTCCGTTCACCAGACGTTAGAACAATGTTTAAAACAATATATTTTAGGCCATTCACTGCCAATTACTTCATCAATACTGTCGATTGATTTTAACACAACATGAATATCTATTCAGCCATCAACATTCAAACGGGTTTAAAATCATTCAGGGTGAACAATTCATGAATAATATGCACAACAAATCATATACAGTTTATTTGAGGAATCCGGTCGGATCCCTCCACCCTGTCCTTCCCTGCATTAACGATAACATTTGATAATAATATACAAATTCAATTTTCAATAATATGATGTATTTAAAATGACGAAATATAATTAACGGCAAACAATCAAACAAATAAACAACCAGTTAACATCCATAGCGTCCAATCAACTAATTTAAAGTGTTAACGATAAATTATATTTTAATATGAATTTACCACATCATAGGATTCCAGAAGGTGTGAGGATTAACTTACCAAATTTAATTTTGGTTGACGGTTGACGCATTTGTTGAAAATTATCTGAAATTCCAACTGCGTCCAATTGAATCCCAGTCAGCACCATTGTCTAGGTCTCGTCCCTGCGATCCCAATGGATCCTGTTTCGTCAGATTCCGTTAACGAACGAACAAGATATGCTAATTCAAAGTTATATATATACACATATGATTATTAAAATTAACTAAATTATTAATTAATTAATTACTAAACTTAACTAATTACCTTAATTATATGTTGGCCACGTTATCATCGTATTATGCCAAAACGCTGTTTCCTTTTTCTCATTTTCTTCTCCCCCGATTCCTTCGTCGTTCATAAAAACCGATTCCAACCTCAATTTCACACCACCACCGTCGCTGATACACCCCACCGGACCCCCTTCACCTGATACTGCCCTGACCGCCACCACTTGGCGCTTCACCTCCGATCAGTCCCCTCTCCGATCAACGCCTGTAGCTCCCTCTAGTACCCAAAACGCGAAAACCCCCAAATCTTGGTAAATCATGAACTGCACCCACCCTACGTCACTGCCTCCGACTGGACCACCACCATCCTGGCCGTCTTCCCTCATCGCTCATTTCCCTTCAGACCCCCAACAGTAATACGCCGCCACCACATCAATTTTGCCCCAAATCCGACCACCACCTAAAAAATCAAACCCGAAATAAAAGCCTCCGTTCAACTAAGCACACTGACCACCACACACCATTTCAGACACTCCAACCTGAAGTAAACTTCTAGCCCTTCCTCCCCTGAACAGCTTCCCCTTAGACCCTTCCCTCAATCGACAACTCAAATTGCCATAAAAAACCATAAAAACGAAAATCATTTCCTGTTGTTCATCGTGATTTCCTACCACCTCAGTCAACCAAACCTCATTTTAACTGAGAGTAGATCTCCACCCTATCTTCACTTTTGCTTCAGATTCCTCTAGCCAATTCCCTCTAGATTTGAACATATAAATTATTTTGCAAAAGTGGACTTTTCTGCAAATTGTATTCGTTGGTGACTATTTGGGAATGGTTGGCTGAAAATTGGTGAAGTGTAGGTGCTATTTATAAGGGGAAATAATATTATTATATGTCGATGTGACTAACGATATTATTTTTCGTGTCTATCGCAATTTCGAACACTGTTTATTGGCTCCTGTTCTCACATACAAACTCCGTTCGTGATGCGAATGGACGTCATGGTATAATTTGACGTTACGGTCCTAATGAAACTTGTTTCGTCGAATTCCGAGTCTGTTTGCTCCAATGGCGTTCCTTCATGTCCAAATGATCGTTTTATTTGCATTTTATTTTGCCATGCTCACAGAGTAACTCCGATTGATGTGCAAATTGAAATCTAGTAATAATCTACTGTTACGGTCTCAATAAAATTTGTTTCGTCAAAAACGGAGGTCGTTTGAATAAAGTCCCTTTTAAAAGGTCCAATTTACATTAAAATAAACCAATTTTAAAATACCTCAATATAATATAAATAAAATATTGTTATCGGCCATACATGACCAGAATTTCATATATCACCAAAATAAAATATCACGGGTTGAATTCCAAGTCAAATCGATATTTAAAAAATTTAAAAATAATTTATTTTATATAAATAAATCGCTATAATGTATAAAGGAATTCCATAGCGACTATTTAAAATTTTGATTTGGACATAAAACAAAATGTACGCTATGAAAACTGGATTTTTCTCTTCCATTAGAAAAATATTATCAGATAGATTCCGACGTTTCTTGTTTCGAGAAAATCTGACTAATATTGGATCCTGTACAGTCGTTTAAAGTTCAAAACGCCATATTACGAACTATCGCGCCGCTATAGCTCGTTTTATAATATAATTATAAATTTAACGCTCAACCATCGTTTTATAAACGAAATCGATACTATAATTTCAATATAAACAATTTTAAACCATTTTAATTTCCCCGATCACATTTTACTTCAAATTCAACATTTTTTCAAATATTTTAGAATTAAAATATTATATATTATTAATATAAATAAATTTTCAAAATAAAATGGTTAAATTCGATTATTTAAATTCAAATCAACATTTTTAAATAAATAAAATAATTTAAACAATTGGCCAAAAAATACGGGACGTTACAATAGAAGTATAAATAGAATTTGGAAATGGGATATTATTTTAAAATATGAAATCAAACTTAATGGATTATATAAAGGAAATATTATTCACCTTCAATGTGAATATTGGATTTAAGTAAATATTTTGCAAATAAACATTTATAAAGGAAATTGGATTTTTGAAATAAGAATCAAAATAGAAATGGAGTTTCGAATGGCTAGAGATAAATAACTTGTTTATAATAAAAACAAGTAGTCGGATTTATAAACCATGTTTATAAATGAAATAAAAATAATTACCAGTGAATAATTTGGATTGTAAATTCAGTAGTGAATATAAAATGGAAAATTGGGAGTTTCTTTAAAGAGGAAAGGATGGAATTTATTTTGATGTTTGAAATATGAATAGAATTAAAATAAAATCCATAAAGATTTGTAATTAGAATTCGACTAGGCCAGATGTTATAAAATAATTTATTTAAAGAAATTATATATTGAATAAATCAGGATTTGACAAGATAATTAGCATTCGACTGGAAATCGATATTTCATAATCGAATATAAGTTATTCGAAGAAGAGTTAATCGAATATAATTTATTCAAAGAGAGTTAAATCGAAAATAAGTTATTCGAAGAGAGATAATTGAATATAAGTTATTCGAAGGAGAGTTAATCGAAATGAGATTACCCGAAGGAGAGTTATATGTCGAATTCGATTATATCGAATTTGGGAAAGTATTATTTACTTTCCGATTTTTATCAAGATTTACTTATTTATAAATAAATTGTTTATTTAGTTATTTATAGAAATTAAGGAATAAAAATTATATTTTTAAGTTAGATATTTCGGAAGTAGGGATTATAACGTTGTATTTATAACCAATGTTTTTCATAAAAGTATTGGATTCGTAAATGGAATCCGAGAGTTGCGTAAGCAATGATTTGATGAGAAGTTAAGAAACAGAGTTAAGGATATTAGAAACTGACTGGAGATTAGTTAAGTTGAATGGTTTCCTGGGTATCGATCTGATGTTGGTTTCGACCTTCGAGGTTAATACTTAGGGAATTGTCCACTTACTAATTTACAGTTAGTGACTGATGGACGTGGAATGATAGTGAAGTGTAAATAAGAAATGGAAACGTTTTCCAATGTTAATAAGGTATATTTTCTAGATTTAGAAAATAAGAATTTCTGAATATATATGGAAAAAGAAAATGGGTAAATGAATAAATTAATGATGAATTAATTTAAAAGGGGAAAATGTTGATTGATGGTTGATCTATAGAATTTCCATTTGGAAATAAGATCATTGTATGTATGGACGTTTACCTTTGACAGTTAAATAACTGACTATCAAAGTTTTGACCATTTTTTCATCATCACTACGGAGAGATCGGAATCAGATTTATTATCTGAAAACCAATCCGTATGGGAATTAGCGTTGCGAATCAAATATGATGATGATATTTGAAGACGGAGTTTATGCAAGGGTTGTTCTTGCAAATCCTAGGTAGAAATTTCCTAAGATGGATTTATAGAATAGTGCCTTTGGTTCGTCCAGTCCTAGGACAACCTATATGGAAGAATGCCTAACAGAATATATTTAATAGACCGTGTAAGTTGACCTCTTCAAACATATTTACGTTTAGTAGTGGAGGAATTCGTTTCTCTTAGCTGTATACCCGTGATATTTTTGGTCATTTTTCCATCGTCGCTACGGAGAGATCGGAAGCAGATTTATTATCTGAAAACCAATCCGTATGGGCATTAGCGTTGCGAATCAAATAAAACCAATCCGTATGGCCATTTTTCCATCGTCACTACGGAGAGATCGGAATCAGATTTATTATCTGAAAACCAATCCGTATGGGCATTAGCGTTGCGAATCAAATATGATGATGATAATTGAAGACCGAGTTTATGTAAGGGTTGTTCTGGCAAATCCTAGGTAGAAATTGCCTAAGATGGATTTATAGAATAGTGCCTTCGGTTCGTCCAGTCCTAGGACAACCTGTATGGAAGAATGCCTAACAGAGTATATTTAATAGACCGCCTAAGTTGACCTCTTCAAACATATTTACGTTTAGTGGTGGAGGAATTCGGGTAGGTAGCATGGCTAAGTGGGTATGATGATGTGACATTCAAAGTATATAAGGTGTGATCTGTACGATATGACCTCTAGCCTCATAACCAGGAAATGGTATAAAATCGGGTAGGTAGCATGGCTAAGTGGTTAGCTGCCAAGTAGGGTGTATTGTCACCTGATCTAGGGAAATTCCATTTACTTCTATAATCTATTTCAATGTTGTCCCTTTCGAGAAACGGTTGTTGATCCCAACCGTTGTTGATAATACATTCGGTACACTCAAGCGAAATGAGTGACCGGTCATGTTTGGCCTGAGTTGCAAGATGTTCTTGTTGAACCCAGTGTATTCCTCGCTAGAGATACACTGTCGGAAGGTGGTCCCATACCGTGCCAGTTGGAATTTAATACCCAATAAGCGCCCACAGTTTTTGATTGTATATTATGTATGTGGAACGTGAGATGAAAGTGTTCTGCTAATGATTATTTAGTTGTGGTTGATAGACACTATTATAATATCAAACAAGTTTTGGTATAAAGATTATCGTTTCTTTCAAAAGGATTTTGAAAGTTAAATCAAGTGTTTTGGATTTTCATTAGGGAAAAACCCGTTCCATGTTATACGGCGTGGTCTTGTGAGATATCGTTTGTTTTCTCAATATGTTTTAATTTGATTACTCACACCAGTCCCATGACTGACCCAGAGTTTATTTTGTTTTACCCTAAACTCTTGGGTGCCCAAATTTGTATTATGACGACCCCATTTCCCGTACTGACGGAGACAAGGGTAATCTTTGGAATATAACACAGAAACAGATAATTGCAGAACAGAATTAAATAAATACACCAGATAATGTACAATAGAATATACTGGATAAAAATAATCATCAGAGTTACACAGTATACAGGATCTTACTTAGTACAATTACAGTTCAACTATACATATATGTCTACAGCGGAAAACAAACATAATGTACAATAGGAGCTGAACAGCATAAAATAGATAAATGATAGAATCCATCTTCAGCTCCAGCTATCCAGAAAGAACTAGCTAAACCTGAATACAAGGCTGCCCATGTAGAAAAAGGGGCACCCGAGTTTGAAAGTGAAACAAACTACGAGTCAGTCATGGGACTGGTATGAGAAATCTACTCAACACATCTATAATATGGCTAATCACAGGACCACGCCACTTTCGTGGAACGGGTTTACTCCATTGGATTGCCAGTGCTTTAAAACAAATCTTTCTTTTAAACATCGCAATGCTTTTTATAAAAATGAAGCCATTATAAGACTCAGTTCCCATCACACAATGCAACGCAAACCAGAGGATAGAGTTTTACCTTATAATGGCCAAAATATGGTTGATACGAATAAAACAAAAGCAATTGATATTATTACTAGTGTTTACATGTTTCAAAAACAATTTCGAATCATAACTATCAATCATAGACGGCATGGGACCATATATCATGTCGCCATATATATATATATACAATCAAAACCGCACGATGTCGTATTTGGAAATTGGATTTCCGTCATGAACCAAGGCAAAAGATAGTCCTTACCGAATTCGAGATGCTCTAGCCCGCCCCTCAGGATCAGAGCTCGAGTGACCCTTGGATCGTCAGGGCCGGTCCACCGATGTGGATTAAAATTCCTGAACAATGCTTTCCCCGCCCTATGGGGCGTAAACGAGCCAACGAATGACTCCATCGGACCCGGATCGTCCGATCTAACCGAGGCGCCTCGCAACAGCAACAACCACATAAGTCAAACTCGTCAGGGCGTGTAAAACCACTGACACCACTTCTAGCTAGAAGGAAATGCATGCCCTCCCTGATGTCCTTCCTCCCGTTTCTGGTTCATACCGGGTGTGAGGCTCGCGATTTCACGTTATACACAAAGCTACGCCACACAGGTGGTGCTTTGATCATCACCACAAGACTTTGCTTTTCAACAGAAGCCCTGATCATTTGCCACTTAGGCATGCCACACTAGCAATTCATGCCATGTGACTGATGTCCATCGATATACAACCTCTGAGCTCGTGCGTTTCAGAGAAGGGCGTTAAGCAAAAGAATAAATTCTCCGCCGCCAAATAGATGTATATTTAATAGAGATCAATCAACACAGAATAAAATCCAATGTCAGACACACAGTCCATTTACAAGTCCGTTCTGGGTCTAAACGAAACCGGAGGCACTATATACCTCGCAAACCCATCGATCACCACGTACGTCTGGACGATCACCACTCATTATCCATATTTCGGGATGCCTCCCAATCAGGACCTCGGTTACCATCCAAACGAGGTGAAGATCTCCGGTCTTCGACCATCGTCTTCATCTTCGATTTCTTATCGTCGATTTAGTTATTCAGAATGTGATAAACCCAGTCTTTCTGAGCAACTCGCGTATATAATAAATAAGTGCAACACTAACATACACACGCATCGTTTCAATTCATTAGTCACTAACCGTCAATCAGTAAGAGAACGATTTCCCAAATATTAACCCCGAAGGCCGAAACCAACATCAGATCAACACCCAGGAAACCATTCGACTTAGCCAACCTTCAGTTAATTTCTAAATCACATTCATATCGTTTATAATATTTTATAACGATTTATCGCTATTTTTTTTATTTTTTTTAAAATAGCCAATTTATTCAAAACGACGCTTCGGGCCATAACGCGACCGTGGCGCTGCTTTTCTTCAGATTTGATTTACACATATCTGAAAATCTAACCGTTGGATCTTCACAAAATTTACATCATTAGAAAGATCTTTTCAAAACGAATCCAACGGTTCCAGTTTCGGGAAAATCCGACGGTCGGATCACCCGGTATCATCGTTTGAAGTTTCGATTTCAAAATACGAACTGCAACGTCGTTATTCGATTAAATATAATTATATATATATATAAATATAATCGATTCTGGCGCTGTTTTTCTCCAGATTTGAATTAAACATTCCAGACAATCCAACCGTTGGATTTTTACAAAGTTGGTGCCGTTGGAAAGATATTTCCAAAGCGAACCCAACGGTTGCGGTTTCGGGAAAATCCGATGGTCGGATCTCCCGTACTAATCGTTTGAAATCACGATTTCAAAATACGAACTGCAGCGTTGTTTTCAATATATTTCAATTCTATTTAAATATATATATCGATTCTTCAATTTCAAAACCATATGAATTTCATACTTTTGATAAAAATGATATTCTTATCAAACTATCTTCTATTTCAACACTTCACTATATTTGACAACTCATGTATATAATAAAAATGTGATTTTTATTTTAAAACAATTCATTTCAAAACCAGATTATTTTATATAGTACATATTGGTGATAAAAATGGGATTTTTATTATAAAACAATTTATTTCAAAACTTGACTATTTTATATAGTTCATATAGATGATAAAAATGGGATTTTTATATTTAAAACACGAACACCATTCAACACATGAAATTCAATTCAACGAATAAATATAGTTTCAACAAATGAAAATAATTCAAACACATGAATATTATTCAAAATTTCGGCAGCATAACGGCAGGGTAGTTAAAACCGGGACCGTCCCTAGTACGGCTCCTCGCTCTACCTTAAAACCTCGTGGTTTTTGACAATGGGGATCATGCATCTAGTTCGCACGCAGGCGGCATGTATATATTTATTTCATTTCCACAAACTAATCCTATGTGGTTTCAACCAAATATTTCTCAACCACAAATGGGTATTTTTCAACCACAATCAATCAATATCAACCACAAACAATTCCAATCAACCATTCGCTATCAATCAATTTTCACACCAATCACAATCAATAAATATCGTCCATGGTTTGTGGACGAGGGGCGTATATATATATATACATACATATATATATATATTTATATATAGCAATTCACTTCTATTTCAACACATATATAATTTTTACAACGCATATATATCTTATACATCGAACGTACAACTTATACAACGCTTATACATGAGGTGTACAACGCTTATATAACTCATACATCGACTATATAATTTATACATCGTCGTTTTCCATATCTTTTATAAATTAGAAATCTCACATTGGGTTCCACTCCACCAAAAATAGCAGAAGGCTCAGAAAAATATGTGATCTCTTCTAGAATGTAGAAGACGTCCACACGAGTCCACTGTCTCTTGTTTCACTGAATTTCGACAAGAAACGAAAAAGATATGATTTTTCAAAGTTTGCAACGGTTTAAAGGTGTTAAAACAGTTGAAAATAAAACAAGCCGTACCTCAGCTGAAAGGTTCAAAACTAGGTTTGCAATTTTCGATCAAACCGTGAATCGATATGAGGATCGGCCGATGCATCGACGAAGAGGGGGGAGACGCGCGCCTGCGCGTGGTGGTGGGGGCCCACTCGGTGGTGCCAGGCGGTCGGGGCGGCGGGTTGAAGTCGACGACTTCAGGGAGGTGGTTCTCTCTCCACAGGCCACGAAAAATTCCAAACTTTATATGGATTTGAAGATCTCGAGAAGATCTTCAAAAAGTTCAACTGTGGCACGAGCTAATTCGGCGTGGATTGATCGGAAAATGAATGGGAAGATCTCGAGCGGTTTCCACCTTCGATCGGGGAGAGAGAAATGAAGATTTTCCCTTTTTTTTATTTAAAAAAAAATATGATTGGCCGGGGGAGTTTTAAAGGGGTTTTCTGACACGACCACCAATCTAAACCCAACGACTATCATCCCTAGCGTTTTGCCCCCATTCCGAACACAATGAGATATGTTTCGTAGGCCCATTCGATTGTTTCAGTCAGTTTTCATTCAATTTGAAATATATAACATTCAATATTCGATTTGAACGTACATTTCAATTTGCCAGGGCCACAAACTGATTCGAAAAATTCCAGAAAAATAAATCTGGCTATGTTTTGACGATACTGTCCCAACAAAACTAGTTTCGTCGAATTCTGAGACCGTTTGCAAAAAGGCCCATTTCTGGTCGATCCAATTTAACTGTAATTGACCAAAACACGTTTTCCTTTGCCACGCTCACATACTAGCTTCAAAAATTATGAAATTTGAAACCTAGCAATAAATTCACATCCCGGATCCAACAAAAGTGGTTTCGTCGAATTCCGAGGTCGTATGCAAAATGGCTAATTTCACGGGCTATATAAATTCCATAGTGACCTTTCTGAAAATTCATTTGGCCATAACTTTTGCTTTCCACTATGAAAATTCGATTTTTCAGATTCGTTAGAAAGGTATTCACTAACAGATTTAAATATTTTTGGTTTCACTCAAATCCGTTTTGTTTTGCACCCGGTACAGTCCGACAAAGTTTGGATTCAATTTTTGAAACTGCAGCGCCTTTTCAGGCCTTGTTTATAATTATAATTAATTATATTCGTTTTCAAACGTCGATTCAAACTCACTTTTCATTGCTATTATTTAAAATATTTATTTTAAATATTTAAAATTCATTATTTTAGCCAATTTAAAAAAAAAATGGTTCAGATTTTCTGGGTCGTTACAATCTCCCCCACTTAAAACTTTTCGTCCCCGAAAAGGAACAAAGTCGAAAGTGGTTTGATTAATCAACCCTATGTTCGATCTGGCTTCCATTCTCCCACTTTTTAGTTTCTGAGAATTTTCAAATTCTTCAAAAATTTGGCTAACACCCGGAATTTTCGAAAAATTTCGCCATAACCTCCTTTGTACGGAGAGAGGTTTGGAAATTTATTGGGCCGTATTAGGTACCCAATAAATCCTAATAAGCGTACACATATTTATAGTGATATGTTTTGGTGTTTACAGGGGAGCGTGTATAGATAATAACTCCAGAGAATAAATTCTCGTCACCCTGTCAAAGCCTGAGGGACTGTGTATTTTAAATGCTCCAGAGGATAAATCCTCGTCACCTCGTCCCGTGTGGGAAATAAATAGTCCATGTGCCGTATCTAATAACTAGAGAGACGTGATTATTGTCAACTCCAGACCCGTATGGGGTTTTTATTAATCTGGCAATTTTATCTTTATAATTTAAATAGTCCATATCAGTCATCAGTTCAACCTGTAAAATATAGTCATCGCCATATAAGCCTCTCGCTCGTATGGTAAATCTTCCACCTCGTCACACAAGCTCCAAATGCTTATGTGGTATATAATGAAGTATGCCTCTCTTCAGAAGTGTGCCATGTAATGTAGTTCAAAATTAATTGTTACTATCCTATGGCGATGCTTATTATTTCACACAGAAAAACCAGCACTCCGCATCCAATGGCATTCACAGGAGTTGATATAATAATATTTTGCATCCAACTCATTAAGGTTTACCTATTTGTCGGGCACACAAATAAAATCTTTACTCAACAGCTAATCCATTTACCTGTTCAAACATATATAATGCACAAGTATATATATTTCCACCTATTTTCTAATCAGTTCAATGTGTGATATAATCGAATAAATTCTACCATTATTCTATTGTTGATTAAATTAACTATTGTTTCAATAATTCAATTAATCAAATTTACTATCACACAACACAAACAGCAATCAATTTGTTTTTAACTTTTCAAATATATATCTTTTATATATTCATAAATTATATTTCTAAAACCAGACTTTATATATAATCACAAATACGTTATTTAAAAACATATAACTCTCGACTCGTTCTAGGGCACTTCTGACCCCATCTCTAACGAGTTGTTCTGATTCTGCTGTACTCATACTAGGATATTGCTGATCCTATCTGTACTGAGTTACCCGTCCTAGAACACTACTGGTTCTATTTCTGACGAGTTCGTTAATATGTTATATTCCAGAACTAAGCTTAACCAAAGCTCTGATACCACGTTATGACGACCCTATTTCCCGTACTGACGGAGACAAGGGTGATCTTTGGAATATAACACAGAAACAGATAATTGCAGAACAGAATTAAATAAATACACCAGATAATGAACAATAGAATATACTGGATAAAAATAATCATCAGAGTTACACAGTATACATGATCTTACTTAGTACAATTACAGTTCAACTATACATATATGTCTACAGCGGAAAACAAACATAATGTACAATAGGAGCTGAACAGCATAAAATAGATAAATGATAGAATCCATCTTTAGCTCCAGCTATCCAGAAAGAACCAGCTAAACCTGAATACAAGGCTGCCCGTGTAGAAAAAAGGGCACCCGAGTTTGAAAGTGAAACAAACTACGAGTCAGTCATGGGACTGGTATGAGAAATCTACTCAACACATCTATAATATGGCTAATCACTGGACCACGCCACTTTCGTGGAACGGGTTTACTCCATTGGATTGCCAGTGCTTTAAAACAAATCTTTCTTTTAAACATCGCAATGCTTTTTATAAAAATGAAGCCATTATAAGACTCAGTTCCCATCACACAATGCAACGCAAACCGGAGGATAGAGTTTTACCTTATAATGGCCAAAATATGGTTGATACGAATAAAACAAAAGCAATTGATATTATTACTAGTGTTTACATGTTTCAAAAACAATTTCGAATCATAACTATCAATAATAGACGGCATGGGTACCATATATCATGTTGCCATATATATATATACAATCAAAACCGCACGATGTCGTATTTGAAAATTGGATTTCCGTCATGAACCAAGGCAAAAGATAGTCCTTACCGAATTCGAGACGCTCTAGCCCGCCCCTCAGGATCAGAGCTCGAGTGACCCTTGGATCATCAGGGCCGGTCCACCGATGTGGATTAAAATTCCTGAACAATGCGTTTCCCCGCCCTATGGGGCGTAAACGAGCCAACGAATGAATCCATCGGACCTGGATCGTCCGATCTAACCGAGGCGCCTCGCAACAGCAACAACCACATAAGTCAAACTCGTCAGGGCGTGTAAAACCACTGACGCCACTTCTAGCTAGAAGGAAACGCATGCCCTCCCTGATGTCCTTCCTCCCGTTTCTGGTTCATACCGGGTGTGAGGCTCGCGATTTCACGTTATACACAAAGCTACGCCACACAGGCGGTGCTTTGATCATCACCACAAGACTTTGCTTTTCAATAGAAGCCCTGATCATTTGCCACTTAGGCATGCCACACTAGCAATTCATGCCATGCGACTGATGTCCATCGATATACAACCTCTGAGCTTGTGCGTTTCAGAGAAGGGCGTTAAGCAAAAGAATAAATTCTCCGCCGCCAAACAGATGTATATTTAATAGAGATCAATCAACACAGAATAAAATCCAATGTCAGACACACAGTCCATTTACAAGTCCGTTCTGGGTCTGAACGAAACCGGAGGCACTATATACCTCGCAAACCCATCGATCACCACGTACATCTGGACGATCACCACTCATTATCCATATTTCGGGATGCCTCCCAATCAGGACCTCGGTTACCATCCAAACGAGGTGAAGATCTCCGATCTTCGACCATCGTCTTCATCTTCGATTTCTTATCGTTGATTTAGTTATTCAGAATGGGATAAACCCGGTCTTTCTTAGCAACTCGCATATATAATAAATAAGTGCAACACTAACATACACATGCATCGTTTCAATTCATTAGTCACTAACCGTCAATCAGTAAGAGAACGATTTCCCAAATATTAACCCCGAAGGCCGAAACCAACATCAGATCAACACCCAGGAAACCATTCGACTTAGCCAACCTTCAGTTAATTTCTAAATCACATTCATATCGTTTATAATATTTTATAACGATTTATCGCTATTTTTTTTATTTTTTTTAAAATAGCCAATTTATTCAAAACGACGCTTCGGGCCATAACGCGACCGTGGCGCTGCTTTTCTTCAGATTTGATTTACACATATCTGAAAATCTAACCGTTGGATCTTCACAAAATTTACATCATTAGAAATATCTTTTCAAAACGAATCCAACGGTTCCAGTTTTGGGAAAATCCGACGGTCGGATCTCCCGGTATCATCGTTTGAAGTTTCGATTTCAAAATACGAACTGCAGCGTCGTTATTCGATTAAATATAATTGTATATATATATATATATATAATCGATTCTGGCGCTGTTTTTCTCCAGATTTGAATTAAACATTCCAGACAATCCAACCGTTGGATTTTTACAAAGGGTGTCGTTGGAAAGATATTTCCAAAGCGAACCCAACGGTTGCGGTTTCGGGAAAATCCGATGGTAGGATCTCCCGTACTAATCGTTTGAAATCACGATTTCAAAATACGAACTGCAGCGTTGTTTTCAATATATTTCAATTCTATTTAAATATATGTATCGATTCTTCGATTTCAAAACCATATGAATTTCATACTTTTGATAAAAATGATATTCTTATCAAACTGTCTTCTATTTCAACACTTCACTATATTTGACAACTCATGTATATAATAAAAATGTGATTTTTATTGTAAAACAATTCATTTCAAAACCAGATTATTTTATATAGTTCATATTGGTGACAAAAATGGGATTTTTATTATAAAACAATTTATTTCAAAACTTGACTATTTTATATAGTTCATATAGATGATAAAAATGGGATTTTTATATTTAAAACACGAGCACCATTCAACACATGAAATTCAATTCAACGAATAAATATAGTTTCAACAAATGAAAATAATTCAAACACATGAATATTATTCAAAATTTCGGCAGCATAACGGCAGGGTAGTTAAAACCGGGACCGTCCCTAGTACGGCTCCTCGCTCTACCTTAAAACCTCGCGGTTTTTGACAATGGGGATCATGCATCTAGTTCGCACGCAGGCGGCATGTATATATTTATTTCATTTCCACAAACTAATCCTATGTGGTTTCAACCAAATTTTTCTCAACCACAAATGGGTATTTTTCAACCACAATCAATCAATATCAACCACAAACAATTCCAATCAACCATTCGCTATCAATCAATTTTCACACCAATCACAATCAATAAATATCGTCCATGGTTTGTGGACGAGGGGCGTATATATATATATATATATATATATATATATATAGCAATTCACTTCTATTTCAACACATATATAATTTTTACAACGCATATATATCTTATACATCGAAAGTACAACTTATACAACGCTTATACATGAGGTGTACAACGCTTATATAACTCATACATCGACTATATAATTTATACATCGTCGTTTTCCATATCGTTTATAAATTAGAAATCTCACATTGGGTTCCACTCCACCAAAAATAGCAGAAGGCTCAGAAAAATATGCCGTCTCTTCTAGAATGTAGAAGACGTCCACACGAGTCCACTGTCTCTTGTTTCACTGAATTTCGACAAGAAACGAAAAAGATATGATTTTTCAAAGTTTGCAACGGTTTAAAGGTGTTAAAACGGTTGAAAATAAAACAAGTCGTACCTGAGCTGAAAGGTTCAAAACTAGGTTTGCAATTTTTGATCAAACCATGAATCGATAGGAGGATCGGCCGATGCAGCGACGAAGAGGGGGGAGACGCGCGCCTGCGCGTGGTGGTGGGGGCCCACTCGGTGGTGCTAGGCGGTCGGGGCGGCGGGTTGAAGTCGACGACTTCAGGGAGGTGGTTCTCTCTCCACAGGCCACGAAAAATTCCAAACTTTATATGGATTTGAAGATCTCGAGAAGATCTTCAAAAAGTTCAACTGTGGCATGAGCTAATTCGGCGTGGATTGATCGGAAAATGAATGGGAAGATCTCAAGCGGTTTCCGCCTTCGATCGGGGAGAGAGAAATGAAGATTTTCCCTTTTTTTATTTTAAAAAAATATGATTGGCCGGGGGAGTTTTAAAGGGGTATTCTGACACGACCACCACTCTAAACCCAACGACTGTCGTCCCTAGCGTTTTGCCCCCATTCCGAAGACAATGAGATATGTTTCGTAGGCCCATTCGACTGTTTCAGTCAGTTTTCATTCAATTTAAAATATATAACATTCAATATTCGATTTGAACGTACATTTCAATTTGCCAGGGCCACAAACTGATTCGAAAAATTCCAGAAAAATAAATCTGGCTATGTTTTGACGATACGGTCCCAACAAAACTAGTTTCGTCGAATTCTGAGACCGTTTGCAAAAAGGCCCATTTCTGGTCGATCCAATTTAATTGTAATTGACCAAACACGTTTTCCTTTGCCACGCTCACATACTAGCTTCAAAAATTATGAAATTTGAAACCTAGCAATAACTTCACATCACGGATCCAACAAAAGTGGTTTCGTCGAATTCAGAGGTCGTATGCAAAATGGCTAATTTCACGGGCTATATAAATTCCATAGCGACCTTTCTGAAAATTCATTTGGCCATAACTTTTGCTTTCCGCTATGAAAATTCGATTTTTCAGATTCGTTAGAAAGGTATTCACTAACAGATTTAAATATTTTTGGTTTCACTCAAATCCGTTTTGTTTTGCACCCGGTACAGTCCGACAAAGTTTGGATTCAATTTTTGAAACTGCAGCGCCTTTTCAGGCCTTGTTTATAATTATAATTAATTATATTCGTTTTCAAACGTCGATTCAAACTCACTTTTCATTGCTATTATTTAAAATATTTATTTTAAATATTTAAAATTCATTATTTTAGCCAATTTAAAAAAAAATTGGTTAGAGATTTTCTGGGTCGTTACATGTATGGACAGTCATGTAGTCAGGATTTACAGATACACTAGACGAAGCTTGGAGCATGAGGCTTTAGCAGCATTTTCTAGCTATTATTTATTTCCGTTGTGATGTAAGTGTTATACTCTAATGATGATATGTATATAGAAAAGACCGATTTGTATTTCAAAGTTACATTGTATACTATATTTTATTCGTTCCTCTATGAGATTCGTGTTACTCTGATTTTGTTGTTATATTCTTCTCCTTCTTTTATTCTAATTTTCTATCTTATCTATTCTCACCCTCTAACTTCTTTCTATTGACGTTCCGGTATTTTCGATTCTTGAATAATCCACATGGTGTTGTATGTCGATTTTCTAGGTCGAAAATCTTCACGCCATTACAGCTTTTATAGCTTCCTATTCTTCATTTTCTTTGATAAAAAGTTCCTTTTGAATCATTATTTTCTTCTTCTTTGTTGAGTGTAAAAATCATCCAATGCATGTTATCGAAATTCCTCTCTTGATTCTCAATCATATGCATTTGACTTAGCTCTAAGTGATGTTGATTACGAAGGATGAAAGAGAGGATATTCTTGAAGGAATTAAAAGTTTCTTCAAGATTCTCACTTAAACTATGAATTGGAGAAGCCACGAAATGATAAAATTGAAAATAAAATGAATGGATATTAAGGAGGAATGAAACAATAAAAAATTTATAAAAGAAATGGGTATCTATAGGCTCTGGAATTTGTTTAAAATGAATATAAATAAGTTGGTTGAGATAGTTTTTAGATTAAACAAGTTGGTTGAGACAGTTTTTTGATTCAAACATTTTTGGAAAAATGGAAGTTATATGTCGACATGTGGGGTAACCCATGTCGACATGTCTCTTGCAGATTTTGAGTTTTAAACTTTTGTGAGTTTTTTTTTTAGTTTATATATACTTATTTTTGACACTCTATTGATTATTCCAAAGATGTTTTAGAGGTAATTAATAGAAATATAAGAACTTTATTAATAATTTTAATAACGATACATAAAGACTGGTACATAACAAGAAATGAAATACGATAATGAAAATAGAAACTACTACAACAAGGAAACAATACTAGATTTCAGCGGAGGATGATGAAGATGAAGACTATCCAAGCTTACGACTCACTTGAAAAGTCGGGTGTGTACACGACTTGTGCAGGATCTATAATATGGCTATGCGGAATGTATGTGATAACTTGAGCTATTCAATAGTTACACAGATAAAAATTCACAAACAAGAAATATATCACTAATCGCTATAAATGCAGTAAAGTAAAGTAAAGTAGAGTAACGACACCAGGATTTTTATACTGGTTCGGACCTCCCGTCCTACGTCCAGTCCCGAAGCTCCTCTTCGGCTTTTCACTAAACAACACCCTCGCTTCACCCGGAGGAACAGGTTCACAACTACTTGATTTACGGGCTACAAGTTTACCCACTTGATTTCACGGGCCACAAGCTTACCCACTTGATTTCACGGGCCACAAGCTTACCCACTTGATTTCACGGGCTACAAGCTTACCCACACAGGACAATTACAAGAGTTTGACTTCTGACTGTGTTCTTCTTTCAACACTGATTAGCCAACGATTGAGTACACCCTTCCTATAATCTTATCCTCAAATGAAATTTGATGTTTAGAAAGATTAGGAAGTATAATATCGAATTGAATCACAAGTGTATGAAATATGCTTGGAGATTCAACCGATAAAATGAATGCTTTTTGAGTGCTTTTTGAACGAGAAGAATATTGCAAGATAGATCAGAAAATAGAGAGAAATTTTTGGTTGTTTTGGATGATTGTAAAACCATGTATTTATAGAGATCGAGAGGTTGCAAATGTTGGTGAAAAGATGCATCTAAAAGGAGTGATTATTCATGAAGAAAAAATGGATGCAACTCTTGAAGAAAGAAGATGACTTTTCAATATAACGGTCAAAATTCAAAAACCTGTTGACCTATAGAATTTTATAGGTCGACATGTTTTTAGCCGTTGGAATTCAAAAACCTGTTGACCTATAAAATTTTGTAGGTCGACCTATTTTTGACCGTTACAATTTAAAAACCTGTTGACCTATAAAAAATTGTAGGTCGACATGTTTTCGGTCATATGCATAAAAAATGTCTTCATGAGTAGTATTTTCAAACAATTAGAAGTATGATTATTTGAGGATAGATTTTAACATTTTATAACTCTAAATAATCAACTTCTAACCTATGAAGTCATCTTGTCTTCTTTTTGTCGATGTAGAAGCTTCTTCTTGTCATAAATCAAAATAACCATCGACGCTTCGACTCAACATTCTCCCCCTTTTTGATTGATGACAACCTGGCATAATAAAGGTATTGTTCCTTGTATATTGCTCCCCCTGTATATATGCTCCCCCTGAATTATATAATCTACATATATATAATTCTAGCTCCATGTCATGATTTCCATTGATCTTCACTATGATCTTTATTGATTTCCACTTTGATAAATGTGAATTCAGCTCGTCAATGATCTCTATTTCTATGTTGTCATTAATCAAAATCTTGTGTATCAACATCACTTTCCCTAATAACCTGTTCATCTTTGAAGAGACCATTTCCATCTTTTTACTAAACAATCTCTTTAAAATCTATTGATTTCCGCTATTATCTTTTGATTCTTAAGGAGGACTTTATTGGATGGATTAGAGGTACTAGCGGGATATTCTATACTTTCTAAGGAAGTATTTTCATCTTCTTCCTCGTTGTCAATTTCCATTCCTTCTTCTTCGTCTTCTTCTCGAGTCAACCTTTCCTCTTTTACCGCAAGGGTTTCATATGGTTGAAATACTAGTGGAATCTTCATAAGATTTTTAGAAACAAACTCTTCTTCTTTGAAATCAACTCCAAAAAAGTTGCAAATACGTGAGCTAAATTCCATGATAAAGCGTATTTTGACCCATTGAAAAATCTTTGGCTGAAAATTCATCCAAAATAACTTAAGCACGATTGATGTTAAAATTTCCAAAAATAGAAAAATGAGCTTTACAAACTTTCATTGTAGGATTATTGAAATTTCCCAAATGAGGTGTGATGGTATATTGAAGAAGTAAATTGACAATCCTTGCTTTTGGTCGAAAATATCAGTTTTTGAATTTCAAATGTTCATCATTCTCAAAAATATGGTGAAAGGTCTCTTGGTCATGTTCATTAATTTTGAAATTCAAGAGATTTAATTTTGTGCTCTTACAACCCAAACTATTTCCTAACAGTTTACGTTCCAGAACAATTTGAGTGCCTCTTACACTACTCCAAATTTCATTTTTGTTTCCTTGGTAAAAAACCTCAATTTAAATTAGCATAAAACATCTTGACAAGATTGAGATAGCAAATATAATCATTTTCCTGAGAATCAATCAAACTAAGAACACCATTTTGATTAAAAACACGTTTCAAGTTCATAAGATAGAAAATAGCAAATTTTCCCGTATCGACTTTACCGAAGTTTACATAGTTTATGTAATATTTGATAGCTTTTGGGTAGTTGAAAAGAAAGTCTTTGTTGGCTTTGGATAGCCTCATAGTGCTTGGAGTGCTTGAGGAATCCATTAGACATTTTTTGTGAAGAGTCGACAATAATGAAGATAAATTTGAATACTGAAATAAAGGTGGAAAGAGATGATAAGAATAGATAGATAAATAGAGACTCTATAGGCATGTTCATTGGTAAGAGAACACCTTTTCAGTACATTAGAGTTGGTAAAAAGTTGGAGGAAATTTCAAAAGTTTGAATTCAAACTTTTAATTTGAAATTCTCAGGAGGCATATCGACATGTAGGGTAGGGCATGTCAGCATGTCTTCTATATTTTCAAAAGACATGTGTATTTTCATTATTGATTGTTTATATATATTCAAATATTTATATTCTTATTTATATAATTCCTGAGATTTTTTTAATATAATAATGTTTTTGTTTTAATATTTTATTAAAATAATATTATTTTAAAATTTAAAATTCAAGTTTCAAATATTGAATTTGAATTTAAGAAAATTCAAACAAGGAAGGAAAAACAAATAACCATTAAAGCAATCAATTTAATTAAATTAATATAAATGCATACCTATTTTTAGATCCAATTTCCAGTAAGGCTGTCTCTTCATCATTATTGTTGTCTAAGTCTAAACCTTCAGTTATTGCATTGATTGTTATTGTTTTCTTTTCTGATGATTTATTTTTTCTCCTTTCATGCATCTGGACACCAAAAAACATTAGATTTCTAATTAACTCTTTAATTTTCATAGCACTAATATCATTGATTTCTTCGATTGCTAGAGTCTTTTGATCCCATTCTGGAGTTAATAAATTAAGAATTTTTCCGACTTGGTCTTCCTCAGAATATATTTTTCCTAAGGCCATTAATGAATGCACGATCTCCTAGAACCTACAGTACATATCAGAGGTAGAATCATTCACATTCATTTTAAATAAACTGAAACTGAATGGTTAACATAGATATCTTAGGCTGTTTAACTTTGTTTGTTCCTTCATGAATCACTTGCAAAGTTTTCCAGATTTCATATGCAAACTTACACATAAACACCCCACATTAAATTCATTTCTATCAGCTGAACAAAATAAAATATCCATGGTTTTTGAATTATTTTGTGCAGTAGCCTTTTTCTTAACAGTCCATTGTGCAAAATTAGTTGTGGGTTCAATATACTTTGTTTAAGTGATATTCCAAGTGTCTAATCCTACTGATTGTAATTATATTTTCATTCTACAAAACCGATATGCATAATTACTACTATTAAATAGTGGTGGTCTAACACTGGACTGGCCCTCTATAAAAGAACTAGGATTACTAGTGTTGACATTAAAAGTGTTGGTTGCCATTTAAAACTTTTCAAAAATCAAATTATGGTAACTTTAAACAATAATACTCTAATACTATTTGTTGGGAAATGCAGATTAAGGATCATAAGACACTTAATAATAGATGGGGGTGAACAGTGTTCAGTGAAATTCTGTAGTTTTTATGAATTCAATTTGAATTAGTCAGAAACAGATGTGAATCAAAGATAGTTTACAATCACAGAATCAAATGTGGATGCAGAATTAAAAAGAGAAAGCAGCAAAGGAAAGAACACACCAGGATTTTTATACTGGTACGGAGTTACCCTACGTCTAGTCCACACAACTCTGGTTGATGCAGATTTATTTTCAGTATAATCTTCAAATTACAATCCTCGATTTCACAGGCCACGATGTACACCCCATTTGTTTCCGGAGTACAATGAGACTCAATTGGTTTTTGAGCAACAATCACACCCAGTTGATTTGTACAGGCTACAACCAACCTTTTCAATATCAATTTTGGAAGGAAGACTCGGTATAACTTTGATCTTACGATCTTAAGTACAGAAACTCCTATAACTCTGAATTACACTTGAATCTTTGAGAGAGGATAATAAAATTCAAACTACATTGAACTGGTTAAGTTCTCTTTGAAATTTGGCAAAGTTTGATTATAGAAGCTTGAAAGTTTAAGAGTTTAAAAAGGACAGTATAAAACAAAGAAGAAGGTAAATGAAGTTAGTTATAAAATTTTGAATTTAGAAGCTTATTTATAGTGGTTCAACAGTCATATCCTTTTAGGAAAGGATTTAAACCAATAGCCACAACTTTTGAAATTGGAATTTAAAAATTAACGGTCGATATGGGGGGTTAGTACATATCGACATGCATGAGGAACTTTTTGAAATTTGATTTTTTTTAAACAATGCAAATGTTGTTGAAATAATCAAGGGAATTTTGGAGTTTAAATGTAACAATCCGGAAAATCAGAACAAATTTTAAATTTTTATTTTGGCGATTTTATTGAACTTTGAATATTTAAAACGAATTATTTTAAATAATAACAACAAAAAATTTATTTTTGACGAAGTTAGAACGTATAAATCTATTTTAAATAGATAACGAGCCTGAAATGGCGCGGTAGTTCGAAAATTCGATTTCAAATTTCAAATGAATATACATAATTCATTATAAGTCAGAATTGGACTAAATAAGAACTATTTGAATTTGATGAATATTATCTTCCTAAAGGATGTAATAAACTGAGATTTCGTTTTAGAAGTTGGAAGATATGTCCAGTTTAAAATTCAGAAAAGTCGCTGTGGATTTTTTTTTTTAATATATATATAAAACCCTTAAAAATAGCCATTTTACAAATGACCTCCGTTTCGATGAAACCACTTTTGTTGGATTCAGAATGTCAAGTTCTAGATTCCAATTTTCATAATTTTTGGGATCAATATGTGAGCATGGTGAATTTAAACGTGTTTGGCACTTTCAGTTCTAATTTAATCGACTGGAAAATGGCCATTTTTCAAAGGTCTCTAAATTCGAAGAAATTAGTTTTATTAGGACCGTATCATCAAAACAAAGTCAGAAATAATTATTTTGTAATTTTTAGAGACCATATGTGGCCCTGGTAAATTAAAATGTACGTTCAAATTAAATATATATTGATTTATATTTTAATTTTGATGAAAACTGATCGTAACAATCGAATCGGCTTATGGGACATATTCCATTATGTTCGGAATGGGGGTATTTAGCTAGGAACGATAGTCGTTGGGTTTGATTTGGAGTTCGAATGAAAAATCTCACTTAAATGAATTTAAATAATATAAAAATATATAAATAAATGAGGTCAAAGTGGTCGAAAGGAAACCCTAACTTTATTTCTAATGGGTCGCCATCGTTCTTCACGATTGAACGGCGGATTGCGTTCGATCCTTCTTCCCACTTTTTCTTCTAATATACACAATGAATTTCGATCCTTCCAAATACAAATCTGAAGAGCTTGGCAAGCTCTATAAATCCGTACAGCAAGGACAGGTTATCATGACCTGTTGAGCTCAAATTTTGGGCGTAACTTCACTCCGTTTGCACGCAAATCGGAGATGATGGGGGGTTTGATTCTGATGTGGTTCATGGGGGAGGTGCGCGATGCGGAGGTCTTCGACGTGGTGCGTTAAGATGGTGGTCCGGGTCCCTGGTGATGCGTGCGGTGGCGGTTATTTGATAGGAGCGAGATGGGTTCTCGTTACAGAGAACGAAGAAGAGGGAGAGGGTAATTAAAGTGATTAGTTTATTTAATTTTAAATAAATTAATCAATTTTATAATTAACGTGTAAAATGCCATAACTTTTTGATACCAGGTCCATTTTACAAACCGTCCGATGCGTTGAATTCCTCAGACGAGCACTACAACATGGAGCAATAACAAAAGGAAAAAAGTGAGCTTTTTTTTCCTTTGTGTAATTAATTAATAAATTTTATAACATATAAGAATAAATGAAATTTTAATATATAAATAGATCTGATTTTTATGTAAATAACTTTGTTTTAAAAATAACATGGTTTTAAAAATTAAAGAACAGATTTTTGTAAAAATAAAAATTAGATTTGTTTTAAAAAAATTAGCTTTGTTTTAAAAATAAAAATTAGCTTTGTTTTAAATATAAAAATTAGCTTTGTTTTAAAAATAAAAATAGCATGGTTTTAGAAGAATAAAAAAATGTGATTTTTATTGATATAGTGACAGTATAAAAATTATGATTTTTATATATGAAGTAACGGTTTAAAAATATGATTTTTAATATAAATTTCGTGAAAACAGATTGCGTTGGAACCAGAACATCGAATCTGAGCGAAAATAAAGCACGGCAAAGTGGAAACTGAAGGTGAGAACTCCTCAATATAATTTTCTTTGTACAGTTATTTATTTTATAACTGCATGTATGAACTGCTCCCTGTCGTCCACATACCATGGACGACTTGTTTGGTTGTGTGTTTGGATTGATTTGTTTGTGTGAATTTGGTTTGTGATATGGAATGGAAAATAAAATATTCATGTGTTGAATAAAGTATATAAATAATAAAAATATCATTTTTATTGAATTCATGAACTGTAAATAATATTCATGTGTTGAAATAAATATTTTAGCGTTAAAAATATAATTTTTAACGGATATATGAATGAAAATAAATATCCATTTACACATCAGGTGAATTGTTTATGTACACTCATTTTACTGATATGGATTAGGACGATAAATTTTACACATCGCCCAACTACACAAATAAATTCTGTGTTTGTGGATTGAAACCCCCACACGGGTGTTGGGATGATATTTGACGTACACTAATCCCAAATGTTTAGCTATATGTCGATCGATTGGTTGACAGGCAGTTTAAGCGTTAATTATTTATACTTAATGCTTGTACAGTGTAGAATGCACTCTGGGTGATGGTTAATTGTTTATCGTTGTTGTTCTATACATGCGTTGTATGAAATCCATATAAATAACATTACATGGTAATTGACTGCGTCTGATTCCAGTTCAGAAAGAATGAATATTTTAAAATAACAAATATTTTAAAATAACGAATATTTTAAAATAATATTCAGTAAAGATCAAAATTTGATTTTGATGTCCGATTTGGGATGGATACGAATATATTTAAATATATAAAGCCGTGTTGAATAGATTAACGCCATTTTGACATAAACGATATTTATATTGATTTTATTCATTTTTATAAGGAATATCGAAAAGAAATTGATTTCAAAATATAATATTTTGAAAATTTTATAATTTATATAATAATGATGTAGAATATTCAAATTTGTTTTAAATTTGAATATGAAGTTGAAATCGTTTTTAAAACGAATTTAAAACGATTTATAAATGTAACGACCCGGATATTTCGTCGGTTAAATTTGAATATTTAATATGGTTTTAAATATTAATTTGATAAACTAAATGAATATTTATATTAAGTTATCAGTTTAATAATCAATTTCGATTCAATATCGAATATATTAAATCATCGTAATGCGAAAATATAATTCAGTTCGAGATTTAAAACTGAATTAAATACAGTTCAAACTTCTGTTTGAATTCGAATAATAATGTTTATTTATTATCGCAGAATTTAAATGGTTTGAAATTTAATTTATATCAATTTAAATTAAATATCTGTTCCGGATGATCGAATTGGACTTCGTGACCTATCCTAGTGTGTTCAGAATAGTGTTATAACCCTAGGAACGACCCTTGTTGCGTTCAAAAAGTAGTTAGGAAATTACGGATGGTTTAAATATATACACCTACATTTATAACCATTTAAAATCATTAGGTAGAGAATTGAGCACATCCTCCTTTCCTCACCACAGAATTAAACAGTTGGTGGCCTCTTCCTCTCCATCCGTCGTACCTACCTCTCCTTTATAAAATCAAAGGCCTTTCTCCCTTGAAATCCTCAACACAACTCGCAAATACCTCTTTCCCTTTTCATTTCTTCAATGAAAATCGAAGCCCCTTAAATCACGAAATCCTACCGCAAGGCTCGATAGCAGAAGGGAAGAACTCGCGCAAGTGGGAATCGAGATCAGAAATGGCAAGCTGAAACTGACGTTGTTCTGGAGAGAGGGGGTCCGCGATTTCAGGAATTGGGAAATCGATGTCTGTAGGTGTACCGTTCGGGATCCAAAAATGAACACAAGCGATATTTTTGAACTCCGTGATTTCTGGAACGCGGTCAAAGAGGAGGTGTCGAGCGAGCGACGGTGATGGCTTGGGTTTCAGGTGCGATGTTGGATTTTTGATGGCGTGCATTACTTCTGGTGGAGTTTTGAGGGAAATCAATCACAATAAGGATCATGCATTCCCTGTAGGTGTCAAAGTGGAATCTGAGAAAACAATTTTCCAGTAAGGTTCAAGGTCAGAGAGGTCCGCACCTTTTCTTCAATTCGTTTTGACTATATGGAGCGTTAGTGAGGGAACTCGAGCTCGGGCCAAGGCAGTATTGCTGTTTGGGTAGAGGTAGTGGTTGGTAAAAAGTCAAAGCTAGGGTTATCATGGTTGTAGGGGAAGTCAGTCGGTGGAGTTGTAGGCGTAATCGTTGTCAAGGATGTGAAGATGGTGACAGCGTTCATATAAAAGGAAGGGAGAAGCACTATTTTATTCAGTAAGGATAGTAAATGTTGTTTGGAGCAAATCAAGGGTTGGAATGAATTAAACCAAGATTTTGTCGAACGGAATCAATCGAGCAAATTCATAACTGCAAATGCGAACTAGGATGGATTCAAGTTTTTCCGACACTAGTCGTTTAATTACTGTGAGTAAATCTCACTCACCTGTTAAAATAGAATTATTTTATTTGTTAAAAATAATTGTTTGTTGTTTGTTGAATGCTTTCTGATTGTTTGAAATATATAGTTATTTAGGGTTGACTATTATATATATATTGGGTTGATGATTGGTTGGATTCCCGCAGTCTCATTAGCGGATGCCCGCAGTTTCATAGCGGATGATTTCCCTATGCGCCCCACAAATATATATATTAGTGGATGACCTTCTATACCGCGATATTCTACCGCGAAGTAGAATGGGTATTATTTATGTGCTAACGTCTGTGGATGCAGGAAAACAGGTTGGAGGAATCCAACTGGATTCCTCAAAAATATATTATCTGTTTGTTTATTTGTTTGCTTATATACTGTAACATATGATGTGTTAGAAATCCCGTGAATTGATAACTGACTATTTGGGGTATTTAAATATCACTGCGGCTTGAATATTGATTTATAAAAATATCGAGAAAGGGTATTTGAGATTTAAAAAAAAGGGAATTCTATTTTTATAAATAGAATTTGAAATTTTAATGAACTATAGAAAATATTAACTTGTTTTGAATATATATATAAAACGAGTATTGAATTTATAAACTTTGTTTATAAATCAAAATGTGGGATTTGAATTGAATTTATAAACTTTGTTTATAAGTTTAAAATGTGGGATTTGAATTGAATGTATAAACTTTGTTTATAAATGTATAATGTGGGATTTTAAGTGAAGTTATAAACGTTGTTTATGAATAATAAATAGAATTGAAAACGATTGAATGTAGAAGATTCAAATAGAATTGAAAATGAAATTTGAATGTAGAGGATTCAAATAGAATTGAAAATGAAATTTGAATGTAGAGGATTCAAATAGAATTGAAAATGAAATTTGAATAAAGAAGATTCAAATAGAATTGAATTTGAAATTTGAATATAGAAGATTCAAATAGAATTGAAATGAAATTTGAATATAGAAGATTCAAATGGAATTGAAATGAAATTCAAATATAGAATTTGAATAAGGAAATTGAAACGAAATTCAAATATAGAATTTGAATAAGAGATTTGAAATGAAATTCAAATATAGAATTTGAATAAGAGAATTGAAATGGAATTTGAATATAGGAAATTCAAATAGAATTGAAATAGAATTCAATTAGTTGATAAACAAGTTAAACTTATATTTGAACATGTATAGTCGAATAAAAAGGTGAAATAGGTAAACCAGTTAATTAGCCATTAGTAAATGGATCTTGAATTGAAGTTGAACTTTAGATAAGTAAAGGGGACTGGTAAATTTATATTCGAAATCGAATATGAAACCTGAGTTTGAAAAAGTAGAATTTGATTAGTTTATAAGTAAGTTAAAATATATTTGAACATGTTATACTCAAATATGAAGGTGAAATGGGCAAACCAGTAATTTGAAAATCACTTAACGAACTAAGTTAAAACGATTGGATTAAGTTGAAATGAATTAGAAATGTATGGATATACATGAGACAGGTTTGGAATAAAGTATAGAAGTGAAATAGATAGAGTGCTCGAAAAAAGGTACGTATTTAATTCATATATGAGATTTTATGTGCCGTATCGGCAAGCCGCTTGGCTTTTCTTTTTCTTTTTGAATTGGTGAGGGCCATGGGAGGCTATTTGAAATATCCCGATGCTCCCGGTACAAAGTAGTCATATCTGTTTTGACGTTATAAATGTTATTCGGTCAAGGTCTGAGAGGTAGTTTGTGACGAAAAGGAATTTCGCTCGATCTGACCCAGTCGCTAAACCGATCCAGACCGCTCGAAACCCCTGATCGTTTGAGAACACAACACAGCAGAACGCATACGGAAGAACATTTCATTGTATATTACAACAATGCATCAGATTACAAGAATATACAAAGTATAAACAAATAAATATTACACAGAAATATCAGAGATTTAAATTACATTTAAATACATAGCAGCGGAAAATAATACAATACACAACTATAAGAGATATACGGATACAAAGCTTTCCGAATATCATTCCAGCTGTAAACCAGGATCCTGTGAATATAAATCTGCAAAACCAAAACTACTAGCTGCCCGTGTCAAAATAAGGGCACCCAGAGTTTAGGTTAAAAACAATAAACTCCAGGTCAGTCATGTGACTGGTGTGAGAACTAAAACAGTTAATCTTTATTTTTAAAGTTAGGCAAATCAAGGGACCACGCCGTATAACACGGAACGGGTTTCCTCCCAAGAGTACCAGTGCATAAAACAAACAGCGCAATGCTAAATAAAGAAAAATGAAGCTGTTATAAGACCCAGGTCCTATCACACAATGCAACGCAAGCCGGGGGATAGGGTTTTCCCTTATAACAGCCAAAGAATGCTTGATACGTTTGAAACAAATCATTTGATACTATAATAAGTGCATAGTGTATAAAACAACTTCAAATCATAAGTATCAATCATAGGCGGCATGGGTACCATATATCATGTCTCCATACTAGTTCTACAATTAAAACCGCAAATGTCGTATTGGAAGTTGGGTTATCATTTATGGTATGAACCGAGGCTAGGGGCAAGATCCTCACCGATTCGAGACGCTCTAGCCCGTGTCTCAGGCAAGCGCGCAGGCAAGCCTTGGATCGTCAGGGCCGGTCCACCGATGTGGATTATTATGCCTGAACACTACGTTTCCCCGCCCTTTGGGGCGTAAGCCTGGCCCGTCAGCCGACCAGAAGCATCGGCCGAAACCGATATCACGAGGCGCCTCGCTTTTCAGCAAGTAATAATAAGCAACATCCACATGAGTCAAACTCGTCAGCCAGTTCAAGCACTGACGCCACTCCTAACTAGAAAGAAACGCATGTCCTCCCTGATGTCCGTCTCCCGTTTTTGGTTCATACCGGGTGTGATACTCGCGAATCAGCGTTACACAAAGCTACGCCACACAAGGCCGTGCTTTGATCATCTACCACAAGACTTTGCTTTTCAACAAAATCCTTGATCCATGCAACTCAGCATGCCACATTGTCAGTCCATACTGTACCACTGATTTCTGCCAATATATAACCTCTAGGCTCGTAGGTCTCAGAGAAGGGTGTATAGCAAGAGAATAAATTCTCTGCCACCAAACAGATATATATTTAGCAGAGATCACCAAATACAGTATAAAGGAATACAACGTCAGACACACTATCCATTTACAAGTCCGTTCTGGGTCTGAACGAAACCGGAGGCACCTTGTACCTCGCATATCCATCGATCTCCAAGTACGTCTGGACGATCACCAACTGTTTCCATCTTCTTGGGTGTACAGCCCAATCAAGATCGTCAGTAATCACCCAAACGACGTGAAGACTTCCGGTCTTCGACCACCGTCTTCATCTTCGACTTATCGTCGTATCAGTTATTCAGAATGGGATAAACCCGGTCTTTCCAAATAACTCGTGTATACTTTAAATAAGTGTTACACAAACACAACATACGCCTCATTCCAATTCATCAGTCACTAACCGTAAATTAATCAAGAGAATAATCCCCCAAATATTAACCCCGAAGGCCGAAACCAACATCAGATCAATATCCAGAAAACCGTTCTGCTTAGCTAATCGACAGTTAGTTTCTAAATTTCACATTCATAGGGAGAGGTTCCCATTAATTTTATCCAAGATAAATTTTTGGAATTTATTCTTTAATCTATTTTTGAATATCGATTCTACTAGTCGGGATTAACGAATCTTACCGAAGTAATCATTTGTTTTAATTTCCCAATCCCAACCTATTCATCCCATGAAGTAAAACTGGTAGTACTTCATATCTAACACCACAGTGTTATCGGTAAAGTCAATTACCATTTCACGTTCAAATCTAATTAAAGATTTAACTATCGCCTGGAGTAAAACTGATGATACTCCATTCTCGATTTTTTTAATCTAATTAAAGATTCATTAAAACTCCACTTAGTTTTAATCGTTAACTGGGTTAAAGAACCAATGTCATTTAAAACACGGCCCACAATAAACCCAAAATCACATTCATTAATTATCGGGTTAAAGAACAAGTGTTATTTAAAACGCTGTTCACGATAAACCCAAAAATCAATATCAATTATATTCCAATTAAATATTATTTAATTGGTACACTTCATTAAATCTAAATAAAAAGATTTAATCTTTTCTCAACTGGGTTCAAGAACAGTGTTAATGAAGACACCATTCACGACAAACCCAAATCACATTTGATATTAAACACAAGGCTCTGAATAGAAAATATACCGGCTTATATTCAATATCAAATTCTACGACTAACAAATATCGTATTGGAAATAACGATATATACATATCTTTCAAATTCCCATAACAATATCTGTATCATCACGAAATCCAACATCGAAATAATCCAAAGACAATTTCGATTCAAATCCATTCCAATATAATTATTGGAAATTCTGGTTATTTTTAAAACCCTTTTCAAATTCAATTTATTTATTTAAAAATAAATAGAATTATAATTCTAGTTCAAAACTAGTTTACTTCGATAAAAAACTATTTTTATCTTTTCAAATATGGAGTTTTTCATCCCAATTCTTCTCAAATCATTTCTTATGATTTTACACAAATTATTACTATTTTTAATAATTTTATCAAGGCCCGTACAGTCGATTTCCATCAACGGCCATCAAACTGCACTTACAGCGACCTTTTTCGAATTTGATTTGGATGTATCTCCAAATCCAACCGTTAGATTTCAAATTTCTAACATTCGTTAGAAAGCTCTTTTCGATACGAACCCAACGGTTCCGGTTTTAGGAGAATCCGACGGTCGGATCTCCCGTAATGTCCGTTTGAAATAAATGGTCGAAATTCACGAACTGCCGCGGCGCGGCGCGTTCTATTCAGGCCATTATATTATATATATAATATATATATAATATATACTTCGTCGATTTCAATTCGAAACGTGCTTTATAAATCGTTTTAAATTCCTTTCAAATCGATTTCAATTCAATTCATTTATATTCGAATTCAATTTCAGTTCGATTTCAATTCGAATTCATTTCTATTCCATTTCAATTCGAATTCATTTATATGCAATTTCAATTCAAGTTCATTTATATTCGAATTTCAAATCATTTCAGTGTATTTCGAATTTCAAATCAATTCAGTGTATTTCGAATTTCAATTCACTTTAAATATAATTCGAATTTCAATTCACTTTAAATATAATTCGAATTTCAATTCACTTTAAATATAATTCGAATTTCAATTCATTTCAATTTCAAATTTATTCAATATTCATTGAAGAATGAATAAAATCGATATAAATATCGTTCACGTCGAAATGGCGTCAATCTAACCAACACGGCTTCATATGTTTCAATTTTCAAATATTCTATTTCAAATATTTCTATTTCAAATAATTTTATTTCAAATATTTTTATTTCAAATATTTCTTTTTCGAAACTGGAATGAGGCCCAATCAATTACCATATAATGTTAATTATATGGATTTTCTACGACACATGTATAAAATAACAACGATGAATAATCAACCATCATCCAAAGTGCATTCTACACTGTATAAGCATCAAATATAAATATTCGACGCTTATAACAGTCTGTCAATCAATCGATCGACATACAACTAAACAATCGAGATTAGTGTACGTCAAATATCATCCTAATACCCGTGTGGGGTTTCAAACAATCAAACACAGATTTTAGTTGTGCAGTTGGGCGATGTGTAAAATTTATCGACCCAATCAATATCAGTCAAATCAGTGTATATAAACAAATCGGCCGATTTGTTTATAAATATTTATTTATTCATTTTCACGTTAAAAATTATATATTTTAACGATAAAACATTTTATTTTAACACATGAATTTCTATTCAGTTCATTTATTCAATAAATGTTATTTTTATCTTTCTAACATATTTTAGAAAATTTCGGCGGCATAACGGCACGATACTAGAAACGGGACAAGGCCTAGCCTTATCCCCGGTCTAGTGAAGGCCCACGCCATTCACACATCAATCAAATCAATTTCATTTCACCAAACAATCAAATTCAAATCAAATCAACTATCTAATTTATGCAACCAAACAAACAAGTCCATGGTCTGTGGACGATTGTGTCGGGTGCTACTAAACACCGTCTGCATCCTAGTATATATATATATAACTAGAAAAAGAAATTGAAAGGTGAGAAATTCTCACTGATAGCTGTCCAATCATCTTGACTCTTCTTTGATAGAGATCTTCATCGTTATCGCATTTTTGTCATCTTCGTTGCTGTAGCCACTACATATGTAAAAATCGAATTTTTACTTTGTTATTCAATATATAAAAATCGATTTTTTACTTTGCTATTCAATATATAAAAATCGAATTTTTATTATGCTATTCAATATATAAAAATCGAATTTTTACTTTGCTACTATATAGATAAAATTTATATTTTCACATCGATGTTCATATCGTAAAGATTATATTTTTATCACGCCATTCTTCATATAAAGATTTCGCCTTTTCAATTTCATCACTATAAAAATCACATTTTTATTTTGCTACCTATATAAAGATGATATTTTTAATATTCCTATCACGTAAAAATTATATTTTTACTTCTCTACATAAACAAAAATCATATTTTTATATCATCTATATAGTAAAGACTATATTTTTAATACTTTTAAAAATATAAAAATCATATTTTTATTCTTCAAAAATGTAAAAATCATATTTTTTATTCTTTAAAAATATAAAAATCATATTTTTATTATCGCTTCATACAGTTAAAAATAATCTAATCTTTTTCATTTAAAAAAACAAATCTTTTCTAATCGAACTTTTATTTCATAATCCTATGTATCAAAAGGAAAAATCAGTTTTAATTCCTAACAAAATCAGTTTTTATATAATCTAACAATCAGTTTTTAAAATAAATAAAAATCAGTGAAACTTACAGGGGGGGCTTTGGCTGCGTCGGTCGTCGGCTGCGGAGGGGAGAAGGGGGCGCTGCTCTCACCAGTGGCGGTGCGTTCATCAGCGTGGCGGCGCGCAGGCGAGAGGGAGGGGCTAGGTCGAGGCGACGGCGGATTTTGGGTTCCAGCGGGTTTTTAGGCTGCGGTTGGAGGGGGAAACAAAGGGGAGGAGGAGGGGGGCTCGATGAAGGGGGCGGCGGCACTCAAGGAGGAGGAGCGGCGGCTGCTCCGCCCCGTCCTTCTTCTTCTTTTCTTTTCTTTTATTTTGAAAAATGAATTGAAAATGTCGGGGGGCCTGGGTAGTTAAGGGAAGAAAGGGTTTTTATTTTATTTTTATTATTTAATTATTTTATTTTCTAAAAAGTTGACTTTTACATACGACCTCTAAACGAGGTCCACCGCCTGTCGTCCATAGCTAATTACCCCCATTCCAAACACAATGGGATATATAACGTAAGCTGATTCGATCGTTTCGATCAGTTTTCATCAAAATCAACATATAACTCTATATATTGAATTTGAACGCGTATTTCAATTTACTGGGGGCACATACGAACTTTAAGAATTCCCAAAAAATATTTTCTAGCTTCGTATTGACGATACGGTCCTAACAAAACTAGTTTCGTCAAATTCTGAGACCATTTGAAAAATGGCCATTTTCCAGTCGATTAAAATCAACTGAAACTGGTCAAACGCGTTTTCTTTTGCTACGCTCACATATTGATTCGAAAAATTATGAAATTTGAAACCTAGCAATAATTTGACGTCACGGATCCAACAAAACTGGTTTCGTCGAAATCCGAGGTCGTTTGCAAAATGTCCATTTTTAAGGGCCTGAATTCCATAGCGACTATTCAGAATTTTCAACTGGACATATCTTTTGATTCCCGCTATGAAATCTCGATTTTTCGGATTCGTTGGAAAGATATCATCAATTAGATCCTAATGTTTTTGGTTTCACTAAAATCCGGATTGTTTTGCACCCGGTACATCCAATTGAAGTTTGAAATCGAATTATCGAACTACCGCGCCATTTTCAATTCTGTTTATAATTATATATAAATATTTATATTCTAACGACGACGTATATAATATATACGTTCGAATTCTATTCAAAATTAATTTCCGTCAATATTATTTAAAATAATTCATTTTAAATAATCAAAATTCGCTAAAATTGCCAAAATAAAAATTTTAAACTGGCACAGTGTAAGTGTGGCACAGTGGAAGTGTGGCACAGTGGAAAGATATGCTATTGTTTGATAAGAGGTCAGTGGTTCAAGGTTTATCATGACCAAAGTGGCATCATTCAAAAATTTTAAACTGGCCCAGATTTTCGGGTTGTTACATAGTTATACCCCAACTTGATTGATTTCGTTATTAACAAATAAATAGTAAGATTTCAGGCTCGAAGCTCAATGTTGAATAAGAGATAGTTGAATATAGTATTTGGGTTGTCGTAACGATGTTTTACACAACATCTGTTTTAACCCAAATAAATGTAAGCTTGGAAATAGGAAAATAAATATTTCCTAAGTATGGAAAATAAAGGAAGGCGATATTCGGAAATGTTTTCCAAATAACGTAAAGGCCAATATGGTTATTGAAAATATTTGGTTAACAAATATTGATAAAGAAATAGAGAAGTGGTTTAATTAATGGAATATTAATTAAGGGCTCGGTGATTGTTTGATAATCGGATGAACACTTGTTTTCTTCGATAGTTAAATCATCGACTATCGAAACACTTGTTTTTGTTCGATAGTTAAATCACGGACTATCGAAGTTTTGACCATCGTTGTCAACATGGAGAGACCGGTTGGTTATTATCCGAAGAACCACTCCGTATTGGCAGTAGCGTTGTGAATCATATTATATGAAGATAATCGAAAACGGAGTAGAGTGCAAGGACTTTTTCTGTTAATAGAAATAATACCTTCGGTTCATCCTGTTCCTGGGTGACTTGTATGGATGAATGTCTGACAGGTATTTCCAGAAAGGTCACGTACATTGATTTCTTCAACCGTACCAAGAGTGGAAGCGGAGAAGAAAACTTCTTTAGCTAACACGTAATGTACTGTTGTAGACGTCAATTAGTGATTTTCGATGGATCTGAACATGTGGCATTCGAAGTGAATCTGATGTGATGATAAGGCGTAACCTCAAGCCTCATCAACGGGTAAATGACAGAAATCGGGCAGGCAGCATGGCTATGTAGGTCGCACCTATTAGGGTGTATAATCACCTGATCTAGAGTTTCATTTACTTCTAAAAATCTATTGTCGATGCTGTCCCATTCGGGAAACGGTTGTTGATCCCAACCGTTGGTGATATACATTCGATACACTAAAGCAAAATGAGTGGTCGGTCATGTGTGGCTGAGTTGCAAGATGTTCTTGTTGAACTCGGTGTATTCTCCTCTAGAGATATACCAGCGGAAGGTGGTTCCATACCTTGTCATAGTTGGAAATCCATTACCCAATACGTGCTTGTGGTTTTGATTGTATACTATGTATGTAGAACGTGAGATGAAAGCGTTTCTGCTGGATGATTATTATATTGTGGTTGATAGACATTATTATAATATCAAAAGGTTTTTGATATAAAGATATTTTGGATTCTCATAAGGGAAAAACCCGTTCCGTGTTATACGGCGTGGTCTTATGAGATATCATTTAGTTTCTGAAACTGTTATAAACTGTTTACTCATACCAGTCCCATGACTGACCCGGAGTTTATTTTGTTTTGTTCTACCTAAACTCTTGGGTGCCTAAATTTGTACGGGCAGTCAAGTAGTTCAGGATTTTACAGATCTATCTAAAGGAGCATGGAGCAGGAGGCTTCAGCGTTAGTTATATGGAGTTTTGTTCCGCTGTGTTGTAAGTGTTGTATTCTGATAAGTGAATGTTATACAGTTGAAATTTTGTATTTCAAAAGTTATGATATATTATATTTTGTTCCGCTGCGATGTGAGATTCTGTGTTGTTATTTCTGTTCTTCTTCTACCCTTTTCTTCTAAAAAAAATGTTTCGTATTTTCGTGATATTTGGGTTGGACGTATGATGTATATAGTCAACTCTGATGTTATGGAAATTGCGGGTCATTACAGTTGGTATCAGAGCTTAGGTTGAACGAATACCTAGGCTTGTTGGAATGTGCTCATTAGAGATAGGGTCAGTAGCACCCTAGAATGAGTTGAGTGTATATATATATACGAGAGTGCGTATTTTTTATTTGATATAAAATCTATTTTATATTGTGTTGACTAGTCTGTTGAGTGAATTATGAATTCTGGTCGAATCGTGGGACGCCACGACGTCGATAGGAGTTTATAAACACTTGAACATAAGATTGGACACGATATTGTTTTATATAGTTAAGTTGATTGTTAGGATTATAATCAAATTAGATTATAAAACAGAAATAGTTATACATAACCAATGGAATTTGTATATGAAATCAAATATACAAATAAGATAAATTGAAATTGAATTCCAACCAGAATTCAGAATTTAAAATCCTGGGAAGTTGGAAAATATTTTCTGAATTTTATTAAAATAATATAGCTTTATTTTGGAAGGATTTTTGAATAATTGAATGGATTTTGAATATGATAAAGCACTGAACTCACTTCAGTGGCTGGGAAATAATTCTGATGATGATCGCAACATCATCAGTGTTCATTTTCGAGTTTCTAAGTGATGAATTGCTGCCTTAGAAAAGTTTTTGATGGAAATTTATTTTTGGAAAATAAGTTGTTGGAAAATTCAAATGTTTTGAATTTGAGATAGATATGAATATAATTATATATTTATATTACTTCAAAGGAATTTTGAAATGGGAATTGGAATATAGATTTCAAATAGAAGTGAAATGGGAATTGGAATATAGAACTCAAATAGAAGTGAAACGGAATTTGAATATAGAATTTCAAATAGAAGTGAAATAGATCGGAAATATTATGTTGAAATGAAAAAATGGATTTGATATATATTACAAATATATCATAATGGAGTTGAATTTTTTTATAAACAAAGTTAAAACGTTTATATTTATAAATATAATTAAAACGAGCTCGCCGTAGCGCGGTAGTTCGTAAATTGGCGATTCGAACTCCAATTTAGTATACAGAACTCAATTGAAATCGGAATTCTTTGAAACAAGAATCATCGGGACCGGTTGAACAATAGTTTTCTAATGAAAGAGAAAAATCTGGATTTCGTCGTATAGATTTTGAGATATGCCAAAATCAAATTTTTAGAAAAGCAGCGCCAGAACCATTATAAAACCATAACGGTTTAATTAAATAAATAAAAGGATTTTTAGGAAATAAAATCCGAATTGGCATTTGAAAAATCCAGACTGGAGATATAAAATAAATATAAACTCCAGTGAAGTAAGTGAAATGATTTTTAAGACAAAAATCATATTTTAAATGGTTAAATAGAATTAACTAAATTGGAAAATAATTAGTTAAAGGAAATTTGAATCGAAATTGGGTTTTTGGATAAGTGAAAGAGATTGAGGATTTATATTCGAAATCGAATATATAACTCGAGTTGAAAATATAATTAGATTAGTTTATAATTAAGTGGACATATATTTGAACAAGTTATATTCAAATAAAAAAGGGTGAAATAGGCAAAACAGTTAATTAGCAACTAGTTAATGGGAATTTGAATGATTGAAATTAAATTTAACTTAAGTAAGTTAAATGGATCGAAATGAATAAATTGAGTAAAATCAATGTGAATGAAATATGAATTGGGTGTGAATAAAGGAAAACCAAAAGAAAATATATTTGTAAAACAAATATAAAGGAAATATATTTGTAAAACAAATACAAAGGAAGTTATGTGCAAACAAATAGAAGGAGAAATATTTGTAAAAACATTTACAAATAGTATTTAAAAGGGAATATTTGTAAAACATTTACAAATAGATTAAATGGAAGTATTTATTTATAGAAAATAAATAGAATGTTATAAATGGGATATTTATTTGTTAAATAAATAGAATTTAATCAAAGGGATATTTAGAAGATGAATAGAAAATGGAAATCTGTTTTTAACAGATAAATAGAAAGGATTAATTTATAAATAACAGTTTATAAATAAAATTAAATATTTATCATTCGATAAATGGAATATATAAGTCTGAACTTATATAGAGAAGAGATATTGGTTTTTAACACCGATAGTTTTAAATATAAGGGGTACACAACACCTGTATAAGTGAAGTAACGTTATTAAAGAGAACATTTATAAAGTGAAGAACCGTTACTAAAAGTAAATCTTTAAAAATGAATAAACGTTATCCAATAGGAGTTATTCGAATAGGAGAAGTCGATTAGAGTTAGAAATAATCGATTAGAGTTAGAATAAATCGATTAGAGTAAGAATTAACTAGTTAGAGTTAATCAGTTAGGGTTAATCCGTAGAGTTAATTGAATATTAGTTATTCGATTAGAATTTATCGAATACTTGTTATTCGAATTAAGAGTTAACCAGATAGAGTTAATTGAACATAGTTAATCGAATAGGATTTAATTGAATGTTAGTTATTCAATTAAAGTTGATAGAATATAGTTATTGAGATAGAGTTAGTCAAACATAGTTACTCAGGATAAGTTGCCAATTCGTACGACTGCTAGCGTAATTCACAGGGCTGCAGATAGCCTAGGGCGGTCGGATGTTTCCTGAGGGAATCAGGCGTAACCATTGTGATCGCTGCGATCTAGAGTCAAGCGAAAGGAGTTAATCGAATATTAGTTATTCGAATAGAATTAAAGGGAGTTAATCAAATATAGTTTATTCGAATAGAGTTAAAGGAGTTATCGAATATAGCTTATTCGGAAGGAGTTTAGTGAAAAGAGCTAATCAAATAGGGTTAAGTGATAAGAGCTAATCAAATAGGGTTAAGTGATAAAAGCTAAATCAAATAGGGTTATGTGATAAAAGCTAAATCAAATAGGGTTAAGTAATAAAAGCTAAATCAAATAGGGTTAAGTGATAAAAGCTAAATCAAATAGGGTTAATCGATAAGAGCTAAATCAAATAAGAGTAAATTGAATAGAGTAAATCGAATATAGTTTATTCGAAGAAAGGATTTCGAATCTAGTTATTCGAAAGAGTGATTATCGAATATAGTTATTCGAAGGGAGGAGTTATCGAATAAGGATTTATTCGAAAGAGAGTTACGTAAGGAAGTTTGAAATGTTGAGTATCAACATAAGTAAGATTTTGAAAAGTCAATGGGTTTGTAGCACTTTTTCTACCTTAGCAATTTCGAGAACGAAATTATTTTAAGTGGGGAAGAATGTAATGACCCGGATATTTCGTCGGTTAAATTTGAATATTTAATACGGTTTTAAATATTAATTTGATAAATTAAATGAATATTTATATTAAGTTATCAGCTTAATAATCAATTTCGATTCAATATCGAATATATTAAATCATCATAATGCGAAAATATAATTCAGTTCGAGATTTAAAACTCAATTAAATACAGTTCAAACTTCTGTTTGAATTCGTATAATAATATTTATTTATTATCGCAAAATTTAAATGGTTTGAAATTTAATTTATATCAATTTAAATTAAATATTTGTTCCCGATGATCGAATTGGACTTCGTGACCTATCCCAGTGTGTTCAGAATAGTGTTATAACCCTAGGAGCGACCCTTGTTGCGTTCAAAAAGGAGTTAGGAAATTATGGATGGTTTAAATATATACACCTACATTTATAACCATTTAAAATCATTAGGTAGAGAATTGAGCACATCCACCTTCCCTCACCACAGAATTAAACAGTTGGTGGCCTCTTCCTCTCCATCCGTCGTACCTACCTCTCCTTTATAAAATCAAAGGCCTTTCTCCCTTGAAATCCTCAACACAACTCGCAAACACCTCTTTCCCTTTTCATTTCTTCAATGAAAATCAAAGCCCCTAAAATCACGAAATCCTACCGCAAGGCTCGACAGCAGAAGGGAAGAACTCGCGCAAGTGGGAATCGAGATCAGAAATGGCAAGCTGAAACTGACGTTGTTCTAGAGAGAGGGGGTCCGCGATTTCAGGAATTGGGAAATCGATGTCTGTAGGTGTACCGTTCGGGATCCAAAAATGAACGCAAGCGATATTTTTGAAATCCGTGATTTCTGGAACGCGGTCAAAGAGGAGGTGTAACAACCCGTAAAATGCGGGCCAGTTTAAAATTTTTATTTCGGCAATTTTAGTGAATTTTGAATATTTAAAATGAATTATTTTAAATAATATCGACGAGAAATTTATTTTGAATAGAATTCAACGTATATATTTATACGCGTCGTCGTTAGAATATAAATATTTATATATAATTATAAATAGAATTGAAAATGGCGCGGTAGTTTGATAATTCGATTTCAAACTTCAATTGAATGTACCGGGTGCAAAACACTCCGGATTTTAGTGAAACCAAAAACATTATGATCTAGTTGATAATATCTTTCCAACGAATCCGACAAATCGAAATTTCATAGCGGGAATCAAAAGATATGTCCAGTTGAAAATTCTGAATAGTCGCTATGGAATTCAGGCCCTTAAAAATGGGAATTTTGCAAACGGCCTCGGATTTCGACGAAACCACTTTTGTTGGGTCCGTTATGTAAAATTATTGCTAGGTTTCAAATTTCATAATTTTTCGAATCAATATGTGAGCGTGGCAAAGGAAAACGCGTTTGACCGGTTTCAGTTGATTTTAATCGACTGGAAAATGGCCATTTTTCCAACGGTCTCAGAATTCAACGAAACTAGTTTTGTTAGGACCGTATCGTCAATACGAAGCTAGAAAATATTTTTCGAGAATTTTTAGAGTTAGTATGTGACCCCGGTAATTTGAAAAATACGTTTAAAATTCAATATAGTGATTTAAATGTAAATTCAACGGAAACTAATTCAAACGATCGAATCAACTTGCGATACATATCCCATTGTGTTCAGAATGGGGGTGAAACGCTATGGACGACAGGCGGTGGGCCTCGTTTCGAGGTCGTATGTAAAAGTCAACTTTTTGAAATATAAATTAATTAAATAAATTAAAATAAACTTTACATAAACCCCCCCCCTAGCTTTTCTTCCCAAATCAGAATGTTCGAAACAAAAAAAAAAAAAAGGGAGCTGAAGGAAACGCGATGGACCTCCTCCCATCGGCGCTCGCAGTCGCGCCCAGCAGTGGCCGCCGCCGCCCTGGCGGAGCTCCTCTGGCCTCACCACCCGCCGCCGCCACCTTCTCCCCCAGCTCTCCCTCTCTCCTCTAAAGCGATGTGCCCCTCCCCTAACTAAAACCCTAGCCCCCTTTTCTCGCTACAACCCCCTTCCCTCCTCCGATTAGCGGTAAGTCCCTTTCCTTTTCTGATTTTGTTTCATTTTAAGTTATATAATCAGTTTTTGTTTATACGAAAAGGTGAGTTTTTTTTTGTGATAGAAAAGGTGAAATTTTTATGATAGGAAGATTAAAAATATAATTTATATAATATAGGAAGATTAAAGATATGATCTTTATAGTATAGGAGGTAAGATAAAAATATGAACTTTATTTTTATCATGAAGGAATGAAAATAAAAATTCGATTTTTATACTATAGAAAGAATAAAAATATAATTTTTATAAGGTAGAAGCATTAAAAATATGATTTTTATATATTGAACTTCGAAATAAAAATAGGATTTTTATATATTGAACTTCGAAATAAAAATAGGATTTTTATATATTGAACATCGAAGAAAAAAAAATTCGATTTTTATATATTGAATAGCATAGTAAAAATTCGATTTTTAAATATATGAAGTGGTTATAAAAATATGATTTTTAAATTGAAAGTGAATAAATAAAAATGTGATTTTTATTTTAAAGACATCAAAATATAAAAATGTGTGATTTTTATATATGTAGTGGCTACGGGCAACAAAGGAGATGAAAAGGCGAGAACGACGAAGATCTCTGCAATAGGAGTGTCGTGGTATTGGATAGCTTTCTGTGAGAACTTCTCACCTTTCAATTTCTTTTTCTAGTTATATATATACTAGGATGCAGACGGTGTTTAGTAGCACCCGACACCCGTCATCCACAGACCATGGATGGCTTGTTTGTTAAAATTGTTTGGTTGAGTAGTTGGTTAGTTTGTTGGGTTTGAATTGAATTGTTTGGTGAAATGAAATGGATTTGATTGATGTGTGAATGGCGTGGGCCTTCACTAGACCGGGGATAAGGCTAGGCCTCGTCCCGTTTCTAGTATCGTGCCGTTATGCCGCCGAAATTTTCTAAAATATGTTAGAAAAATAAAAATATCATTTTTTTATTGTGTAAATGAACTGAATAGAAATTCATGTGTTGAAATAGAATATTGTATCGTTAAAAATATAATTTTTAACGTGGAAGTGAAATAAAATAAAATATTCATTTACAAACCGGACGGTTTGTTTATGTACACCTATTTGAAGGACATTGATTGGGATGATAAATTTTACACATCGCCCAACTGCACAAATAAAATCTGTGTTTGATTGTTTGAAACCCCACACGGGTGTTGGGATGAAATTTGAAGTTCACTCATCCCGATTGATTAAATATGTCGATCGATTGATTGACAGGCTGTTATAAGCGTAAGATATCTATATTTGATGCTTATACAGTGTAGTGCACTTTGGTTGATGATTGATTATTTTTCAATGCTATTATATACATGTGTTGTATGGAATCCGTATAATTAACATTATATGGTGATTGATTGGGCCTCATTCCAATCGGGAAAATAAGGAATATTATAAAAGAAAATTCATGTGTTGAATATAAAAATAGTCATGTGTTGACGATGTTCATGTGTTGAGTGAAATATTTTATACAATGAAATTTACATCTTTATCATAATTAAAATTAGAACTACTTCCTAGTAGAAGTATAATTAAAAATCAAACGATAGATACCTTAGTTTTATAAAATATTTTACATAACAAAAATAGTGAGGTGTTGACAGTACTCATGTGTTGAGATTAGTCGTGTGTTGAAACAAATATAGATTCATGTGTTGAATAGAACAAATATTCATTTGTTGAATAGAATAACGAATTATTGAAATATAAATCCGTGTTGATTAGAGATGCGTTATTTTGACGCGAACGATATTTATATCGATTTTATTCGTTTTATAATGAATATTGAAAAGTGATTTCAAAATTAAATATTTTGAAATGAAATTCAAATTGAATTAGATTAAAAATTGAAATTGAAATTCTATTGAATCAATTGGAAATGAATTCGAATCGAATAGAAAATGAATTCGATTCGAATTGAATAGAAAGTGAATTTGAATTCGAGTAAAATAGAAATGAATTCAAATTGAATTAGATTGAAATTGAAATTTAAAACGAACTGAAAGTGAATTGAAATCAATTTGAAACGAATTCGAATTAGATCAAATAGAAAGTAAATTCGAATTGAATTGAATTGAAACGAATTTGAATTTGAATTTGAATTGAATTGAAACGAGTTAGAATTTGAATTGAATTGAAATGAACTCGAATTGAATTGAAATCAAATCGATTTGAAATTGAATGTAGTGTTGAAAGGGTTTTGAAAACGAATTTAAAACGATTTATAAAATTCGTTTTAAAAGGAAATCGACGAAATATATATTATATATATTATATATATAATATAATGGCCTGAATAGAACGCGCCGCGCCGCGGCAGTTCGTGAATTTCGACCATTTATTTCAAACGGACATTGCGGAAGATCCGACCGTCGGATTCTCCTAAAATCGGAACCGTTGGGTTCGTATCGAAAAGAGCTTTCCAAGGATTATTAGAAATTTGAAATCTAACGGTTGGATTTGGAATTATGTCCAAATCAAATTCAGAAAAGGTCGCTGTAAGTGCAGTTCGATGGCCGTTGATGGAAATCGACTGTACGGGCCTTGATAAAATTATTAAAAATATCTATAATTTGTGTAAAATCATAAGAAATGATTTGGGAAAAATTGGGCTGAAGAATTCCACATTTGAAAGGATAAAAATAGATTTTTATCGAAAAGAACTAGTTTTGAACTAGAATTAAAATCAATTTATTTTTGAAATAAATAAATTGAATTTGAAAGTGATTTTAAAAATAATAAATATTTCCAATACGTGGATTGGACTGGAGTTGAATCGAAATTATCTTCGGGATATTTCGATGTTGGATTTCGTGACTATACAGATATTGTTATGGGAATTTGAAAGATATATTTTATATCGTTATTTCCAATACGATATTTGTTGGTTTCAGAATTAGATATTGAATATAAGCCGATATATTTTCTATTCAGAGCCTTGTATTTAATATCAAATGTGATTTGGGTTTGTTGTGAATCGTGTTTTAGATGACGTTGGTTCTTTAACCCAGTTAAAGGCAAGATATCGATTTTTGAGAAGATTAAAACTAAGTGGAGTTTTAATGAATCTTTAATTAGATTAAAATGTGAATTGATAATTTAAATTATCAAATCTGAAAGGTGATCGAGAATGGAGTACCACCAGTTTTGCTCCAAAGCGATAGTTAAATCTTTAATTAGATTTGAACGTGAAATGGTAATTAATTTTACCGATAACACCGTGGTGTTAGATGTGGAGTATTACCAGTTTTCTCCATGGGATATATAGGTTGGGATCGGGAAATAAAATAAATAATTACTTCGGTGTGGTTCGCTAATCCCGACTAGTTTGGAAAACCATGATATGGTTTGAAATGATATCCAAAGGAAGATTAAAGAATAAATTTAGAAGAATTTATCTTGGATAAAATTAATGGGAACATTTCCCTAAGAATGTGTTGTTGTGAATAAAAGAATATTCTGAATTGGAATGAGGCGTTTGTTGTGTTTGTGTAACATTTGTTTATCATATACGTGGGTTATTCAGAAAGGCCGGGTTTATACCCATTCTGAATAACCGATTCGACGAGATGTCGAAGATGAAGACGGTGGTTGAAGACCGGAAGTCTTCACATCGTTTGGGTGATTACTGATGATCTTGATTGGGCTGTACACCCAGGATGAGGGAATCAGTTGGTGATCGTCCAGACGTACTTGGAGATGGATGGATATGCGAGGAAAGTGCCTCCGGTTTCGTTCAGACCCAGAACGAACTTGTAAATGGATTGTGTGTCTGACATTGGGTTTTATTCTGTGTTGATTGATCTCTATTAAATATACATCTGTTTGGCGGCGGAGAATTTATTCTCTTGCTTAACGCCCTTCTCTGAGACGTACGAGCTCAGAGGTTGTATATCGATGGACATCAGTCGCATGGAGTGAATTGCCAATGTGGCATGCGTAAGTGGCAATTGATCAAGGCTTCTGTTGAAAAGCAAAGTCTTGTGGTTGATGATCAAAGCACGGCCTGTGTGGCGTAGCTTTGTGTATAACGTGAATTCGCGAGCCTCACACCTCGGTATGAGTCAAAAACGGGATAGTGACTGCAGGGAGAGCACGACGTTTCTTTCTAGCTAGGGTGGTGTCAGTGACCTACCAGCCCTGACATTTATATACTTTTCACCTGTGTGGTTGTTGGATACGAGGCGCCTCGGATATAGGTCTGTAAGGACCGGGAAACGTGTGTTCAGGAATTGCCAATCCTCAAAAGTAAGAGAGGACCGGCCCTGAAGATCCAAGGATCATAGTGGGGTCCTGGGACATTTGCTAGAGTGTCTCGAATCGGAGAGGAGCTTGCCCCTTGCCTCGACTCATGATGGAATCCAATTTCCAATACGTGTATTGCGGTTTTAATTGTAGAACTAGTATGGCGACATGATAGATGGTACCCATGCCGCCTATGATTGATATTTATGATTTGAATTGTTTTGACACTATACACTTATAATAGTATCAAATGATTTGTTTTAAACGTACCAAGCATGTTTGGCTATTATAAGGGAAAACCCTATCCTCCGGCTTGCGTTGCATTGTGTGATGGGACCTGGGTCTTATAATAGCTTCATTTTTCCAAAAAGCATTGCGTTGTTTTGTTATATGCACTAGTATTCTTGGGAGGAAACCCGTTCCGTGTTATACGGCGTGGTCCCTTGAATTACTATCTTTAAAGTAAAGTTTTAAATAACTGTTTTAGTTCTCACACCAGTCACATGACTGACCTGGAGTTTATTGTTTTAACCTAAACTCTGGGTGCCCCTATTTTCCGCACGGGCAGCTTGTAGTTTTGGTTTTGCAGATTTATATTCACAGGATCCTGATTTACAGCTGGAACGATGCTCGGAAAGCTCTGTATCCGTGCATTACTTCTAGTTGTGCTTTTGTATTATTTTCCGCTGCGATGTATTTAAATGTAATTTAAATCTCTGATATTTATTAAATGTAATTTATTCATTTATACTCTGTATATTCTTGTATCTGATGGAATTGTTGTAATAACAATGAAATGTTCTTCCGTATGCGTTCTATTTTGTCTTGTCCTCAATTCTATCCGTGCTTTCCTTCACGGGGAAGTTCGGGTCATCTCAGTTTGGTATCAGAGCTTTGGTTTACAGAGCTCGAGAACAAGACACATTAGAACCATACGAAAGAATTCATCAGATATTGGATTAGCAATATCCAATTAGAATGACTCGTTAGAGATAGGATCAGTAGTATCCTAGAACGAGTGTGAAGAGTATATATTTCAAATGAAAACAATTTTGTTTTGAAATTTAAACCATTTTAATCATATATGAATATTTATTTATTTTGAATATGGACAATCGAGTATATATAGATTTCGCGTATACGTGTCATGAACGTATAGTCGAAGTTTTAATATACTGGATAGATATGGAGTCACATTCTAGACACCCGAAGATGATTCTGATGATTGTAGCTACATCATCCGTATTTATGTTCGTGTTTCGAAGGTGTGATTTCTATATATTTCCATTAGACTGGTGTGAGAACCAAAACTAATATAGTTAGAACACGTTGTTGTGAATTGGCATCAAAACATGATTTTTTGTATATGTATCAAAATTATGAATTTGAAATGTTAATTCACTAATTGATTGATGTTTGTGTTGTTTGTTTAATTGTTTGCTAATTTTGAACCATTTATGCCTAATTGAACCAAATATTGAATTGTATTGAAAATTGGTCGCATTTGCTTGCATACATGTATATCTTTTGAACAGGTCATAGCAAGGAGGCTAGAGCAGAGAATAAAATTTGTTTGCCCGATAAATAGGTACATGTTTACTACATAATTACTGTTTTGTTTGGGTGATGATGATTTTATGAGCCTATTGGCTAGCCGCTTGGCTTTTTCTTTTTCTTTTTGAGATCTGAAGGACCGGGGAAGCCATTTGAGATTTCCCGATGCTCCCATTACAGGGGAGGTTATGGCGAAATTTCTCGAAAATTTAGGGTGTTAGCCAAATTTTTGAAAATTTGAAAATTCTCAGAAACTGAAAAGTTGGAGAATGGAAGCCAGATCGAACATAGTGTTGAATAATCAATCCACTTTCGACTTTGTTCCTTTTCGGGGACGAAAAGTTTTAAGAGGGGGAGATTGTAACAACCCGTAAAATGCGGGCCAGTTTAAAATTTTTATTTCGGCAATTTTAGTGAATTTTGAATATTTAAAATGAATTATTTTAAATAATATCGACGAGAAATTTATTTTGAATAGAATTCAACGTATATATTTATACGCGTCGTCGTTAGAATATAAATATTTATATATAATTATAAATAGAATTGAAAATGGCGCGGTAGTTTGATAATTCGATTTCAAACTTCAATTGAATGTACCGGGTGCAAAACACTCCGGATTTTAGTGAAACCAAAAACATTATGATCTAGTTGATAATATCTTTCCAACGAATCCGACAAATCGAAATTTCATAGCGGGAATCAAAAGATATGTCCAGTTGAAAATTCTGAATAGTCGCTATGGAATTCAGGCCCTTAAAAATGGGAATTTTGCAAACGGCCTCGGATTTCGACGAAACCACTTTTGTTGGGTCCGTGATGTAAAATTATTGCTAGGTTTCAAATTTCATAATTTTTCGAATCAATATGTGAGCGTGGCAAAGGAAAACGCGTTTGACCAGTTTCAGTTGATTTTAATCGACTGGAAAATGGCCATTTTTCCAACGGTCTCAGAATTCAACGAAACTAGTTTTGTTAGGACCGTATCGTCAATACGAAGCTAGAAAATATTTTTCGAGAATTTTTAGAGTTAGTATGTGACCCCGGTAATTTGAAAAATACGTTTAAAATTCAATATAGTGATTTAAATGTAAATTCAACGGAAACTAATTCAAACGATCGAATCAACTTGCGATACATATCCCATTGTGTTCAGAATGGGGGTGAAACGCTATGGACGACAGGCGGTGGGCCTCGTTTCGAGGTCGTATGTAAAAGTCAACTTTTTGAAATATAAATTAATTAAATAAATTAAAATAAACTTTACATAAACCCCCCCCCCCCTAGCTTTTCTTCCCAAATCAGAATGTTCGAAACAAAAAAAAAAGGGGGGGTTGAAGGAAACGCGATGGACCTCCTCCCATCGGCGCTCGCAGTCGCGCCCAGCAGTGGCCGCTGCCGCCCTGGCGGAGCTCCTCTGGCCTCACCACCCGCCGCCGCCACCTTCTCCCCCAGCTCTCCCTCTCTCCTCTAAAGCGATGTGCCCCTCCCCTAACTAAAACCCTAGCCCCCTTTTCTCGCTACAACCCCCTTCCCTCCTCCGATTAGCGGTAAGTCCCTTTCCTTTTCTGATTTTGTTTCATTTTAAGTTATATAATCAGTTTTTATTTTATAAAAATCAGTTTTTGTTTATACGAAAAGGTGAGTTTTTTTTTTGTGATAGAAAAGGTGAAATTTTTATGATAGGAAGATTAAAAATATAATTTATATAATATAGGAAGATTAAAGATATGATCTTTATAGTATAGGAGGTGAGATAAAAATATGAACTTTATTTTTATCATGAAGGAATGAAAATAAAAATTCGATTTTTATACTATAGAAAGAATAAAAATATAATTTTTATAAGGTAGAAGCATTAAAAATATGATTTTTATATATTGAACTTCGAAATAAAAATAGGATTTTTATATATTGAACTTCGAAATAAAAATAGGATTTTTATATATTGAACATCGAAGAAAAAAAATTCGATTTTTATATATTGAATAGCGTAGTAAAAATTCGATTTTTAAATATATGAAGTGATTATAAAAATATGATTTTTAAATTGAAAGTGAATAAATAAAAATGTGATTTTTATTTTAAAGACATCAAAATATAAAAATGTGTGATTTTTATATATGTAGTGGCTACGGGCAACAAAGGAGATGAAAAGGCGAGAACGACGAAGATCTCTGCAATAGGAGTGTCGTGGTATTGGATAGCTTTCTGTGAGAACTTCTCACCTTTCAATTTCTTTTTCTAGTTATATATATACTAGGATGCAGACGGTGTTTAGTAGCACCCGACACCCGTCATCCACAGACCATGGATGGCTTGTTTGTTAAAATTGTTTGGTTGAGTAGTTGGTTAGTTTGTTGGGTTTGAATTGAATTGTTTGGTGAAATGAAATGGATTTGATTGATGTGTGAATGGCGTGGGCCTTCACTAGACCGGGGATAAGGCTAGGCCTCGTCCCGTTTCTAGTATCGTGCCGTTATGCCGCCGAAATTTTCTAAAATATGTTAGAAAAATAAAAATATCATTTTTTTATTGTGTAAATGAACTGAATAGAAATTCATGTGTTGAAATAGAATATTGTATCGTTAAAAATATAATTTTTAACGTGGAAGTGAAATAAAATAAAATATTCATTTACAAACCGGACGGTTTGTTTATGTACACCTATTTGAAGGACATTGATTGGGATGATAAATTTTACACATCGCCCAACTGCACAAATAAAATCTGTGTTTGATTGTTTGAAACCCCACACGGGTGTTGGGATGAAATTTGAAGTTCACTCATCCCGATTGATTAAATATGTCGATCGATTGATTGATAGGCTGTTATAAGCGTAAGATATCTATATTTGATGCTTATACAGTGTAGTGCACTTTGGTTGATGATTGATTATTTTTCAATGCTATTATATACATGTGTTGTATGGAATCCGTATAATTAACATTATATGGTGATTGATTGGGCCTCATTCCAATCGGGAAAATAAGGAATATTATAAAAGAAAATTCATGTGTTGAATATAAAAATAGTCATGTGTTGACGATGTTCATGTGTTGAGTGAAATATTTTATACAATGAAATTTACATCTTTATCATAATTAAAATTAGAACTACTTCCTAGTAGAAGTCTAATTAAAAATCAAACGATAGATACCTTAGTTTTATAAAATATTTTACATAACAAAAATAGTGAGGTGTTGACAGTACTCATGTGTTGAGATTAGTCGTGTGTTGAAACAAATATAGATTCATGTGTTGAATAGAACAAATATTCATTTGTTGAATAGAATAACGAATTATTGAAATATAAATCCGTGTTGATTAGAGATGCGTTATTTTGACGCGAACGATATTTATATCGATTTTATTCGTTTTATAATGAATATTGAAAAGTGATTTCAAAATTAAATATTTTGAAATGAAATTCAAATTGAATTAGATTAAAAATTGAAATTGAAATTCTATTGAATCAATTTGAAATGAATTCGAATCGAATAGAAAATGAATTCGATTCGAATTGAATAGAAAGTGAATTTGAATTCGAGTAAAATAGAAATGAATTCAAATTGAATTAGATTGAAATTGAAATTTAAAACGAACTGAAAGTGAATTGAAATCAATTTGAAACGAATTCGAATTAGATCAAATAGAAAGTAAATTTGAATTGAATTGAATTGAAACGAATTTGAATTTGAATTTGAATTGAATTGAAACGAGTTAGAATTTGAATTGAATTGAAATGAACTCGAATTGAATTGAAATCAAATCGATTTGAAATTGAATGTAGTGTTGAAAGGGTTTTGAAAACGAATTTAAAACGATTTATAAAATTCGTTTTAAAAGGAAATCGACGAAATATATATTATATATATTATATATATAATATAATGGCCTAAATAGAATGCGCCGCGCCGCGGCAGTTCGTGAATTTCGACCATTTATTTCAAACGGACATTGCGGGAGATCCAACCGTCGGATTCTCCTAAAATCGGAACTGTTGGGTTCGTATCGAAAAGAGCTTTCCAAGGAATATTAGAAATTTGAAATCTAACGGTTGGATTTGGAATTATGTCCAAATCAAATTCAGAAAAGGTCGCTGTAAGTGCAGTTCGATGGCCGTTGATGGAAATCGACTGTACGGGCCTTGATAAAATTATTAAAAATATCTATAATTTGTGTAAAATCATAAGAAATGATTTGGGAAAAATTGGGCTGAAGAATTCCACATTTGAAAGGATAAAAATAGATTTTTATCGAAAAGAACTAGTTTTGAACTAGAATTAAAATCAATTTATTTTTGAAATAAATAAATTGAATTTGAAAGTGATTTTAAAAATAATAAATATTTCCAATACGTGGATTGGACTGGAGTTGAATCGAAATTATCTTCGGGATATTTCGATGTTGGATTTCGTGACTATACAGATATTGTTATGGGAATTTGAAAGATATATTTTATATCGTTATTTCCAATACGATATTTGTTGGTTTCAGAATTAGATATTGAATATAAGCCGATATATTTTCTATTCAGAGCCTTGTATTTAATATCAAATGTGATTTGGGTTTGTTGTGAATCGTGTTTTAGATGACGTTGGTTCTTTAACCCAGTTAAAGGCAAGATATCGATTTTTGAGAAGATTAAAACTAAGTGGAGTTTTAATGAATCTTTAATTAGATTAAAATGTGAATTGATAATTTAAATTATCAAATCTGAAAGGTGATCGAGAATGGAGTACCACCAGTTTTGCTCCAAAGCGATAGTTAAATCTTTAATTAGATTTGAACGTGAAATGGTAATTAATTTTACCGATAACACCGTGGTGTTAGATGTGGAGTATTACCAGTTTTCTCCATGGGATATATAGGTTGGGATCGGGAAATAAAATAAATAATTACTTCGGTGTGGTTCGCTAATCCCGACTAGTTTGGAAAACCATGATATGGTTTGAAATGATATCCAAAGGAAGATTAAAGAATAAATTTAGAAGAATTTATCTTGGATAAAATTAATGGGAACATTTCCCTAAGAATGTGTTGTTGTGAATAAAAGAATATTCTGAATTGGAATGAGGCGTTTGTTGTGTTTGTGTAACATTTGTTTATCATATACGTGGGTTATTCAGAAAGGCCGGGTTTATACCCATTCTGAATAACCGATTCGACGAGATGTCGAAGATGAAGACGGTGGTTGAAGACCGGAAGTCTTCACATCGTTTGGGTGATTACTGATGATCTTGATTGGGCTGTACACCCAGGATGAGGGAATCAGTTGGTGATCGTCCAGACGTACTTGGAGATGGATGGATATGCGAGGAAAGTGCCTCCGGTTTCGTTCAGACCCAGAACGAACTTGTAAATGGATTGTGTGTCTGACATTGGGTTTTATTCTGTGTTGATTGATCTCTATTAAATATACATCTGTTTGGCGGCGGAGAATTTATTCTCTTGCTTAACGCCCTTCTCTGAGACGTACGAGCTCAGAGGTTGTATATCGATGGACATCAGTCGCATGGAGTGAATTGCCAATGTGGCATGCGTAAGTGGCAATTGATCAAGGCTTCTGTTGAAAAGCAAAGTCTTGTGGTTGATGATCAAAGCACGGCCTGTGTGGCGTAGCTTTGTGTATAACGTGAATTCGCGAGCCTCACACCTCGGTATGAGTCAAAAACGGGATAGTGACTGCAGGGAGAGCACGACGTTTCTTTCTAGCTAGGGTGGTGTCAGTGACCTACCAGCCCTGACATTTATATACTTTTCACCTGTGTGGTTGTTGGATACGAGGCGCCTCGGATATAGGTCTGTAAGGACCGGGAAACGTGTGTTCAGGAATTGCCAATCCTCAAAAGTAAGAGAGGACCGGCCCTGAAGATCCAAGGATCATAGTGGGGTCCTGGGACATTTGCTAGAGTGTCTCGAATCGGAGAGGAGCTTGCCCCTTGCCTCGACTCATGATGGAATCCAATTTCCAATACGTGTATTGCGGTTTTAATTGTAGAACTAGTATGGCGACATGATAGATGGTACCCATGCCGCCTATGATTGATATTTATGATTTGAATTGTTTTGACACTATACACTTATAATAGTATCAAATGATTTGTTTTAAACGTACCAAGCATGTTTGGCTATTATAAGGGAAAACCCTATCCTCCGGCTTGCGTTGCATTGTGTGATGGGACCTGGGTCTTATAATAGCTTCATTTTTCCAAAAAGCATTGCGTTGTTTTGTTATATGCACTAGTATTCTTGGGAGGAAACCCGTTCCGTGTTATACGGCGTGGTCCCTTGAATTACTATCTTTAAAGTAAAGTTTTAAATAACTGTTTTAGTTCTCACACCAGTCACATGACTGACCTGGAGTTTATTGTTTTAACCTAAACTCTGGGTGCCCCTATTTTCCGCACGGGCAGCTTGTAGTTTTGGTTTTGCAGATTTATATTCACAGGATCCTGATTTACAGCTGGAACGATGCTCGGAAAGCTCTGTATTCGTGCATTACTTCTAGTTGTGCTTTTGTATTATTTTCCGCTGCGATGTATTTAAATGTAATTTAAATCTCTGATATTTATTAAATGTAATTTATTCATTTATACTCTGTATATTCTTGTATCTGATGGAATTGTTGTAATAACAATGAAATGTTCTTCCGTATGCGTTCTATTTTGTCTTGTCCTCAATTCTATCCGTGCTTTCCTTCACGGGGAAGTTCGGGTCGTCTCAGTCGAGCGAGCGACGGTGATGTCTTGGGTTTCAGGTGCGATGTTGGGATTTTGATGGCGTGCATTACTTCTGGTGGAGTTTTGAGGGAAATCGATCACAATAAGGATCATGCATTCCCTGTAGGTGTCAAAGTGGAATCTGAGAACACAATTTTCCAGTAAGGTTCAAAGTCAGAGAGGTCCGCACCTTTTCTTCAATTCATTTTGACTATATGGAGCGTTAGTGAGGGAACTTGAGCTCGGGCCAAGGCAGTATTGTTGTTTGGGTAGAGGTAGTGGTTGGTAAAAAGTCAAAGCTAGGGTTATCATGGTTGTAGGGGAAGTCAGTCGGTGGAGTTGTAGGCGTAATCGTTGTCAAGGATGTGAAGATGGTGACAGCGTTCATATAAAAGGAAGGGAGAAGCACTATTTTATTCAGTAAGGATAGTAAATGTTGTTTGGAGCAAATCAAGGGTTGGAATGAATTAAACCAAGATTTTTTCGAACGGAATCAGTCGAGCAAATTCATAACTGCAAATGCGAACTAGGATGGATTCAAGTTTTTCCGACACTAGTCGTTTAATTACTGTGAGTAAATCTCACTCACCTGTTAAAATAGAATTATTTTATTTGTTAAAAATAATTGTTTGTTGTTTGTTGAATGCTTTCTGATTGTTTGAAATATATAGTTATTTAGGGTTGACTATTATATATATATTGGGTTGATGATTGGTTGGATTCCCGCAGTCTCATTAGCGGATGCCCGCAGTTTCATAGCGGATGATTTCCCTATGCGCCCCACAAATATATATATTAGTGGATGACCTTCTATACCGCGATATTCTGCCACGAAGCAGAATGGGTATTATTTATGTGCTAACGTCTGTGGATGCAGGAAAACAGGTTGGAGGAATCCAACTGGATTCCTCAAAAATATATTATCTGTTTGTTTATTTGTTTGCTTATATACTGTCACATATGATGTGTTAGAAATCCCGTGAATTGATAACTGACTATTTGGGGTATTTAAATATCACTGCGGCTTGAATATTGATTTATAAAAATATCGAGAAAGGTAATTTGAGATTTAAAAAGAAAAGGGAATTCTATTTTTATAAATAGAATTTGAAATTTTAATGAACTATAGAAAATATTAACTTGTTTTGAATATATATATAAAACGAGTATTGAATTTATAAACTTTGTTTATAAATAAAAATGTGGGATTTGAATTGAATTTATAAACTTTGTTTATAAATTTAAAATGTGGGATTTGAATTGAATGTATAAACTTTGTTTATAAATATATAATATGGGATTTTAAGTGAAGTTATAAACGTTTTTTATAAATAATAAATAGAATTGAAAACGAAATTTGAATGTAGAAGATTCAAATAGAATTGAAAATGAAATTTGAATGTAGAGGATTCAAATAGAATTGAAAATGAAATTTGAATGTAGAGGATTCAAATAGAATTGAAAATGAAATTTGAATAAAGAAGATTCAAATAGAATTGAATTTGAAATTTGAATATAGAAGATTCAAACAGAATTGAAATGAAATTTGAATATAGAAGATTCAAATGGAATTGAAATGAAATTCAAATATAGAATTTGAATAAGGAAATTGAAACAAAATTCAAATATAGAATTTGAATAAGAGATTTGAAATGAAATTCAAATATAGAATTTGAATAAGAGAATTGAAATGGAATTTGAATATAGGAAATTCAAATAGAATTGAAATAGAATTCAATTAGTTGATAAACAAGTTAAACTTATATTTGAACATGTATATTCAAATAAAAAGGTGAAATAGGTAAACCAGTTAATTAGCCATTAGTAAATGGATCTTGAATTGAAGTTGAACTTTAGATAAGTAAAGGGGACTGGTAAATTTATATTCGAAATCGAATATGAAACCTGAGTTTAAAAAAGTAGAATTTGATTAGTTTATAAGTAAGTTGAAATATATTTGAACATGTTATACTCAAATATGAAGGTGAAATGGGCAAACCAGTAATTTGAAAATCACTTAACGAACTAAGTTAAAACGATTGGATTAAGTTGAAATGAATTAGAAATGTATGGATATACATGAGACAGGTTTGGAATAAAGTATAGAAGTGAAATAGATAGAGTGCTCGACAAAAGGTACGTATTTAATTCATATATGAGATTTTATGCGCCGTATCGGCAAGCCGCTTGGCTTTTCTTTTTATTTTTGAATTGGTGAGGGCCATGGGAGGCTATTTGAAATATCCCGATGCTCCCGGTACAAAGGAGGTTATGGCGAATTTTTCCGGGAATTTAAGGAGTTAGAATATTTTTAAGATAATTTGATAGTTAGAAATCAACGTATCGATATATATAGAAGTCGATAAGGAAGCGAACTTAAAAATAGAATAGTATAATAAAAAAAGGAAGACTAGGAATAAAATCTCGTAAGAATAGAAAGAGAAAGTGTATACGTGTTTAAAAGTGAAGAAGTAGTTGTGTGGTATTGATTATTCGAGTAAGTAGTCATATCTGTTTTGACGTTATAAATGTTATTCGGTCAAGGTCTGAGAGGTAGTTATACCCCAACTTAATTGATTTTGTTATTAACAAATAAATAGTAAGATTTCAGGCTCGAAGCTCAATGTTGAATAAGAGATAGTCGAATATAGTATTTGGGTTGTCATAACGATGTTTTACACAACATCTGTTTTAACCCAAATAATGTAAGCTTGGAAATAGGAAAATAAATATTTCCTAAGTATGGAAAATAAAGGAAGGCGATATTCGGAAATGTTTTCCAAATAACGTAAAGGCCAATATGGTTATTGAAAATATTTGGTTAACAAATATTGATAAAGAAATAGAGAAGTGGTTTAATTAATGGAATATTAATTAAGGGCTCAGTGATTGTTTGATAATTGGATGAACACTTGTTTTCTTCGATAGTAAAATCATCGACTATCGAAACACTTGTTTTTGTTCGATAGTTAAATCACGGACTATCGAAGTCTTGACCATCGTTGTCAATATGGAGAGACCGGTTGGATTATTATCCGAAGAACCACTCCGTATTGGCAGTAGCGTTGCGAATCAGATTATATGAAGATAATCGAAGACGGAGTGGAGTGCAAGGACTTTTTCTATTAATAGAAATAGTACCTTCGGTTCATCCTGTTCCTGGGTGACTTGTATGGATGAATGTCTGACAGAGTATTTCGAGAAAGGTTACGTACATTGATTTCTTCAACCGTACCAAGAGTGGAAGCGGAGAAGGAAACTTCTTTAGCTAACACGTAATGTACTGTTGTAGACGTCAATTAGTGATTTTCGATGGATCTGACAATGTGGCATTCGAAGTGAATCTGATGTGATGATAAGGCATAACCTCAAGCCTCATCAACCGGTAAATGACAAAAATCGGGCAGGCAGCATGGCTATGTAGGTCGCACCTATTAGGGTGTATAATCACCTGATCTAGAGTTTCATTTACTTCTAAAAATCTATTGTCGATGTTGTCCCATTCGGGAAACGGTTGCTGATCCCAACCGTTGGTGATATACATTCGATACACTCAAGCGAAATGAGTGGTCGGTCATGTGTGGCTGAGTTCCAAGATGTTCTTGTTGAACTCGGTGTATTCTCCTCTAGAGATATACCAGCGGAAGGTAGTTCCATACCTTGTCATAGTTGGAAATCCATTACCCAATACGTGCTTGCGGTTTTGATTGTATACTATGTATGTAGAACGTGAGATGAAAGCGTTTCTGCTAGATGATTATTATATTGTGGTTGATAGACATTATTATAATATCAAAAGGTGTTTGATATAAAGATATTTTGGATTCTCATAAGGGAAAAACCCGTTCCGTGTTATACGGCGTGGTCTTATGAGATATCATTTAGTTTCTGAAACTGTTATAAAATGTTTACTCATACCAGTCCCATGACTGACCCGGAGTTTATTTTGTTTTGTTCTACCTAAACTCTTGGGTGCCTAAATTTGTATGGGCAGTCAAGTAGTTCAGGATTTTACAGATCTATCTAAAGGAGCTTGGAGCAGGAGGCTTCAGCGTTAGTTATATAGAGTTTTGTTCCGCAGTGTTGTAAGTGTTGTATTCTGATAAGTGAATGTTATACAGTTGAAATTTTGTATTTCAAAAGTTATGATATATTATATTTTGTTCCGCTGCGATGTGAGATTCTGTGTTGTTATTTCTATTCTTCTTCTACCTTTTTCTTCTAAAAAAAAATGTTTCGTATTTTCGTGATATTTGGGTTGTACGTATGATATATATAGTCAACTCTGATGTTTCGGAAATTGCGGGTCATTACAATACAACACGTTTCGAATTGAAATCGACGAAATATAGAATATAGATATATATATTATACATATTCAATGGCCTGAATAGAACGCGCTGCGCCGCTGCCGTTCGCGAATTTCGACCATTGACTTCGAATTGACGTTACGGGATATCCGACCGTCGGATTCTCCTAAAATTAGAACTATTGGGTTCGTATCGAAAAGATCTTTCTAACAAATATTAGAAATTTGAAATATAACAGTTGGATTTGGAATTATGTCCAAATCAAATTTGGAAAAGGTCATTGTAAGTGCAGTTCGATGGCCGTTTATGGAAATCGACTGTACGGGCTTTGATAAAGTTATTAAAAATATCAATAATTAGTGTAAAATCATAAGAAATGATTTGGAAAGAATTGGGATGAAAAATTCCATATTTGAAAAGATAAAAATATATTTTTATCGAAATGAACTAGTTATGAACTAGAATTATAATCCAATATTTTTAAATAAATAAATTGGAATTGAAATGGTTTTAAAAACAACCAGAATTTCCAATATATGAATTGGAATGGATTTGAATCAAAATTATGTTCGGAATAATTCGATATTGGATTCTGTGATTATACGGGCATTGTGGAGGAATTTTGAAGATATATATATCGTTATTCCAATACGATGTTTGTTGAGTTCAAAATTTGATATTGAATATAAGCCGATATATTTTCTTTTCAGAGCCTTGTATTCAATATCAAATGGGATTTGGGTTTGTCATGAACGGTGTCTTCACTAACACTGTTTTTAAACCCAATGGAGTTAAGGAAATTTGAAACTAACTGGAGATTAGCTAAGTTGAATGGTTTCCTGGGTATTGATCAGATGTTGGTTACGGCCTTCGGGATTAATACTTAGGGAAGTGTTCTCTTACTAATTTACGATTAGAGACTGATGGAATGGTGTCTTCATTAACACTGTACTGAAACCCCGTGTGAAAAGAATAAGTCTTTTAACTAAGATTTAAAGAAGAATTGCCAATTAATGAACATTTAAATGGAATTGAAATGGAAAGTCAATCGGGTTTATTGTGAACTGTGTTTTAATGACATTCGTTCTTTAACCCGATTTGCAGTGAAAAGCGATTTGGAATTTATAAATCTTTATTCTAAGATTTAATGGAATTTCCAAAGTAAAGTTTTCCAGTTTAGTAAAATAAATTGGAATGGAATGGGATTCGAGTTGATAATAATCGAAATGAACTTCTATGAAGACTGATAATATATATGGAATTTAAAAGGCTTTGCCGTTATTCCATTTATAACTTTAGTTGGATACGGAAATTGATATCGATTATATATTGGTTTGTTTTTCCGAGAAAATAATGGAATGTGATTTAGGGTTTATCGTGGACTGTGTTTTAAAAGACATTAGTTCTTTAACCCAATTAAGGATAGTATTTATTTCTTGAATTGGAAAAATCATTAAGTAATAATTGTTGGAAACTAAAACTGAATTAGAGTTTTAAATGAATCTTTAAATAGATTGAAAGGTGAATTTGATAACTAAAATTATCAAATCCAAGAAATGATCGAGAATGGAGTATCACCAGTTTTGCTCCAAGCGTTAGTTAAATATTTAATTAGATTTGAATGTGAAATGGTAATTAATTTTACCGATAACACCGTGGTGTTAGGTATGAAGTATTACCAATTTTACTTCATGGGATAAATAGGTTGGGATTGGGAAATTAAAACAAATGATTACTTCGGTAAGGTTCGCTAATCCCGACTAGTTTGGATAAACCATAATTTCCAAAGGAAGATTAAAGAATAAATTTAAAGATTTTATCTTTGATAAAATTTATGGAACCTTTCCCAAAGGATATGAATATTTAAATAAAAGAGTATTCATAATTGGAATGAGGCGTATGTTGTGTTTTTATAGCACTTGTTTATCATATACGCGAGTTATTCAGAAAGACCGGGTTTATCCCATTCTGAATAACTGAATTGGCGATGAGTCGACGATGAAGATGGTGGTTGAAGACCGGAGGTCTTTACAACGTTTGGATGATTACTGATGTCTTGATTGGGCTGCACACCCAAGACAAGGTAATAAGTGGTGATCATTCCAGACGTACTTGGAGATCAATCGGATATGCGAGGGCCTCTCTCCTGTATTGGACATACGGGATGAGGAATAAGGTGCCACCAGTTTCGTTTAGACCCAGAACGAACTTGAAAATGGATGTGTGTCTGACATTGGATTTCACTCTGTGTGATTGATAGACATCGGTTACATAGCGTGAATTGCCTATGTGGCATGCTGAGATGCAAATGATCAAGGCTTCTGTTGAAAAGCAGAGTCTTATGGTTGATGATCAAAGCACGGCTTTAATATAGCATAGCTTTGTGTAGCGTTAATTCGCGAGCCTCACACCCTAGTGTGAACCAGAAATGGGAGAGGACATCAGGGAGGGCATGTGTTTCCTTGTAGCTAGGAGTGGTGTCTGGGCTTTGCACGCCCAAGAATTTTACTTATGTGGATGATGGAAAGCAAGGCGCCTCGGATATATCGGCACTGCGGGGCCGATGGATGGTATGGTCTTTATACAAACCAGACTTACGCCCCATAGGGTGGGGAAACGTAGTGTTCACGCATTTTTATCCACATCGAGTGGACCAGCCCTGACGATCCAAAAGCTTGACAGAGTACTTGCCTGAGACACGGGCTAGAGCATCTCCAAGCAGTAAGGGCGATCCCTTGCCTTGGTTCACAGACGGAAATCCAACTTCCAATACGTGACATTGCGGTTTTGATTGTAGAGCCTAGTATTGGCAACATGATATATGGTACCCATGCCGTCTAGGATTGATACATTTATATTTGAAGTTGTTTTATACACTACGCACTTATAATAGTATGGAATGATTTGTTTTAACGTACTAAGCATGTTTGGCTATTATAAGGGAAAATCCTATCCTCCGGCTTGCGTTGTATTGTGTGATGGGACCTGGGTCTTATAATAGCCTCATTTTTTCAAAATGCATTGCGCTGTTTTGTTATATGCACTGGTATTCTTGGGAGGAAACCCGTTCTGTGTTATACGGCGTGGTCCCTTGATATATCTGATTTAAAGTAAAGTTTTAAATAACTGTTTTTGTTCTCACACCAGTCACATGACTGACCTGGAATTTATTGCTTTAACCTAAACTCTGGGTGCCCCTATTTTCCGCACGGGCAGCTTGTAGTTTTGGTTTTGTAGATTTATATTCACATGATCCTAGTTTACAGCTGGAATGATATTCGGAAAGCTCTGTATCCGTATATTCTTTTCAGTTGTGTTTTGTATTATTTTCCGCTGCATTGTAACTTGTAAATCTCTGATATTTAGTAAATGTGTAATATTTATTCATACTCTGTATATTCTTGTATTCTGATGAAATTGTTGTAATAAGCAATAAAATGTTCTTCTGTTTGTGTTCTGATTTGTCTTGTCCTCAAAGCAATCCGGGCTTTCCTCCACGGGGATGTTCGAGTCGTTTCAGTGGTATTAGAGCTTTGGTTTAAAGAGCTCGAGAACAAGACACATTGGAACCAAACGAAAGAATTCATCAGAGATTGGATTAGCAATATCCAATGAGAATGACTCGTTAGAGATGGGATCAGTAGTATCCTAGAATGAGTTGGAAGAGTGTTATTTTAAAATAAAAGTGAAAAACAAATTTTGTTTCAAAAATTTAACTTTATTATTCGTATTTGAATATATTAGATTGAATTTGGACAATCGAGTATATGGAGATTTTGAATATACGCATAATTAACGTGTATTCGAGGCCTCAAATATACTAGATAGATAGAGAATCACACTCTAGTCGCCCGGAGATAATTCTGATGATGCCCGGGCATAATCAGCATTTGTGTTCGAGTTTCAAAAGTGGGATATCTATACATTTCCAATTGACTGGTGTGAGAACCGAAACTAGATAGGATATATTGTTGTGCTTTGGCATAAAAAACATGATTTTGTGTATATATATCAAAGTTATGAATTTGAAAATTAATCAACTAATTGATTGCTGGTTGTGTTGTTTGATTAATTAAAATTTTTGAACCATTTAGCCAAATTAAACAAATATTGAACTGAATGGAAAATTGTGTAAAATTGCATACATTTGTGCAGGTATATATTGAACAGGTTATAGCAGGGAAGCTAAGAAGAGGAATAAAATTGTATGCCCGACAAATAGGTATATGTTTACTAATTTATTAGGTTTGGATGATTTTATGAGCCGATTGGCTAGTCGCTTGGCGTTTTCTTTTTGAGATGAGACGGCCTGTGTGGCGGTTTGGGGATTTTCCCGATGCTCCCCGTACAAAGGAGCTTATGGCAAAAAAAATCGAAAATTTAAGGTGTTAGCCAAATTTTTGAAAAAATTGAAAATTCTTAGAAACTGAAAAGTTAAAGAATAAAAGCCAGAGTTAAAGTTGAGTTGTTTAGTTAAACAACTTTCAGCTCCGTTCCTTTTCGAGGACGAAAAAATTTTAAGTAGGGGAGATTGTAACAACCCGGAAAATCAGAACCAATTTAAAAAATTTATTTTCGCAATTTTATTGAATTTTGAATATTTAAAATGAATTATTTTAAATAATAACGACGAAAAATTTATTTCTGATGAAGTTAGAACGTATAAATCTATTTTAAATATATAACGAGCTTGAAATGGCGCGGTAGTTCGAAAATTCAATTTCAAATTTCAAATGAATATACAGAATTCATTATAAGTCAGAATTGGACTAAACAAGAAATATTTGAATCTGATGAACAATATCTTCCTAACGGATGTAAGAAACGGAGATTTCGTTTATAAGTTGGAAGATATGTCCAGTTTAAAATTCAGAAAAGTCATTGTGGAATTTATATATATTTTAATATATATAAAGGCCTTAAAAATAGACATTTTGCAAACGACCTCCATTTTCGACGAAACCACTTTTTTTGGATTCAGAATGTCAAGTTATTGCTAGATTCCAATTTTCATAATTTTGGGATCAATATGTGAGCATGGTGAATTTAAACGTGTTTGGCACTTTCAGTTTGAATTTAATCGACTGGAAAATGGCCATTTTTTAAATGGTCTCTAAATTCGACGAAATTAGTATTATTAGGACTGTATCATCAAAACAATGTCAGAAATAAATTTTCTGTAATTTTTAGAGACCATATGTGGCCCCGGCAAATTAAAATGTACGTTCAAATTAAATATATATTGATTTATATTTTAATTTTGATGAAAACTGATCGTAACCGTCGAATCGGCTTACGGGACATATTCCATTATGTTTGGAATGGGGGTATTTAGCTAGGGGCGATAGTCGTTGGGTTTGATTTGGAGTTCGAATGAAAAATCTCACTTAAACGAATTTAAATAATATAAAAATATATAAATAAATGAGGTCAATGTGGTCAAAAGGAAACCCTAACTTTATTTCTAACGGGTCGCTGTCGTTCTTCACGATTGAATGGCGGATTGTGTTTGATCCTTCTTCCCTCTTTTTCTTCTAATATACACAATGAATTTCGATCCTTCCAAAGACAAATCTGAAGAGCTTGGCAAGCTCTATAAATTCGTACGGCAAGGATGGGTTATCATGACCTGTTGAGATCAAATTTTGGGTGTAACTTCACTCCGTTTGCACGCAAATCGGAGGCGATGGGGGGTTCGATTCTGATGTGGTTCATGGGGGAGATGCGCGATGCGAAGGTCTTCGACGTGGTGCATTGAGATGGTGGTCCGGGTCCCTGGTGATGCGTGCGGTGGCGGTTATCTGATAGGAGCGAGATGGGTTCTCGTTACAGAGAACGAAGAAGAGGGAGAGGGTAATTAAAGTGATTAGTTTATTTAATTTTAAATTAATTAATCAATTTTGTAATTAACGTGTAAAATGCCATAACTTTTTGATACGAGGTCCGTTTTACGAACCGTCAGATGTTTTGGATTCCTCTAGACGAGCACTACAACATGGAACAATAACAGAAGGAAAAAAGTGAGCTTTTTTTCCTTTGTGTAATAAATTAATAAATTTTGTAATATATAACAATAAATGAAATTTTGATATATAAATAGATCTGATTTTTATGTAAATATCTTTGTTTTAAAAATAACATGGTTTTAAAAAATAAAGAACAGATTTTTTGTAAAAATAAAAATTAGATTTGTTTTAAAAATAAAAATTAGCTTTGTTTTAAAAATAAAAATTAGCTTTGTTTTAAAAATAAAAATTAGCTTTTTAAAAAAAATAAAAATAGCAAGGTTTTAGAAGAATAAAAAAAATGTGATTTCTATTTATATATGAACAATATAAAAATGTGATTTTTATTTATATAGTGATAGTATAAAAATGTGATTTTTAAATATGAAGTAGCGGTATAAAAATATGATTTTTAATATAAATTTCGTGAAAACAGATTGCGTTGGAACCAAAACACCGAATCTGAGCGACAATAAATCACAGCGGAGTGGAACCGAAGGTGAGAACTTCTCACTATAATTTTCTTTGTACAGTTACTTATTTTATAACTGCATATATGAACTGCTCCCCGTCGTCCACAGACCATGGACGACTTGTTTGGTTGTGTGTTTGGATTGATTTGTTTGTGTGAATTCGGTTTGTGATGTGGAATGGAAAATAAAATATTCATGTGTTGAATAAAGTATATAAATAATAAAAATATCATTTTTATTGAATTCATGAACTGTAAATAATATTCATGTATTGAAATCAAAATTTTACCATTAAAAATATAATTTTTAATGGATATATGAATGAAAATAAATATTCATTTACAAATCAGATGATTTGTTTATGTACACTCATTTTACTGATATGGATTGGGACGATAAATTTTACACGTCGCCCAACTGCATAAATAAATTCTGTGTTTGTGAATTGAAATCCCACATGGGTGTTGGGATGATATTTGGCATACACTAATCCCAATTGTTTAGCTATATGTCGATCGATTGTTTGACAGGCTGTGTAAGCATTAATTATTTATACTTAATGCTTGTACAGTGTAGAATGCACTCTGGGTGATGGTTAATTGTTTATCGTTGTCGTTCTATACATGTGTTGTATGAAATCCATATAAATAACATTATATGGTAATTGACTGTGTCTGATTCCAGTTCAGAAAGAATGAATATTTTAAAATAACGAATATTTTAAAATAATATTTAGTAAAAGATCAAAATCTGATTTTGATGTCCGATTTGGGATGGATACGAATATATTTAAATATATAAAGTCGTGTTGATTAGATTAACGCCATTTTGACGTGAACAATATTTATATCGATTTTATTCATTTTTATAAGGAATATCGAAAAGGAATTGATTTCAAAATATAATATTTTGAAAATATTATCATTTATATAATAATCATGTAGAATATTCAATTTTGTTTTAAATTTGAATATGAAGTTGAAATCGTTTTTAAAACGATTTATAAAATAAGTTTTGAATTGAAATCGACGAAATATATATAATATATATATATATTATATATATTCAATGGCTTGAATAGAACGCGTCGTGTCGCGGCCGTTCGCAAATTTCGACCATTGACTTTGAATTGACGTTACGGGAGATCCGACCATCGGATTCTCCTAAAATCGAAACCTTGGTTTTGTATAGAAAAGAGCTTTCTAACGAATATTAGAGATTTGAAATCTAACAGTTGGATTTGGAATTATGTCTAAATCAAATTTGGAAAACGTCGCTGTAAGTCCAGTTCGATGGCCGTTTATGGAAATTGGTTGTACGGGACTTGATAAAATTATTAAAAATATCAATAATTAGTGTAAAATCATAAGAAATGATTTGGAAAGAAATGGGATGAAAAATTCCATATTTGAAAAGATAAAAATATATTTTTATCGAAATGAACTAGTTATGAACTAGAATTATAATCCAATATTTTTAAATAAATAAATTGGAATTGAAATGGTTTTAAAAATAACCAGAATTTCCAATATATGAATTGGAATGGATTTGAATCGAAATTATCTTCGGAATATTTCGATATTGGATTCCGTGATTATATGGGCATTGTGGAAGAATTTGGAAGAAATATATATATTTTTTGGAAGAAATATATATATATATATCGTTATTCCAATACGATGTTTGTTGAGTTCAGAAATTGATATTGAATATAATCCGATAAATTTTCTATTCAGAGCCTAGTATTTAATATCAATTGGGATTTTGGGTTTGTCGTGAACGGTGTCTTCACTAACACTATTCTTAAACCTAATGGAGTTAAGGAAATTAGAAACTAACTGGAGATTAGCTAATTTGAATGGTTTCTTGGGTATTGATCTGATGTTGGTTTCGACCTTCGGGATTAATACTTAGGGAATTGTTCTCTTACTAATTTACGGTTAGAGACTGATGGAATGGTGTCTTCATTAACACTGTTCTAAAACCCCGTGTGAAAAGAATAAGTCTTTTAACTAAGATTCAAAGAAGAATTGCCAATCAATGAACATTTAATTGGAATTGAAATGGAATGCAAATCGAGTTTATTGTGAACTGTGCTTTAACGACATTCGTTCTTTAACCCAATTTGCAGTGAAAAGTGATTTGGAATTCATAAATCTTTATTCTAAGATTTAATGGAATTTCCAAAGTAAAGTTTTCTAGTTTAATAAAATAAATTGGAACGGAATGGGATTCGATTTGATAATAATCGAAATGAACTTCTGTGGAGGAAGACTGATAATATATATGGAATTTAAAAGGCTTTGCCATTATTCCATTTATAATTTTAGTCGGATACGGAAATTGATACAGATTATATATTGATTTGTTTTTTCGAGAAAATTCCATGATTAATGGAATGTGATTTTGCATTTATCGTGAACTGTGTTTTAAAAGACATTAGTTCTTTAACCCAGTTAAAGATAAGATTTATTTCCTGAAATGGAAAAATCATTAAGTAATGATTGTAGGAAATTAAACTGAATTAGAGTTTTAAATGAATCTTTAAATAGATTGAAAGTGTAATAACCCGGAAATCTGGGCCAGTTTAAAATTTTTATTTTGGCAATTTAGCGAATTTTGATTATTTAAAATGAATTATTTTAAATAATAACGATGAGAAATTTATTTTGAATATAATTCGAACGTATATATTCGTTTGAATCGACGATAGAATATAAATATTTATTTATATTTATAAAAGGAATTGAAAATGGCGCGGTAGTTCGATAATTCGATTTCAAACTTCAAATGGATGTGCAGGATTCAAAATAAACCGGATTTTAGTGAAACCAAAAATATTAGAATCTAATTGATAATATCTTTCCAACGAATCCGAAAAATTGAAATTTCATAGCGGGGATAAAAAGATATGCCCAGTTGAAAATTCAGAATAGTCGTTATGGAATTCAGGCCCTTAAAAATGGAAATTTTGCAAACGACCTCGGATTTCGACGAAACCACTTTTGTTGGATCCGTGATGTCAAGTTATTGCTAGATTCCAAATTTCATAATTTTTCGAATCAATATGTGAGTGTGGCAAAGGAAAACGCGTTTGACCAGTTTCAGTTGATTTTAATCGACTGGAAAATGGCCATTTTTCAAACGGTCTCAGAATTTGATGACACTAGTTTTGTTAAGACTGTATCGTCAATACGAAGCTAGAAAATAGTTTTCTATAATTTTTCGAGTTAGTATGTGACCCCGGTAAATTGAAATGCGCGTTCAAATTCAATATATAGAGTTATATGTTGATTTGGACGAAAACTGATCGAAACAGCCGAACTGGCTTACGATACATACCCCATTGTGTTCGGAATGTGGGTAATACGCTAGGGATGACAGTAGGTGGGTTTCGTTTCGGTTTCGAATGAAAAAGTTACGTTTTAGAAATAAAATAAAAAAAATATTTAAATCACATCTCTTTACACTAAACCCCCTACCTCCTCCTTTCCCCGTCAGTTTCACATTCGAGAAAAAGAAAAAAAAAAGGAAAGAAGGGTGAACGGGGAGGAGCCGCACCCCCCCCCCCCCCAGCAGCGCGCCGCCGCGCCTCAGGTGGCTGCACCCCCCCCCTCCTTCTTCCCCTCCTCCTCCCTCCCTCCTCTCCTGATTGAAGATCGAACCCTCCCCGCCTAAGCAATTGCTCCAGCCACCGTGGGTTCCTTTGCCCTTGCCGTCGATCTCCGAAGCTCTGCCCACCTCAGTCGCGCTTCACCCCACCGCGCAGCCCCCCTGGCCCACATCAAACGCCACGCCACCCACTCCGACGCCCCCTCCACTTCAGAACCACCTGCTTCGCCTCCGATCCCCCATTCACCAACGATTAAAGGTATGTTTTTATAATTTTATTTATTTATTTACTTAGTTATAAAAACTGATTTTTTTTTCATATATGATTAGCTTTGAAAATAAAGGCGAAATTTTTATATTATAAAAAGAAGTTAAAAATATATTTTTCATATGATGTAGAGGATAAAAATAGGATTTTTATATTTTAGAAAGAATAAAAATTCGATTTTTAATTTATAGAAGATATAAAGATATGATTTTTATCTAATGTAGATAGTAAAAATATAATTTTTATAATATAGAAAGGTTAAAAATATAATTTTTATACTAGTGGCATAGTAAAAATATGATTTTTATTCATGGAGAGTAATAAAAATATAATCTTTATTAAGCGAAAAGAAATATAAAAATATAATTTTTATAACGAAGTGAAGATAAAAATTCGATTTTTATATATTGAATAGCGAAGTAAAAATTCGATTTTTATATATTGAATAGCGAAGTAAAAATTCGATTTTTATATATTGAATAGCGAAGTAAAAAATTCGATTTTTATATATGTAGCGAACACGGATGGTGGAAGTGACAAAAGGAAGAACGATGAAGATATCCTACATTTGAAGTGTCGTGGAGTTGGGATAGCTTTGGTGAGAACTTCTCACCTTTAATTTATTTTTCTAGTTGAAATATATATACTAGGATGCAGACGGTGTTTAGTAGCACCCGACACCCGTCGTTCACAGACCATGGACGGCTTGTATGCTTGTTTGTTTGATTTTGATGTGTAGTTGATTGTGTGATGTGATGTGAAATGAAATAAAATATTTATGTAGTTAGGAATATTTTATAGTTGAAAATATAATTTTTAACATGAATGTGAATAAATATTTATAAACAAATCGGAGATTTGTTTATATACACTGATTTGATTGATATTGATTGGGACGATAAATTTTACACATCGCCCAACTGCACAAATAAAATCTGTGTTTGATTGTTTGAAACCCCACACGGGTATTGGGATGATATTTGACGTACACTAATCCCGATTGTTTAGTTGTATGTCGATCGATTGATTGACAGACTGTTATAAGCGTTGAATATTTATATTTGATGCTTATACAGTGTAGAATGCACTTCGGATGATGGTTGATTGTTCATCGTTGTTATTGTATACATGTGTTGTAGAAAATCCCTATAATTAACATTATATGGTAATTGATTGAGCCTCATTCCATATTTGAAAAAGAAATATTTGAAAAAGAAATATTTGAAATAGAAATATTTGAAATAGAAATATTTGAAATAGAATATTGGAAAATAGAAATATATGAAGCCGTGTTGATTAGATTGACGCCATTTTGACGTGAACGATATTTATATCGATTTTATTCATTTTAAAATGAATATCGAAAGTGATTTCAAAATCTGATATTTTGAAAGGAATTGAAATTCGAATTAAATTGAATTGAAATGAAATTCGAATTAAACTGAATAGAATTGAAATTTGAATTAGATTGCAATCGTTTTGAATTGAATTTATAACGTATTGAAATTGAACTGAAATGGATTTGAATTGAAATCGAACTGAAATGAATTTAAAACGAATTTATATTGGAATATTCAATTTTGATTTGAAATTGAATATGAATATGAAACCGTTTTGAAAATGAATTTAAAACGATTTATAAAGCACGTTTTGAATTGAAATCGACGAAGTATATATTATATATATATTATATATATATAATATAATGGCCTGAATAGAACGCGCCGCGGCAGTTCACGAATTTCGACCATTGACTTCGAATGGATATTGCGGGAGATCCGACCGTCGGATTCTCCTAAAACCGGAACCGTTGGGTTCGTATCGAAAAGAGCTTTCTAACGAATATTAAAAATTTGAAATCTAACAGTTGGATTTGGAATTATGTCCAAATCAAATTTGGAAAAGGTCGCTGTAAGTGCAGTTTGATGGCCGTTGATGGAAATCGACTGTACGGGCCTTGATAAAATTATTAAAAATAGTAATAATTTGTGTAAAATCATAAGAAATGATTTAGGAAGAATTGGGATGAAAAACTCCATTTTTGAAAGGATAAAAATAGATTTTTATTGAAATGAACTAGTTTTGAACTAGAATTATAATTCTATTTATTTTTAAAATAAATAAAGTGGATTTGAAATGGTTTTGAAAATAACCAGAATTTCCAATAATTGAATTGGAATGGGTTTGAATCGAAATTGTCTTTGGAATATTTCGATGTCGGATTTCGTGACGATACAGATATTGTTATGGAAATTTGAAAGATATATATATATCGTTATTTCCAATACGATATTTGTTGGTCGTAGAATTTGATAGTGAATATAAGCCGATATATTTTCTATTCAGAGCCTTGTATTTAATATCAAATGTGATTTGGGTTTGTCGTGAATGGTGTCTTTATTAACACTGTTCTTGAACCCAGTTGAGAAAAAGATTAAATCTTTTTATTTAGATTTAATGAGGTGTACCAATTAAATAATATTTGATTGGAATGGAATTGGGATTGATTTTTGGGTTTATCGTGAACGGTGTTTTAAATAATGCTGGTTCTTTAACCCGATAATTAATGGAATGTGATTTTGGGTTTATCGTGAACCGTGTTTTAAATGACATTGGTTCTTTAACCCAGTTAAAGACAGGATATTGATTTCTGTAAAGATTAAAACTAAGTGGGGTTTTAATGAATCTTTAATTAGATTGAAATGGTCGAGAATGGAGTATCACCAGTTTTGCTCCAGGCGATAGTTAAATCTTTAATTAGATTTGAACGGGAAATGGTAATTGAATTTACCGATAACACCGTGGTGTTAGATATGAAGTATTACCAGTTTTACTTCATGGGGTGAATAGGTTGGGATTGGGAAATAAAATAAATGAGTACTTCGGTGTGGTTCGCTAATCCCGACTAGCTTGAATTGATATTCAAAGAAGATTAAAGAATAAATTTAAAGAATTTATCTTTGATAAAATTAATGGGAACTTTTCCCAAAGTATAGGAATATTTGAATAAAAGAATATTCTGAATTGGAATGAGGCGTATGTTGTGTTTGTGTAACACTTATTTATTATATACGCGAGTTATTCAGAAAGACCGGGTTTATCCCATTATGAATAACTGATTCGACATGGTGTCGAAGATGAAGACGGTGGTTGAAGACCGGAGGTCTTCACGTCGTTTGGGTGATTGCTGATGATCTTGATTGGGCCGTACTGTGAAAACCCGTAACTTCCCCGTAAAGGAAAGCGTCGGATAGTTCGAGAACAAGCCACAACAGAACGCATATAAAAGAACATTTCACTGTATATTACAACAATGCACCAGATTACAAGAATATACAGAGTATAAATGAATATTACACAGAAATATCAGAGATTTAAATTACATTTAAATACATAGCAGCGGAAAATAATACAATACACAACTAGAAGAGATATACGGATACAAAGCTTTCCGGATATCGTTCCAGCTGTAAACCAGGATCCTATGAATATAAATCTGCAAAACCAAAACTACTAGCTGCCCGTGTCAAAATAAGGGCACCCAGAGTTTAGGTTAAAACAATAAACTCCAGGTCAGTCATGTGACTGGTGTGAGAACTAAAACAGTTATTGATCTTTATTTTAAAAGTTAGGTAAATCAAGGGACCACGCCGTATAACACGGAACGGGTTTCCTCCCAAGAATACCAGTGCATAAAACAACAGCGCAATGCTAAATAAAGAAAAATGAAGCTGTTATAAGACCCAGGTCCTATCACACAATGCAACGCAAGCCGGGGGATAGGGTTTTCCCTTATAACAGCCAAAGAATGCTTGATACGTTTAAACAAATCATTTGATACTATTATAAGTGCATAGTGTATAAAACAACTTCAAACCATAAGTATCAATCATAGGCGGCATGGGTACCATATATCATGTCGCCATATATAGGTTTACAAATAAAACCGCAAATGTCACGTATTTGGAAATTGGATTTCCATCTATGAACCGAGGCAAAAGATAGTCCTCAACCGATTCGAGACGCTCTAGCCCGTGTCTCAGGATCAGAGCTCGAGTGACCCTTGGAGCGACAGGGCCGGTCCACCGATGTGGATTAAAATGCCTGAACACTGCGTTTCCCCACCCTTTGGGGTGTCAATGAGCCAACAAATGACTCCATCGGTTCGAGAACGACCGATATATCCGAGGCGCCTCGCAACAGCAACAACCACATAAGTCAAACTCGTCAGGGCGTGTAAAACCACTGACGCCACTTTTTAGCTAGAAGGAAACGCATGCCCTCCCTGAGGTCCTCTCCCGTTTTTGGTTCATACCGGGTGTGAAACACGCGAGGTAAACGTTACACAAAGCTACGCCACAAAGGCCTTGCTTTGATCATCACCACAAGACTTTGCTTTTCAACAGAAGCCTCGATCAATTGCCACTTAGGCATGCCACACAGGCAATTCACTCCATGCGATTGATATCCATCAATATATAACCCCTGAGCTTGTACGTCTCAGAGAAGGGCGTTAAGCAAGAGAATAAATTCTCCGCCGCCAAACAGATATATATTTAATAGAAATCAATCACACAGACTAAAATCCAATGTCAGACACACAGTCCATTTACAAGTCCGTTCTGGGTCTGAACGAAACCGGAGGCACCTAGTACCCCGCATATCCATCGATCTCCAAGTACGTCTGGACGATCACTAACTGTTTCCATCTTCTTGGGTGTACAGCCCAATCAAGATCATCAGTAATCACCCAAACGACGTGAAGACTTCTGGTCTTCGACCACCGTCTTCATCTTCGACACCACGTCGAATCAGTTATTCAGAATGGGATAAACCCGGTCTTTCTGAATAACTCGCGTATATATTATAAAAGTGTTACACAAACACAACATACGCCTCATTCCAATTCAGAATATTCTTTTATTCAAATATTCCTATACTTTGGGAAAAGTTCCCATTAATTTTATCCAAGATAAATTCTTTAAATTTATTCTTTAATCTCCTTTGAATATCAATTCAAACTAGTCGGGATTAGCGAACCACACCGAAGTAATCATTTATTTTATTTCCCAATCCCAACCTATTCATCCCATGAAGTAAAACTGGTAATACTTCATATCTAACACCACAGTGTTATCGGTAAATTCAATTACCATTTCACGTTCAAATCTAATTAAAGATTTAACCATCGCCTGGAGCAAAACTGGTGATACTCCATTTTCGATCATTTCAATCTAATTAAAGATTCATTAAAACTCCACTTAGTTTTAATCTTTAACTGGGTTAAAGAATCAGTGTCATTTAAAACACGGTTCACGATAAACCCAAAATCACATTCCATTAATTATCGGGTTAAAGAACAAGTGTTATTTAAAACACTGTTCACGATAAACCCAAAAATCAATACCAATTCAATTCCAATTAAATATCGTTTAATTGGTACACTTCATTAAATCTAAAATAAAAAGATTTAATTTTTTTCTCAACTGGGTTCAAGAACAGTGTTAGTGAAGACACCATTCACGACAAACCCAAATCACATTTGATATTCAATACAAGGCTCTGAATAGAAAATATATCGGCTTATATTCAATATCAAATTCTACGACTAACAAATGTCGTATTGGAAATAACGATATAAATATATATCTTTCAAATTTCCATAACAACATCTGTATAATCACGAATTCCAACATCGAAATATTCCGAAGACAATTTCGATTCAAATCCACTCCAATGCAATCGTTGGAAATTTTGGTTATTTTCAAAACCCTTTTCAAATTCAATTTATTTATTTAAAAATAAATAGAATTATAATTCTAGTTCAAAACTAGTTCATTTCGATAAAAATCTATTTTTATCTTTTCAAACATGAAGTTTTTTCATCCCAAATCTTCACAAATCATTTCTTATGATTTTACACAAATTATTACTATTTTTAATAATTTTATCAAGGCCCGTACAGTCGATTTCCATCAATGGCCATCGAACTGCACTTACAGCGACCTTTTTCAAATTTGATTTGGACATAATTCCAAATCCAACCGTTAGATTTCAAATTTCTAACATTCGCTAGAAAGCTCTTTTCGATACGAACCCAACGGTTCCGGTTTTAGGAGAATCCGACGGTCGGATCTCCCGTAATGTCCGTTTGAAATAAATGGTCGAAATTCACGAACTGCCGCGGCGCGGCGCGTTCTATTCAGGCCATTATATTATATATATAATATATATAATATATACTTCGTCGATTTCTATTTAAAACGAATTATATAAATAGTTTTAAAATTCGTTTCAAAAGCAATTTCAACTTCCATTTCAATTCAAATCAAAATTGAATTCTTCTTTATAAATTCGTTTTAAAATTCATTTCTATTCCATCCAAATTTCAATTCAATTTGAATTCAATTCAATTTCAATTCAATTCATTTCGAAATCGTTTTCAATTCAATTCATTTCGAAATCGTTTTCAATTCAATTCATTTCGAAATCGTTTTCAATTCAATTCATTTCGAAATCGTTTCCAATTCAATTCATTTCGAAATCGTTTTCAATTCAATTCATTTCGAAATCGTTTTCAATTCAATTCATTTCGAAATCGTTTTCAATTCAATTCATTTCGAAATCGTTTTCAATTCAATTCATTTCGAAATCGTTTTCAATTCAATTCGAATTCATTTCAATTACAATCAATTCTTTTCAAAATATCAGATTTTGAAATCACTTTCGATATTCATTATAAAATGAATAAAATCGATATAAATATCGTTCACGTCAAAATGGCGTCAATCTAATCAACACGGCTTCATATGTTGATATTTTCAAATATTCCATTTCGAATATTTCTATTTCAAATATTTCTATTTTAAATCTGGAATGAGGCTCAATCAATTTCCATATAATGTTAATTATATGGATTTTCATACATTACACCCATATAATAGCATTGCAAAATAATCAACCATCAACCAAAGTGCACTACACTGTATAAGCATCAAATATAGATATCTAACGCTTATAACAGCCTGTCAATCCATCGATCGACATATTTAATCAATCAGGATGAGTGAACTTCAAATTTCATCCCAACACCCGTGTGGGGTTTCAAACAAACAAACACAGATTTTATTTGTGCAGTTGGGCGATGTGTAAAATTTATCGACCCAATTAACGTCCTTCAAATAGGTGTACATAAACAAACCGTCTGGTTTGTAAATGAATATTGATTTATTCACATTCACGTTAAAAATTATATTTTTAACGATAAAACATTTTATTTTAACTTATGAATTTCTATTCAGTTCATTCTATAGATAAAATGATATTTTTATTTTTCTAGATTATTTTAGAAAATTTCGGCGGCATAACGGCACGATACTAGAAACGGGACAAGGCCTAGCCTTATCCCCGGTCTAGTGAAGGCCCACGCCATTCACACATCAATCAAATTCACCAAACAACAAATTCAAATCAAGTCATCAAATTAATTTATGCAACCAAACAAACAAGTCCATGGTCTGTGGACGATTGTGTCGGGTGCTACTAAGCACCGTCTGCATCCTAGTATATATATATAACTAGAAAAAGAAATTGAAAGGTGAGAAATTCTCACAGATAGCTATCCAAACGTCTTGACTCTTCTTTTGCAGAATTCTTCGTCGACCTCGCCTTTTTGTCGCTTTCGCCCGTATTCTCTACATATGTAAAAATCGAATTTTTACGATGCTATTCAATATATAAAAATATGATTTTTACTTCGCCTTTCAATATATAAAAATCTGATTTTTACTTCGACTTTCAATATATAAAAATCTGATTTTTACTTCGACTTTCAATACATAAAAATCTGATTTTTACTTTGACTTTCAATATATAAAAATCTGATTTTTACTTCTAAAAGTTCAAATCCTTTCCTTTTTAAAGTTTAAATCTTTTTCTTTTTAAAGTTTAAATCTTTTTCTTTTTAAAGTTTAAATCTTTTCAAAATCGGTTTTTAAACTTTTAAAAAATCAGTTTTTCTTTTTAAAGTTTAAAATAAAAAATCAGTTTCTAAATCTGTTAAAAATCAGTTTTTCTCTTTAAACAAAATCAGTTTTTACCTTTAAACAAAATCAGTTTTTTTACCTTTAAACAAAATCAGTTTTTTTTTTTTACTTTCATAAAAATAAATTAACAAAACAAAAAAAAACTTACAGGGGGGGGGGTTTCGCAGATCGTCGGAGGGCTTCTCGAGGGTGGCGCTCGGGGTTCGAACGGGGAGGCGGCTTCTGGCTTCGAGGCGGCGGCTCGGGGTTCGAACGGGGAGGCGGGAGGTCGTCAGACTGGGAGGGGGCTGCTCGATTCGCTCGCGATGGGGCGTTAGGGTTTTTGAGCTTCGAATGGGAGAGAGGGGAGGGGATCGAGTGGATCGGAGGAGGGGGGTCAGGCGCAGGTGGCTTGGTGGCGGTGGCGAGGGCCCCACGGCGGCGGCGATGGTGATGGCGGTTTTCCGCCTCCGCCTTTTTTTCTTTTTCTTTTTCTTTTTATTTTATTTTGTTTCGAACTGAAAGGAGAGAGGGGCCAGAGCGGGTTAACGGGGGGGAAGAAAAGTTTTTTTTTTATTTATTTAATTAATTAATTTTCAAAAAGTTGACTTTCACATACGACCTCGAAACGAGGCCCACCGCCTGTCGTCCATAGCGTTTTACCCCCATTCCGAACACAATGGGATATGTATCGCAAGCTGATTTGACCATTTGAATCAGTTTCCGTTTAATTTACATTTAAATCACTATATTGAATTTTAAACGTACATTTCAAATTACCGGGGTCACATACTAACTCTATAAATCCCATAAAAATATTTTCTAGTTTCGTATTGACGATACGGTCCTAACAAAACTAGTTTCGTCGAATTCTGGGACCGTTAGAAAAATGGCCAATTTCCAGTCGATTAAAATCAACTGAAACTGGTCAAACGCGTTTTCCTTCGCCACGCTCACATATTGATTCTAAAAATTAAGAAATTTGGAATCTAGCAATAACTTGACACTGCGGATCCAACAAAAGTGGTTTCGTCGAAATCCGAGGTCATTTGCAAAATTTCCATTTTTAAGGGCCTGAATTCCATAGCAACTATTCAGAATTTTCAACTGGACATATCTTTTGATTCCCGCTACGAACTTTTGATTTTTCGGATTCGTTGGAAAGATATTCACTATTAGATTCCATTATTTTTGGTTTCACTAAAATCCGGATTGTTTTGCACCCGGTACATTCAATTGAAGTTTGAAATCGAATTATCGAACTACCGCGCCATTTTCAATTCTATTTATAATTATATATAATATTTATATTCTAACGACGACGTATATAATATATACGATCGAATTATATTCAAAATAAATTTTCTCGTCGATATTATTTAAAATAATCCATTTTAAATATTCAAAATTCGCTAAAATTGCCAAAATAAAAATTTTAAACTGGCCCAGATTTTCGGGTTATTACAATCTCCCCCACTTAAAACTTTTCGTCCCCGAAAAGGAACAAAGTCGAAAGTGGTTTGATTAATCAACTCTACGTTCGATCTGGCTTCCATTCTCCAACTTTTCAGTTTCTGAGAATTTTCAAAATTTCAAAAATTTGGCTAACACCCTAAATTTTTGAAAAATTTCGCCATAACCTCCCCTGCACCGGGAGCATCGGGGAATTTCAAATAGCTTCCCCGGTCCTTCAGATCTCAAAAAGAAAAAGAAAAAGCCAAGCGGCTAGCCAATAGGCTCATAAAATCATCATCACCCAAACAAAACAGTAAATTATGTAGTAAACATGTACCTATTTGTCGGGCAAACAAATTTTATTCTCTGCTCTAGCCTCCTTGCTATGACCTGATCAATATAAGTATATGTATATGCAAGCAAATGCGACCAAATTTTTAATACAGTCAATATGTGATTCAATTAGGCTAAATGGCTAAAAATTAGCAAACAACTAAACAAACAACACAAACATCAATCAATTAGTGAATTAGAGTTTCAAATTCTTAATTTTGATACATATACAAAAATCAAATTTTTGATGCCAAATCACAACAATAGGCCCTACCTAATTTTGGTTCTCACACCAGTCAATAGGAAATATATAGATATTACACGTTCGGAGCACGAACATAAATATTGATGATGCCATGGTCATTATCAACATCATCTCCGGGCGACTAGAGTGTGATTCTATATCTATCCAGTATATTAAAACTTCAAATACACGTTTGCAAGGCGTATATGCAAAATCTTTATATACTGGACTGTCCTAATCAATATAAATAAATAATCAAATACGAATAATTGATTTAAATTTTCAAAACAAAATTTGTTTTCATTTGAAAAATATACTCTTCACACTCGTTCTAGGATACTACTGATCCCATCTCTAACGAGTCATTCTCATTGGATATTACTAATCCAATATCTGATGAATTCTTTCGTATGGTTCTAATGTGCCTTGTTCTCTGAGCTTTGTAAACCAAAGCTCTGATACCAACTGTGAAAACCCGTAACTTCCCCGTAAAGGAAAGCGTCGGATAGTTCGAGAACAAGCCACAACAGAACGCATATAAAAGAACATTTCACTGTATATTACAACAATGCACCAGATTACAAGAATATACAGAGTATAAATGAATATTACACAGAAATATCAGAGATTTAAATTACATTTAAATACATAGCAGCGGAAAATAATACAATACACAACTAGAAGAGATATACGGATACAAAGCTTTCCGGATATCGTTCCAGCTGTAAACCAGGATCCTATGAATATAAATCTGCAAAACCAAAACTACTAGCTGCCCGTGTCAAAATAAGGGCACCCAGAGTTTAGGTTAAAACAATAAACTCCAGGTCAGTCATGTGACTGGTGTGAGAACTAAAACAGTTATTGATCTTTATTTTAAAAGTTAGGTAAATCAAGGGACCACGCCGTATAACACGGAACGGGTTTCCTCCCAAGAATACCAGTGCATAAAACAACAGCGCAATGCTAAATAAAGAAAAATGAAGCTGTTATAAGACCCAGGTCCTATCACACAATGCAACGCAAGCCGGGGGATAGGGTTTTCCCTTATAACAGCCAAAGAATGCTTGATACGTTTAAACAAATCATTTGATACTATTATAAGTGCATAGTGTATAAAACAACTTCAAACCATAAGTATCAATCATAGGCGGCATGGGTACCATATATCATGTCGCCATATATAGGTTTACAAATAAAACCGCAAATGTCACGTATTTGGAAATTGGATTTCCATCTATGAACCGAGGCAAAAGATAGTCCTCAACCGATTCGAGACGCTCTAGCCCGTGTCTCAGGATCAGAGCTCGAGTGACCATTGGAGCGACAGGGCCGGTCCACCGATGTGGATTAAAATGCCTGAACACTGCGTTTCCCCACCCTTTGGGGTGTCAATGAGCCAACAAATGACTCCATCGGTTCGAGAACGACCGATATATCCGAGGCGCCTCGCAACAGCAACAACCACATAAGTCAAACTCGTCAGGGCGTGTAAAACCACTGACGCCACTTTTTAGCTAGAAGGAAACGCATGCCCTCCCTGAGGTCCTCTCCCGTTTTTGGTTCATACCGGGTGTGAAACACGCGAGGTAAACGTTACACAAAGCTACGCCACAAAGGCCTTGCTTTGATCATCACCACAAGACTTTGCTTTTCAACAGAAGCCTCGATCAATTGCCACTTAGGCATGCCACACAGGCAATTCACTCCATGCGATTGATATCCATCAATATATAACCCCTGAGCTTGTACGTCTCAGAGAAGGGCGTTAAGCAAGAGAATAAATTCTCCGCCGCCAAACAGATATATATTTAATAGAAATCAATCACACAGACTAAAATCCAATGTCAGACACACAGTCCATTTACAAGTCCGTTCTGGGTCTGAACGAAACCGGAGGCACCTAGTACCCCGCATATCCATCGATCTCCAAGTACGTCTGGACGATCACTAACTGTTTCCATCTTCTTGGGTGTACAGCCCAATCAAGATCATCAGTAATCACCCAAACGACGTGAAGACTTCTGGTCTTCGACCACCGTCTTCATCTTCGACACCACGTCGAATCAGTTATTCAGAATGGGATAAACCCGGTCTTTCTGAATAACTCGCGTATATATTATAAAAGTGTTACACAAACACAACATACGCCTCATTCCAATTCAGAATATTCTTTTATTCAAATATTCCTATACTTTGGGAAAAGTTCCCATTAATTTTATCCAAGATAAATTCTTTAAATTTATTCTTTAATCTCCTTTGAATATCAATTCAAACTAGTCGGGATTAGCGAACCACACCGAAGTAATCATTTATTTTATTTCCCAATCCCAACCTATTCATCCCATGAAGTAAAACTGGTAATACTTCATATCTAACACCACAGTGTTATCGGTAAATTCAATTACCATTTCACGTTCAAATCTAATTAAAGATTTAACCATCGCCTGGAGCAAAACTGGTGATACTCCATTTTCGATCATTTCAATCTAATTAAAGATTCATTAAAACTCCACTTAGTTTTAATCTTTAACTGGGTTAAAGAATCAGTGTCATTTAAAACACGGTTCACGATAAACCCAAAATCACATTCCATTAATTATCGGGTTAAAGAACAAGTGTTATTTAAAACACTGTTCACGATAAACCCAAAAATCAATACCAATTCAATTCCAATTAAATATCGTTTAATTGGTACACTTCATTAAATCTAAAATAAAAAGATTTAATTTTTTTCTCAACTGGGTTCAAGAACAGTGTTAGTGAAGACACCATTCACGACAAACCCAAATCACATTTGATATTCAATACAAGGCTCTGAATAGAAAATATATCGGCTTATATTCAATATCAAATTCTACGACTAACAAATGTCGTATTGGAAATAACGATATAAATATATATCTTTCAAATTTCCATAACAACATCTGTATAATCACGAATTCCAACATCGAAATATTCCGAAGACAATTTCGATTCAAATCCACTCCAATGCAATCGTTGGAAATTTTGGTTATTTTCAAAACCCTTTTCAAATTCAATTTATTTATTTAAAAATAAATAGAATTATAATTCTAGTTCAAAACTAGTTCATTTCGATAAAAATCTATTTTTATCTTTTCAAACATGAAGTTTTTTCATCCCAAATCTTCACAAATCATTTCTTATGATTTTACACAAATTATTACTATTTTTAATAATTTTATCAAGGCCCGTACAGTCGATTTCCATCAATGGCCATCGAACTGCACTTACAGCGACCTTTTTCAAATTTGATTTGGACATAATTCCAAATCCAACCGTTAGATTTCAAATTTCTAACATTCGCTAGAAAGCTCTTTTCGATACGAACCCAACGGTTCCGGTTTTAGGAGAATCCGACGGTCGGATCTCCCGTAATGTCCGTTTGAAATAAATGGTCGAAATTCACGAACTGCCGCGGCGCGGCGCGTTCTATTCAGGCCATTATATTATATATATAATATATATAATATATACTTCGTCGATTTCTATTTAAAACGAATTATATAAATAGTTTTAAAAATCGTTTCAAAAGCAATTTCAACTTCCATTTCAATTCAAATCAAAATTGAATTCTTCTTTATAAATTCGTTTTAAAATTCATTTCTATTCCATCCAAATTTCAATTCAATTTGAATTCAATTCAATTTCAATTCAATTCATTTCGAAATCGTTTTCAATTCAATTCATTTCGAAATCGTTTTCAATTCAATTCATTTTGAAATAGTTTTCAATTCAATTCATTTCGAAATCGTTTCCAATTCAATTCATTTCGAAATCGTTTTCAATTCAATTCATTTCGAAATCGTTTTCAATTCAATTCATTTCGAAATCGTTTTCAATTCAATTCATTTCGAAATCGTTTTCAATTCAATTCATTTCGAAATCGTTTTCTATTCAATTCGAATTCATTTCAATTACAATCAATTCTTTTCAAAATATCAGATTTTGAAATCACTTTCGATATTCATTATAAAATGAATAAAATCGATATAAATATCGTTCACGTCAAAATGGCGTCAGTCTAATCAACACGGCTTCATATGTTGATATTTTCAAATATTCCATTTCGAATATTTCTATTTCAAATATTTCTATTTTAAATCTGGAATGAGGCCCAATCAATTTCCATATAATGTTAATTATATGGATTTTCATACATTACACCCATATAATAGCATTGCAAAATAATCAACCATCAACCAAAGTGCACTACACTGTATAAGCATCAAATATAGATATCTAACGCTTATAACAGCCTGTCAATCCATCGATCGACATATTTAATCAATCAGGATGAGTGAACTTCAAATTTCGTCCCAACACCCGTGTGGGGTTTCAAACAAACAAACATAGATTTTATTTGTGCAGTTGGGCGATGTGTAAAATTTATCGACCCAATTAACGTCCTTCAAATAGGTGTACATAAACAAACCGTCTGGTTTGTAAATGAATATTGATTTATTCACATTCACGTTAAAAATTATATTTTTAACGATAAAACATTTTATTTTAACTTATGAATTTCTATTCAGTTCATTCTATAGATAAAATGATATTTTTATTTTTCTAGATTATTTTAGAAAATTTCGGCGGCATAACGGCACGATACTAGAAACGGGACAAGGCCTAGCCTTATCCCCGGTCTAGTGAAGGCCCACGCCATTCACACATCAATCAAATTCACCAAACAACAAATTCAAATCAAGTCATCAAATTAATTTATGCAACCAAACAAACAAGTCCATGGTCTGTGGACGATTGTGTCGGGTGCTACTAAGCACCGTCTGCATCCTAGTATATATATATATAACTAGAAAAAGAAATTGAAAGGTGAGAAATTCTCACAGATAGCTATCCAAACGTCTTGACTCTTCTTTTGCAGAATTCTTCGTCGACCTCGCCTTTTTGTCGCTTTCGCCCGTATTCTCTACATATGTAAAAATCGAATTTTTACGATGCTATTCAATATATAAAAATATGATTTTTACTTCGCCTTTCAATATATAAAAATCTGATTTTTACTTCGACTTTCAATATATAAAAATCTGATTTTTACTTCGACTTTCAATATATAAAAATCTGATTTTTACTTCGACTTTCAATATATAAAAATCTGATTTTTACTTCTAAAAGTTCAAATCCTTTCCTTTTTAAAGTTTAAATCTTTTTCTTTTTAAAGTTTAAATCTTTTTCTTTTTAAAGTTTAAATCTTTTCAAAATCAGTTTTTAAACTTTTCAAAAATCAGTTTTTCTTTTTAAAGTTTAAAATAAAAAATCAGTTTCTAAATCTGTTAAAAATCAGTTTTTCTCTTTAAACAAAATCAGTTTTTACCTTTAAACAAAATCAGTTTTTTTACCTTTAAACAAAATCAGTTTTTTTTTTTTTTTACTTTCATAAAAATAAATTAACAAAACAAAAAAAAACTTACAGGGGGGGTTTTCGCAGATCGTCGGAGGGCTTCTCGAGGGTGGCGCTCGGGGTTCGAACGGGGAGGCGGCTTCTGGCTTCGAGGCGGCGGCTCGGGGTTCGAACGGGGAGGCGGGAGGTCGTCAGACTGGGAGGGGGCTGCTCGATTCGCTCGCGATGGGGCGTTAGGGTTTTTGAGCGTCGAATGGGAGAGAGGGGAGGGGATCGAGTGGATCGGAGGAGGGGGGTCAGGCGCAGGTGGCTTGGTGGCGGTGGCGAGGGCCCCACGGCGGCGGCGATGGTGATGGCGGTTTTCCGCCTCCGCCTTTTTTTCTTTTTCTTTTTTTTTTTATTTTATTTTGTTTCGAACTGAAAGGAGAGAGGGGCCAGAGCGGGTTAACGGGGGGGGAAGAAAAGGTTTTTTTTATTTAATTAATTAATTTTCAAAAAGTTGACTTTCACATACGACCTCGAAACGAGGCCCACCGCCTGTCGTCCATAGCGTTTTACCCCCATTCCGAACACAATGGGATATGTATCGCAAGCTGATTTGACTATTTGAATCAGTTTCCGTTTAATTTACATTTAAATCACTATATTGAATTTTAAACGTACATTTCAAATTACCGGGGTCACATACTAACTCTATAAATCCCATAAAAATATTTTCTAGTTTCGTATTGAGGATACGGTCCTAACAAAACTAGTTTCGTCGAATTCTGAGACCGTTAGAAAAATGGCCAATTTCCAGTCGATTAAAATCAACTGAAACTGGTCAAACGCGTTTTCCTTCGCCACACTCACATATTGATTATAAAAATTATGAAATTTGGAATCTAGCAATAACTTGACACTACGGATCCAACAAAAGTGGTTTCGTCGAAATCCGAGGTCATTTGCAAAATTTCCATTTTTAAGGGCCTGAATTCCATAGCGACTATTCAGAATTTTCAACTGGACATATCTTTTGATTCCCGCTACGAACTTTTGATTTTTCGGATTCGTTGGAAAGATATTCACTATTAGATTCCAGTATTTTTGGTTTCACTAAAATCCGGATTGTTTTGCACCCGGTACATTCAATTGAAGTTTGAAATCGAATTATCGAACTACCGCGCCATTTTCAATTCTATTTATAATTATATATAATATTTATATTCTAACGACGACGTATATAATATATACGATCGAATTATATTCAAAATAAATTTTCTCGTCGATATTATTTAAAATAATCCATTTTAAATATTCAAAATTCGCTAAAATTGCCAAAATAAAAATTTTAAACTGGCCCAGATTTTCGGGTTATTACACGTACACCCAAGAGGAGGGAATCAATTAGTGATCGTCCAGACGTACTTGGAGATCGATGGATATGCGGGGTACTAGGTGCCTCCGGTTTCGTTCAGACCCAGAACGAACTTGTAAATGGACTGTGTGTCTAACATTGGATTTCAGTCTGTGTGATTGATTTCTATTAAATATATATCTGTTTGGCGGTGGAGAATTTATTCTCTTGCTTAACACCCTTCTCTGAGACGTACGAGCTCAGGGGTTATATACTGATGGATATCAAACGCATAGAGTGAATTGCCTGTGTGGCATGCCTAAGTGGCAAATGATCAAGGCTTCTATTGAAAAGCAAAGTCTTGTGGTTGATGATTAAAGCACGGCCTTTGTGGCATAGCTTTGTGTAACGTTTGATTCGCGAGTTTCACACCCGGTATGAACCAAAAACGGGAGAAGGACCTCAGGGAGGGCATGCGTTTCTTTCTAGTTAGAAGCGGCGTCAGTGATTTTACACGCCCTGACAAGTTTGACTTATGTGGTTGTTGCTGTTGCGAGGCGCCTTGGATATACCGGTGACTATGTGAAGCCGAAGGAGCCATTCGTTGGCTCATTTACGCCCCATAGGGCGGGGAAACGCAGTGTTCAGGCATAATAATCCACATCGGTGGACCGGCCCTGACGATCCAAGGCTTGCCTGCGCGCTTGCCTGAGGGGCGGACTAGAGCGTCTCGAATCGGTAGAGGACGATCCCTGGCCTCGGTTCATAGATGGAAATCTAACTTCCAAATTCGTGATTTTGCGGTTTTATTTGTAGAGCCTAGTATGACGACATAGTGGGATGGGGCGCTTATGCCGTCTATGATTGATACTTATGATTTGAAGTTGTTTTATACACTATACACTTATAGTAATAATAAATGATTTGTTTTAAACGTATCAAGCATTCTTGGCTATTATAAGGTAAAAACCCTATCCTCCGGCTTGCGTTGCATTGTGTGATGGGAACTGGGTCTTATAATAGCTTCATTTTTCTTTATTTAGCATTGCGCTGTTTGTTTTATGCACTGGTATTCTTGGGAGGAAACCCGTTCCGTGTTATACGGCGTGGTCCCTTGATTTACCTAACTTTAAAATAAAGATTAATAACTGTTTTAGTTCTCACACCAGTCCCATGACTGACCTGGAGTTTATTGTTTTAACCTAAACTCTAGGTGCCCTTATTTTGACATGGGCAGCTAGTAGTTTTGGTTTTGCAGATTTATATTCACAGGATCCTGGTTTACAGCTGGAATGATATCCGGAAAGCTTTATATCCGTATATCTCTTCTAGTTGTGTATTGTATTATTTTCCGCTGCTATGTATTTAAATGTAATTTAAATCTCTGATATTTCTATGTAATATTTATTCATACTCTGTATATTCTTGTATTTTGATGAATTGTTGTAATATACAATGAAATGTTCTTCCGTCTGCGTTCTATTTTGTCGTGTTCTCAAAACAATTCGGCATTTCGAACGGTCTGGGTCGGTTTAGCGATTGATTCGGATCGAGCGAAATTCCTTGTTGTCACAGAAAGGTGAATTTGATAACTAAAATTATCAAATCCAAGAAATGATCGAGAATGGAGTATTACCAGTTTTGCTCCAAGCGTTAGTCAAATCTTTAAATAGATTGAAAGGTGAATTTGAACGTGAAATGGTAATTAATTTTACCGATAACACCGTGGTGTTAGATATGAAGTATTATTAGTTTTAGTTCATGGGATAAATAGGTTGGGACTGGGAAATTAAAACAAATGATTACTTCGGTAAGGTTCGCTAATCCCGACTAGTTTGGATAAACCGTAATTTGGTACAGATTGATTTCCAAAGGAAGATTAAAGAATAAATTTAAAGAATTTATCTTTGATAAAATTTATGGGAACATTTCCCAAAGGATATGAATATTTAAATAAAAGAGTACTCAGAATTGGAATGAGGCATATGTTGTGTTTTTATAGCACTTGTTTATCATATACGCGAGTTATTCAGAAAGACCGGGTTTATCGCATTCTGAATAACTGAATCGGTGATGCGTCGATGATGAAGATGGTGGTTGAAGACCGGAGGACTTCACATCGTTTGGATGATTACTGATGTCTTGATTGGGTTGTACATCCAAGACAAGGTAATAAGTGGTGATCGTTCCAGACGTACTTGGAGATCGATTGGATATGCGAGGGCCTCTCTCCTGTATTGGACATACGGGACAAGGAATAAGGTCCCTACGTTATCATTCAGACCCAGAACGAACTTGTAAATGGATGTGTGTTTGACATCGGATTTCACTCTGTGCGATTGATAGACATCGGTTGCGTAGCGTGAATTGCCTATGTGGCATGCTGAGATGCAAAAGATCAAGGCTTCTGTTGAAAAGCAGAGTCTTGTGGTTGATTGAAACACCCCACCTCCGTTAAGGTCACTCACAAAGGGAATGCCTTAACTTCGGTGAAGCGCTTTTGGTAAAAGATGCAGATAAATTACAAGACAAACATATAAAACAGCGGAAAAAAAAGTCATTTTATTGACAATGTGATTTAGTCAAGCTTTTACAACATTTTTCTCAAATCATACTTAAAGTAATACATAGAACTTCTGTCTTGATTTAATAACTTCTAAGTGTAAAAGAAGCACAAAAATAACATTGATATTCCCCAATAAAGCTTGAGCCAGCCATAGCAGTGGAGGAGTGAGTCGACCCCAAACCCCGTAATGACGGCGGCAAGGGTAATCCTTGGAAAATAACACAGAAAACAGATAATAGCAGAACAGAAATAAATAAATACACCAGATAATGAACAATAGAATATACTGGATAAACGTAATCATCAGAGTTACACAGTATACAGGATCATACTTAGTACAAATACAGTTCAGCTATACATAAATGTCTACAGCGGAAACAAACATAATATGTACAATAGGAGCTGAACAGCATAAAGAGAGATAAATGATAGAATCCATCTTCAGCTCCAGCTATCCAGAAAGAGCCAGCTAAACCTGAATACAAGGATGCCCGTGTAGAAAAAGGGGCACCCGAGTTTGAAAGTGAAGCAAACTACGAGTCAGTCATGGGACTGGTATGAGAAATCTACTCAACACATTTATAATATGGCTAATCACAGGACCACGCCACTTTCATGGAACGGGTTTACTCCATCAGATCGCCGGTGCTTTAAAACAAATAATTCTTTTAAACATCGCAATGCTTTTCATAAAAATGAAGCCATTATAAGACTCAATTCCCATCACACAATGCAACGCAAACCGGAGGATAGAGTTTTTACATTATAATGGCCAAGATATGCTTGATACGAATAAAACAAAAGCATTTGATATTATTACTAGTGTTTATATGTTTCAAAAACAATTTCAAATCATAAGTATCAATCATAGACGACATTAATGCCCCATACCACTATGTCGCCATATATAGGTATACAATCAAAACCGCACAGTCACGTATTTGGAAATTGGATTTCCGTCATGAACCAAGGCAAAAGATAGTCCTTACCGACTTCGCGACACTCTAGCCCGAGCCACAGGATCAGAGCTCGAGTGACCCTAGGAGCGACAGAGCCGGTCCACCGATGTGGATTAAAATTCCTGAACAATACATTTCCCCGCCCTTTGGGGCGTAAATGAGCCAACGAATGACTCCATCAGACCCGGATCGTCCGATCAAACCGAGGCGCCTCGCAACCGCAACAACCACATAAGTCAAACTCGTCAGGGCGTGTAAAACCACTGACGCCACTTCTAACTAGAAAGAAACGCATGTCCTCCCTGAGGTCCTCTCCCGTTTCTGGTTCATACCGGGGTGTGAGGCTCGCGATTTCACGTTATACACAAAGTTACGCCACACAGGCGGTGCTTTGATCATCACCACAAGACTTTGCTTTTCAACAGAAGCCCAGATCACTGCATCTTAGCATGCCACACAGGCAATTCAGACCGTGCAACTGATGGCTATCAATCACACAGAATAAATTCCAATGTCAGACACACTGTCCATTTGAAAGTCCGTTCTGGGTCTGAACGAAACCGGAGGCACTATATACCTTGCAAACCCATCGATCACCACGTACGTCTAGACGATCACCACTCATTATCCATATTTCGGGATGCCTCCCAATCAGGACCTCGGTTACCATCCAAACGAGGTGAAGATCTCCGGTCTTCGACCACCGTCTTCATCTTCGATTTCTTATCGTCGATTCAATAATTCAGAATGGGATAAACCCGGTCTTTCTGAGCAACTCGCGTATATAATAAACAAGTGCTACACAAACACTACTACGCATCATTTCAATTCATTAGTCACTAACCGTCAATCAGTAAGAGAACAATTTCCCAAATATTAACCCCGAAGGCCGAAACCAACATCAGATCAATACCCAAGAAACCATTCGACTTAGCCAACCTTCAGTTAGTTACTAAATTTCACATTCATATCGTTTATAATATTTTATAATGATTTATCGCTATTTTTATTTATTTTAAAATAGCCAATTTATTCAAAACGACGCTTCGGGCCATAACGCGGCCGTGGCGCTGTTTTTCTTCAGATTTGATTTACACATATCTGAAAATCTAACCGTTGGATCTTCACAAAATTTACATCATTAGAAAGATCTTTTCAAAACGAATCCAACGGTTCCAGTTTCGGGAAAATCCGACGGTCGGATCTCCCGGTATAATCGTTTGAAGTTTCGATTTCAAAATACGAACTGCAGCGTCGTTATTCGATTAAATATAATTATATTTATATATATATAAATATAATCGATTCTGGCGCTGTTTTTCTTCAGAATTGAATTAAACATTCCAGATAATCCAACCGTTGGATTTTTACAAAGTTGGTGCCGTTGGAAAGATATTTCCAAAGCGAACCCAACGGTTGCAGTTTCGGGAAAATCCGATGGTCGGATCTCCCGCAATAATCGTTTGAAATCACGGTTTCAAAATACGAATTGCAGCTTCGTTATTCGATATATTTCAATTCTATTTATATATATATCGATTCTTCGATTTCAAAAACTCTATTCTTTTCATACATTTGATAAAAATGATATTTTTATCTAACTGTCTTCTATTTCAACACTTCACTATTTTTAACAATTCATGTATATAATAAAAATGTCATTTTTAATGTAAAACAATTTATTTCAAAACTCGACTATTTTATATAGTTAATATAGGTGATAAAAATAAGATTTTTATTATAAAACAATTTATTTCAAAACAAGATTATTTTATATATTTCATATTGATGATAAAAATGGGATTTTTATTATAAAACAATTTCTTTCAAAATATGAATACCATTCAACACATGAATTTCAATTCAACGAATGAATATCGATTCAACACATGAAGGTTTTCTATAGTTTATATATATATATAAAAAGGTGATTTTTATATTTAAAACACGAATACCATTCAACACATGAATTTCAATTCAACGAATGAATATCGATTCAACACATGAATTTTTTCTATAGTTTGTATATATAGATAAAAAGGTGATTTTTATATTTAAAACACGAATACCATTCAACACATGAATTTCAATTCAACGAATGAATATCGATTCAACACATGAATGTTTTCTATAGTTTATATATATATATATAAAAATGTGATTTTTATATTTAAAACACGAATACCATTCAACACATGAATTTCAATTCAACGAATGAATATCGATTCAACACATGAAGGTTTTCTATAGTTTGTATATATAGATAAAAAGGTGGTTTTTATATTTAAAACACGAATACCATTCAACACATGAATTTCAATTCAACGAATGAATATCGATTCAACACATGAAGGTTTTCTATAGTTTATATATATAGATAAAAATGTGATTTTTATATTTAAAACACGTATACCTTTCAATACATGAATTTCTATTCAACGAATGAATTACAATTCAACACATGAAGGCTTTCTATTCAACGAATAAATATAGTTTCAACAAATGAAAATAATTCTAACACATGAATATTATTCAAAATTTCGGCAGCATAACGACAGGGTAGTTAAAACCGGGACCGTCCCTAGTACGGCTCCTCGCTCTACCTTAAAGCCTCGCAGCTTTTGACAATGGGGAATCATGCATCTAGTTCGCACGCAGGCGGCATGTATATTTTTTTCATTTCCACAAACTAATCCTATGTGGTTTCAACCCAATATTTCTCAACAATTCCATTCAACCATTCGCTATCAATCAAATTTTCACACCAATCACAACCAATAAATATCGTCCATGGTTTGTGGACGAGGGGTGTATATATATATATAACTCATACATCGACTATATAATTTATACATCGTCGTTTTTCATATCGTTTATAATTTAGAAATCTCACATTGGGTTCCACTCCACCAAAAATAGCAGAAGGCTCAGAAAAATATGCGGTCTCTTCTAGAATGTAGAAGACGTCCACACGGTCACGATGTTTCCTGTTTCATCGAATTTCGTTAACGTACGAAAAAGATATGATTTTTCAAAGTTTTGCAATACTTTAAAGTGTTATTTTTAATTCAGAAAATTCAAGCCGTATACCTCCTTTATTTCTACAAAATTAGGTTTACGATTTGCTTCCAATCCGTGAAGGGTTGCTTCGATCCGACTTCACCACGACAACGGGCTCGGAAATCCGCTCCAGGGGGTCCCCACCGCGACGAACTCGAGCAGACGATCATGGCGGATTTTGGGGCGAAACGCGGCGGGTTTGAGGGGTTGGTTCTCGAGCTAGGAGCGATGAGGGGTGACGAGGTCGAGTCGGATTTGGAGAGGAGGAGGAGGGCTTCGAAAAACTCTACTGGAGGGGTGGTCGACGATGGACGTGGCGGCCTGATTTTGGCTGGGAAGGGAGGAACGTTCGTCGTCGTTCGTGGGGGGGTTCCAGATAAAAGACGGGGAGAGAGAAAATGAAGGCCCAATCACGTTTTTTTCTTTATTTTATATATTTTTTTAATTTCGAAAATACCCCCTTTCACACACGAACACCAATCCAAACCCAATGACTATCGTCCCTAGCGTTTTACCCCCATTCCGAACACAATGGGATATGTTTCGTAGGCCCATTCGACTGTTTCAGTCAGTTTTCATTCAGATTAAAATATAAAACATTCAATATTTGATTTGAACGTACATTTCAATTTGCCAGGGCCACAAACTGATTTGAAAAATTCCAGAAAAATAAATCTGGCTATGTTTTGACGATACGGTCCCAAAAAAAACTAGTTTCGTCGAATTCTGAGACCGTTTGAAAAATGGCCCATTTCTGGTCGATCCAATTTAACAGTAATTGACCAAAACACGTTTTCCTTTTCCACACTCACATACTAGCTTCAAAAATTATGAAATTTGAAACCTAGCAATAACTTCACATCCCGGATCCAACAAAAGTGGTTTCATCGAATTCCGAGGTCGTTTGCAAAATGGCCAATTTCACGGGCTATATAAATTCCATAGCGACCTTTCTGAAAATTCATTTGGCCACAACTTTTGCTTCCCGCTATGAAACTTCGATTTTTCAGATTCGTTAGAAAGGTATTCAATAACAGATTTAAATATTTTTGGTTTCACTCAAATCCGTTTTGTTTTGCACCCGGTACAGTCAGTCAAAGTTTGAAATGAAAATTTGAAACTGTCGCGCCATTTCAGGCCTTGTTTATAATTAGAATTAATTATATTCGTTTTCAAATGTCGATTCAAACTTACTTTTCATCGTTATTATTTAAAATATTTATTTTAAATATTTAAAATCCACTTTTTTAGCCAATTTAAAAATTTTAAATTGGTTCAGATTTTCCGGGTCGTTACAAAGAGAGAGTCCAAAGCAAAACATCGACCACCTTCGAGCATGAAAAGAAAACTGAGCTAAGTGGTAACATTTCCTCCCTGAGAACCTGGGGGAACAGAAGAAAAGAGGCGAAACAAAACTAGGTCAAACATGAGTCCGGTAAGTCTAGTGATTATTGAGCATATAAACTGGTAAGAGAACCATGACATGAATAAACTAGATGCAGGACAACAACAAAGAAATAAGGTAACATAGGATAAGCATAAGGTATGATAAGGCAAGATAAACTGAATGCGCTCCTACTCTTTCTTTGCTTCGTTACTACCTTGTTAATCCGATTTTTATATCTATCTCTGCACCACCTAACTAGTGTCCCAACTAGTAATCTGAATAAAATGATAATATTAAAAAGTGATCCCAATCCCCGCAATTGTGGTAGCCTTCAGGTGTGCATCTAGTATGAGGATCTTACCTCAATCAGCCTAATTGCCATGAAGATGTTAGATGTACCCTTACTACCCTATCGATCGGCTCCTTACTTGTATTAAAGTTCCATGTGTCTGTGTCAATCGGCCCTCTCTTGCATGTACATACCCTGTGCTGGTCCCACCATAAGGTGTATCAATCCTTATGATAGTGACCCGACACGATTCAAGATGCACAGTGTATAACTACTGGTACCCAGTGCCTACTTTTTCCCACTCCTGAGTACATGCACGCCCATAAACCGTCGGAACCTACACTGACGTACCCCCTGCCGCTGCTTTGACCGCTTATAATCAGCCCAGTAATCATGCCCCAACCTGCCTAGTTCAGGGTACCGTGATACATCCATGTGGGTTACTGCTGAAATGGGTCCCTGTTACTAGGGCTTCCTATTGGTTAAGTTTGTGGGCCTATATTTACTAATATTACCCACTAACCCGATATGTACTTAACCCTCACATCGATTCAAGCATTTTAAATAAACGGTTAAGTTTTGTGGGCCTATATGTACAAATATTACCCACCTACACGAGATGTACTTAACCCTCCCATCGATTCAAGCATGTTTATTTAATAGTTAAGTTTTGTGGGCCTATATTTACTAATATTACCCACTAACCCGATATGTACTTAACCCTTCTACTAATTCAAGCATGTTTATTTAATGGTTAAGTTTTGTAGGCCTATATTTACTAATATTACCACCAACCCGATATGTACTTAACCCTCCCGCACATTACGCCATATTAGTTAATTGTTGTCCGCTCATGTTAACTCAACACACTCATTCATCACGTCATGTTGGTTAAGCATTTCTTATTAACTCGATCCTCCTTACTTATCATGTTGGATCGGTTAAGTGTTTCCTATTAACTTAACCCCATTCGTTCATCAAGTTATATTGCTCAAGTGTTTCTTGTTAACCTAACACCACGTATTCATCTTGTTGTATTGGTTAAGTGTCATCAATCAATTCAAGTTAACTTAACCCACCTACATGTAATGTTTCTTTGGTTAAGTGTTGCCTTCTTGTGTTAACTTAACCCTACTACAAATCAAGTTATATTGGTTAAGTGTTTCCCTCTTATTTTAACTTAACCTTTCCATAAATCAAGATATATTGGTTAAGTGTTTCTAAATTTACATAACCTCACCCACTTGTCTAATTAACATGTTATAACAGTTAAGTGTTCTAAATTTACTTAACCTCACCAACTTGTCTAATTAACATGTTATAACGGTTAATTGTTCTAAATTTACTTAACCTCACCCACTTGTCTAATTAACATGTTATAACAGTTAAGTGTTCTAAATTTACTTAACCTCGCCCACTTGTCTAATTAACATGTTATAATGGTTAAGTGTTTCTAAATTTACTTAACCTCACCCACTTGTCTAATTAACATGTTATAACGATTAAGTGTTCTAAATTTACTTAACCTCACCCACTTGGCTAATTAATATGTTATAACGGTTAAGTGTTCTAAATTTACTTAACCTAACCTACTTGTCTAATTAACATGTTATAACGGTTAAGTGTTCTAAATTTACTTAACCTCACCCATCAGTTTAGTTAACATGTTGAATTGGTTAAGTGTTTCCTTAATTGACTTAACTCTACCAATCTTGACTTAGCTTTATTAAAGCACCAGCCACTCACATTAGACAGGTATTGTTGTGGTCACTGGATGTGCCGGTCGGTTCCGGGCAGTTTTACACCACAACTCAGTCTAACCTCGGGTCCTATTTAGGCTCAATGCACTAACCACCCACATTAGACAGGTATTGTTCTGGTCACTGGATATGCGAGTCGGTTTCAGGCAGTTTTACACCACAACTCAGTCTAACCTCGGGTTAGGCATATTCGTCTTTTCTAAATTTACATATTTCTTATTTATGACAAATTCCATATGTAAATTATTCCCAATTTAATTATTCCATAATTATCCTTTTAATTATGCTCACAGTTAATAGTATACTAAATATATCATTTCATGAACCAATCTATGCCATGTAATTTTTCATGTTTATCCTACATATTTACATGTAAATTATAAATCAATTATTGTCATGGCCCACTTTCCTTCTAAATCACGTTCAAAATTTTAGGTATATAGATTATACCATTTTCATGCCACTTATCATGCTTATGTGTCAAACATGCCAATTACATGTAATTTCATGTTTTCCCCAACGTTATCCCCATTGTACGTTCGCAAAATTACATAAAATGTTTGGCTCGATATTTTAGCCTTACTTATAAAACAAAAAGGGGAAAAGAGGAACTTTGCAACATTCCAACATCATACAAAAGTATGGATCTAACTACACATGTGTCACATGGATTTGGCATAGAACAATATACTTTTAACTATGAACTTGCAAATTTGATCTATGCAACATGAACCACAAGCATATGAATTTACATAAAACTATACAAGTTAAACTTGGCATGTAGTGGTGAACTTGCAAATTAGATCTATCATAAAGGCATATGCATCTAACATATAAAGTTGTAGATCTAAACATATAAGGTCGTCGATCTAAACATGTATGCATAATGGCTCTAAACAATTAGGCATAAACGACATGACTTAGCCTAAAACTTGTATGTATCATAATATCACCAAACTTACATATGATAATTTCATTCCCAAATTCCTATACAACATCATAGGTTTACTCACCAGTTTCCACATAACATGATAGGTTCCATAGACCACAATAGTTCATAGGCATATATGATAGAATAGACATGAATGAACATGAATCAACATCACTTACAACTTGATACAATTCTATTTTACAATTCATTACAAATCATGTCTTTAATTTATTCACATCTGAAACATAACTACACTTACAATCAAAAGGAAAAACTTGATTTCAAGGATCTGTATTCTGAAACTGAATTGCTCGCTACTACCTTGTTAATCCGATTTTTATATCTATCTCGGCACCACCTAACTAGTGTCCCAACTAATAATCTGTATAAAATGATAATATTACAACGTGATCCCAATCCCCGCAATTGTGGTAGCCTTCAGGTGTACATCTAGTATGAGGATCTTACCTCAATCAGCCTAATTGCCATGAAGATGTTAGATGTACCCTTACTACCCTATCGATCGGCTCCCTACTTGTATTAAAGTTCCATGTGTCAGTGTCAATCGGCCCTCTCTTGCGTGTAGATACCATGTGCTGGTCCCACCATAAGTTGTATCAATCTTTATGATAGCGACCCGACACGATTCAAGATGCACAGTGTATAACTACTGGTACCCGGTGCCTGCTTTTTCCCACTTCGGAGTATGTGCACGCCTGTAAACCGTCGGAACCTACACTGAAGTACCCCCTACCGCTGCTTTGACTGCTTATAACTAGCCCAGTAATCGTGCCCCACCCTTCCTAGCTCAGGGTACTGTGATAATCCATGTGGGTTACTGCTGAAATGGGTCCCCGTTACTAGGGTTTCCTATTGGTTAAGTTTGTGGGCCTATATTTACTAATATTACCCACAACCCCGATATGTACTTAACTCTCACATCGATTCAAGCATTTTTAATAAATGGTTAAGTTTTGTGGGCCTATATGCACTAATATTACCCACCTACATGAGATGTACTTAACCCTCCCATCGATTCAAGCATGTTTATTTAATAGTTAAGTTTTGTGGGCCTATATTTACAAATATTACCCACCAACCCGATATGTACTTAACCCTTCCACTGATTCAAGCATGTTTATTTATTGGTTAAGTTTTGTAGGCCTATATTTACTAATATTACCCACCAACCCGATATTTACTTAACCCTCCCGCACATTACGCCATATTAGTTAAGTGTTGTCCGCTCATGTTAACTTAACCCACTCATTCATCATGTCATGTTGGTTAAGCATTTCTTATTAACTTGATCCTCCTTACTTATCATATTGGATCGGTTAAGTGTTTCCTATTAACTTAACCCCGTTCGTTCATCAAGTTATATTGGTCAAGTGTTTCTTGTTAACTTAACCCCATGTATTCATCTTGTTGTATTGGTTAAGTGTCATCAATCAATTCAAGTTAAATTAACCCACCTACGTGTCATGTTACTTTGGTTAAGCGTTGCCTTCTTGTGTTAACTTAACCCTACTACAAATCAAGTTATATTGGTTAAGTGTTGCCCTCTTACTTTAACTTTACCTTTCCATAAATCAAGTTATATTGTTAAGTGTTTCTAAATTTACTTAACCTCACCCACTTGTCTAATTAACATGTTATGACGGTTAAGTGTTCTAAATTTACTTAGCCTCACCCACTTGTCTAATTAACATGTTATAACGGTTAAGTGTTCTAAATTTACTTAACCTCACCCACTTGTCTAATTAACATGTTATAACGGTTAAGTGTTCTAAATTTACTTAACCTCACCCACTTGTCTAATTAACATGTTATAACGGTTAAGTGTTTCTACATTTATTTAACCTCAGCCACTTGTCTAATTAACATGATATAACGGTTAAGTGTTTCTACATTTATTTAACCTCAGCCACTTGTCTAATTAACATGATATAACGGTTAAGTATTCTAACTTTACTTAACCTCATCCACTTGTCTAATTAACATATTATAATGGTTAATTGTTCTAAATTTACTTAACCTCACCCACTTGTCTAATTAACATTATATAACAGTTAATTGTTTTAAATTTACTTAACCTCACCCATCAGTTTAGTTAAAATGTTGAATTGGTTAAGTGTTTCCTTAATTGACTTAACCCTACCAATCTTGACTTAGCTTTATTAAAGCACCAACCACTCACATTAGACAGGTATTGTTGTGGTCACTAGATGTGCAGGTCGGTTCCGGGCAGTTTAACACCACAACTCAGTCTAACCTCGGGTCCTTTTTGGGCTCAATGCACTAACCACCCACATTAGACAGGTATTGTTGTGGTCACTGGATGTGCCGGTCGGTTCTGGGCAGTTTTACACCACAACTCAATCTAACCTCGGGTTAGGCATATTCGTCTTTTCTAAATTTACATATTTCTTATTTATGACAAATTTCATATGTAAATTATTCCCAATTTAATTATGCCATAATTATCCTTTTAATTATGCTCACAATTAATGGTATACTAAATATACCATTTCATGAACCAATATATGCCATGTAATTTTTCATGTTTATCCTACATATTTACATGTAAATTATAAATCAACTATTGTCATGGCTCACTTTCCTTCTAAATCACGTTCAAAATTTTAGGTATATAGATTACACCATTTTCATGTCGCTTATCATGCTTATGTGTCAAACATGCCAATTACATGTAATTTCATGTTTTCCTCAACGTTACCCCCGTTGTACGTTTGCAAAATTACATAGAATGTTAGGCTCGATATTTTAGCCTAACTTATAAAACAAAAAAGGGGAAAAGAGGAACTTTGCAATATTCCAACATCATACAAAAGTATGGATCTAACTACACATGTGTCACATGGATTTGGCATAGAACAATATAGTTTTAACTATGAACTTGCAAATTTGATCTATGCAACATGAACCACAAGCATATGAATTTACATAAAACTATACAAGTTAAACTTGGAATGTAGTGGTGAACTTGAAAATTAGATCTATCATAAAGGCATATGGATCTAACATATAAAGTTGCAGATCTAAACATATAAGGTCGTAGATCTAAACATGTATGCATAATGACTCTAAACAGTTAGGTATAAACGACATGACTTGGCCTAAAACTTGTATGTATCATAATATCACCAAACTTAATTTCATTCCCAAATTCCTATACAACATCATAGGTTTACTCACCAATTTCCACATAATATGATAGGTTCGATAGACCACAATAGTTCATAGGCATATATGATAGAATAAACATGAATCAGCATCACATACAACTTGATACAATTTGATTTTACAATTCATTACAAATCATGTCTTTAATTTATTCACATCTGAAAGATAACTACACTTACAATCAAAAGGAAAAACTTGATTTCAAGGATCTGTATTCTAAAACTGAATTGCTCACCTTTGATGTAGATCGTTGAATTATCTTAGTTGAATTAGATTAGTTTTGATTTGATTTTGATGTAGCTTCTATCTTGCCTTTGAGTTGAAAGAGATGACGGTAATTCTAGGTTCATCATTGACGGCATGAAGGCTCTAGAAATATTTTTGTGTAGCTTAGGGTTTAGATTTAGGTTGCTTATATAGAAGTTTGATTTAATAGGAACCGTCAAATTAACCTAGAGAAAATCAAAGCCATTCAGACAAGATAGAATAGCCACATCAGCCCTAATGACTCAACAAGGAGTCCATCAGAAGCAAGCAGATGCCACATCTGCCTTAGAGCGAATCGGCCCACGAGTTGACTGCCAAACACCCTTAATCAACCCCTAGTCGACCCAACGGGGCTTGGGCCGACCTCAAAAATGGGCTGGTTCGATTATTCCCCCCTCCCGGTTGGCTGCTTTGAACTTTTTTGCATATTTATTTATTTAATTTTTATATATATATCTATATATATATATATACATATATTTCTCGTATGCATACAAACTTCAAGGCTTAATAACTTCTTCATAAGGTGTCCGTTTTATGCAAACCAAATGTCTATCTTGACCAAAAAATTTGAGATGAACGTAATAGCGCAACCCATTTCACTTAATTTTTCTTCTAAAAATTAAGTGTTCTTGAATTTTTTAATTTTAATATTCTCAGAAAATTCTGGTGTTACATTGATGATCAAAGCATGGCTTTAATATAGCATAGCTTTGTGTAGCGTTAATTCGCAAGCCTCACACCCCGGTGTGAACCAGAAACGGGAGAGGACATCAGGAAGGGCATGTGTTTCCTTCTAGCTTGGAGTGGTGTCTAGGTTTTACACGCCCAGGCGTTTTACTTATGTGGATGATGGATAGTGAGGCGCCTCAGATATATTGGCACTACAGGGACGATGGATGATATGGTCTTTATACAGACCAGACTAATGCCCTATAGGGCGGGGAAATGTAGTGTTCACGCATTTTAATCCACATCGAGTGGACCGGCCCTAACGATCCAAAGGCTTGACAGAGTACTTGCTTGAGACACGGGCTAGAGCGTCTCGAAGCGGTAAGAACGATCCCCTGCCTTGGTTCACAGACGGAAATCTAACTTCCAATACGTGACATTGCGGTTTGACTGTAGAGCCTAGTATTGGCGACATGATATATGGTATCCATGCCGTTTAGGATTGATACATTTATATTTGAAGTTGTTTTATACACTATGTACTTATAATAGTATCAAATAATTTGTTTTAACGTAACAAGCATGTTTGGCTATTATAAAGAAAAACCCTATCCTCCAGCTTGCGTTGCAGTGTGTGATGGGACCTGGTCTTACAATAGCCTCATTTTTTCAAAAAGCATTGCGTTGTTTTGTTATATGCACTAGTATTCTTGGGAGGAAATCTGTGTTATACGGCGTGGTCCCTTGATATATCTGATTTAAAGTAAAGTTTTAAATAACTGTTATTGTTCTCACACTGGTCACATGACTGACTTGGAGTTTATTATTTTAACCTAAACTCTGGGTGCCCTTATTTTCCACACGGGCAGCTTGTAGTTTTGGTTTTGCAGATTTATATTCACAAGATCCTAGTTTACATCTGGAATGATATTCGGAAAGCTCTGTATCCGTATATTTTTTTCAGTTGTGTTTTGTATTACTTTCTGTTGCATTGTAACTTGTAAATCTCTGATATTTAGTAAATGTCTAATATTTATTCATACTCTGTATATTCTTGTATTCTGATGAAACTGTTGTAATAAGCAATGAAATATTCTTCTATTTGTGTTCTGATTTGTCTTGTCCTCAAAGCAATCCGGGCTTTCCTTCACGGAGAAGTTCGGGTCGTTTCATTAAACATACTATTGTTCTCCTTAAAAAATAGTATAATAAAGTATGAATATAATTTCAAAACATATAATTATCATATATAAAATAACTATTTAAAACTTATATAAATATATAAATATAAATATTATAAGGAATGTTTTAAAACTAAGAATATATATAACTATAACTATGAATATAAGAAAATTGAAACTTAAATAATATATATTGAAACTAAAATATAAATAAGTAAATACTGAATTAGTTAAAAACTAAAATATAAGTAATAAAATCTAAAGTATTCAATTTAAGATCTAGATTTAAAATCCAATAAAGTTAAAAGATACATATTTTTAAATAGGAAGTAATTTTGAAATCAATTTTGAAAATAGGAGATAGGAATATTAAAAGTGATATGAGATTTGAAAATAGAAATTCAATGTTATTACAGAGTTTTAACAAAACTTCTAAACTCTATAACTTATCCTATTTTCTAGACCTCGCAAGAAGGAAGAGTAGTTGCTTACGCTAGTAGACAACTCGAGGATCCATAAAAGAGATACCCAGTTCATGACGTTGAGTTAGTCGCTGAAGTATTCTCCTTTGAAATATGGAGGCATTATCTTTTAGGGTAGAAATTTGAACTTTTTACTGACCATAAATCCCTAAAGTATTTATTTCTCAACATGATCTAAACTTGAGACTACAATGGTAGATGGAATATAATGCCTCATTCGATTTCATGATCCAGTATACCCCGCGAAAAGGGAATGTTGTAGAAGATCCATTAAGTAAGAAACATGCAGCCTTGAACACGATCTCAGAATGGAAACAATTAGGGTTTCTATCTAATTTTAATTTGCAACCCTCGCCAACCACTTCTAATGGTTTTCTTGGAGCCATGATAATCAGACCTACTCTAAAAGAGAGGATTCGAAAGACACAAGACCTTGACGAAGGATTAAGGAGCCTAAGATAGAAAGTGGGAAATAAGGAGACCTTTCCCCATTCGACTAGATATTCGATTGGCGATGATGTATGTCTACTTTCGGATGGACGACTTTATGTCCCTAAGGATGAAGGGTTGAGGAAAGAAATTATAGAGGAGTGCCATTGGTCAAAAATGAATATACACCCCAATGGGGATAAAATGTATAAAGATATGAAGAGGAATCTCCATAGGGAAGGAATGAAGAGAGATGCAGCCGAGTTCATGATCAAATGCTTGATGTGCCAGAAAGTAAAAGAAGAGCAAGGGAGGCCCGGAGGGTTATTACTACCTTTAGAGATCCCCGTGTGGAAGTGGGAACATATTTCCATGGACTTCGTAGATGGACTTCCTAGAAGCCAAAGGGGTAATGAGGCCATTCGGGTTGTTGTTGATCATTTAACCAAAAGCGCCCATTTTATACCAACGAAGAAGACAAGGAATGCAGCCTTGTTAGCCCAATTATATGTCAAGGTGATAGTCAGACTACATGGTATCCCATCGAGTATTGCGAGTGATAGAGACCCCTTATTTACAAGCGAATTTTGGAGAAGCCTACAAGCAGCATTGGGAACAACCCTTAACCTAAGCACGACCTATCATCCGCAGACAGACGGCCAGATGGAAAGAGTAAATCGTATTTTGGAAAACTTTCTTAGAGCTTGCATCATCGACTTAGGAGGAGTTTGGGAGCAGCACTTACCACTCGTAGAGTTCACTTGTAATAATAGTTTTCAAACAACGATTGGTATGGTCCATTTTGAAGCGCTTTACGGGAGGCCATGCAAAACGCCAACTTGTTGGTGGAAAACTACCTATAAGGTTCTACTCAGACTAGACTTCGTCCGTGATTCCATGAAAAAGATATCCTTGATTAGGCGGAGGATGAAGGCAGCCCAAGACCATCAGAAACGTATGTCTATAAGCGAAGGAGGGAACTTGAGTTTAATGTTAAAGACTTGGTATTCGTAAAAGTATCCCCTCTTAAGAAGACTGTTCGGTTTGGGAAGACTAGGAAGTTAGTTCCCAAATTTATTGGGCTTATTCGTGTTATCGAGAAGATAGGATCTTTGGCTTATCGAGTGGATCTCCCAGAGCGTCTATCGAGAATCCACAATGTTTTTCACATGTCTCATCTAAGGAAATGCCTTCATGATTCTGCTATCAGACTCGAGCTTGATGAAATTGGGGACATAGAAAAACTCAGAGTTGGAGTCCAGGGTGCCTTGTGCCACTACAAGGATTGTAGAGCACAGAATAAATAGACTCCGCAATAAAACCGTTCGCCTCGTCCGAGTACAATGGGGAAATTATCCTGTGGAAAGCACATGGAAGACCGAGGACAAAATGAGACAGACTCACCCAGAGCTTTTCTCGTGTTATTTTTCCTCAAAATAATGTGTATGGATGCATTGTGATTGCTAGATTGAATGTTAGGAAATGGATGCAACACCATTGCACAACACACTCATACAGATAAATATGCATAACTAGGTTGTTTGCATGCATATTGCATCACTTATTACACCTACATGCAAGGACAGAGCTCACTGTAGTGGATCTTCAGTTCATAAGCACTGCGAGTGATGGATGATTATGGATAAATTGAAAATAACATGGATGCACAACATGAACGTTTCGAGCGAGTTTTGTTTTTTGTCCCTTCAAATAGATTTCGGGAAGAAATCTATTTTAAGAGGGGAAGAGTTATTCACAATAAATATAAATAAATTTTTTAATAATAAGGTTGGAAAATGAGATTTTTTTTTTTATAGCTTTAGGAATTTGGCTGCGAAAATCTTCTATTTGGATTCGTGGCGAAATTCTGAATCGTTTTCATTATAATATATTGAAAACGGTGAAAGTATGAAGAAGATACAAGTAAACGAAATTGGACAGTAATACGCAAATATATATCTATATAATAAAATCCCTTTGGTAGGCAAAGAGAGGTCAAAATTTATTCTAAAAATACATATCAAGCGGCAAGAAAAAAGAAACGTATTGATTCAACAAACGTGGTTTTGCATACATACACGGTTGTTCTTAGCTGTCCCTTTTCATGTCCACTTTCTTCCTCCACGATTTATTTCTCCGCCTTATATATCATTTTCTCGAATCAATTCTTTTGACAATTCCTCTTTTCTAATTCATCTCGTCAACAAAAACAAGCTTCGGTTTTGAACATGTTGTGGATGTTGCCACCTTCTTCTTACAATCGAAATCTCTGAATTACCAATTTTTTACTGTGCTCTGTATTCAATTTTTAGTTTTTGAATTTATTTGTTTTAGATCAATTTATCAAAGTTAGGTTTTTTTACCGATATTCTAGTTCGCTTTATTCAGTAGAAGTCGGTATAATATTTCTTCTTCAAATTCAATTTCGCGCAGTTGCGGTAGTGTTAGATCAAGTAATGTTTAACACTCTAACGTTTTTCGATAACTTCATTCGTTCGATTTATAAATCTATTCAAATTAAAACGTTCTTAAAGTAGAATTTGAATCTTCCAATTATCAATCACACATAATTATCTTTACACATAGATATCATTATCACCTTCTATTCTTCTGCAAGTGACTTTGAATCCACTTCCATGTTCTCTTTAGATGCAGATATGTTTATCTATTATAAAAGTGTTTCTTGACTTCGGTTCCCAAATAAATTAAAAGCTAAAACCTTAAGCATTTGCGAATTGCTTCTCCCTTACCAAACTGACAGTCATTGTTGGATCCTGGCTATCCCTAGATCTGGTGATTTTATTTTTGTTTGGGTTTTTAGTTTGGATTTAGTATTTTCATTTGTTTAAAAAAATTATGAATAAATGATTTATATGGATACTAATTCATTTGCTCTTACAGTCACCTTTTTTAAGTTCAGGTTTTCTATGTATTGGCTTTTATTTTTAAAAATTATAATTATGATAATTTGTATCGATCAATCTAGGTTTGGATTGTGAATACCAAAATTTATTATTAAATATGATAAGGAGGTAATTGATATTGCCAATTTTATGGCATGGCATGGCAGTCTAATCTTGATGAAGGACCATAAAGTAATGAATTAATATTTTCCTTGGGTTTTAAGAACAGTAACATAATATGTTCCAAATGTTTCAAATAAGGAGTTTACTGGAGATTTAAGATTAATTATATTTTTCCTCTGGTTTTTAATATTTTAAATGAATCACACGCATAGTATTTTGTTTTATGAGATTGAAATCTACCTTTGGTGCATTGAATTTGGTAGCGAATGCACTTGGACAAACTTTTTTTTTTTTAGAGTAGAAAAATTAGTTCTAGGTAGGGCGCAGATTTGGAACCATTGACATACTACATGATGAAAGAAATTACACATTGAATATAAATGAAGCCAACAAGATGAGATGTTAGTTTTCTGTGATGATAGAACTCCCCAAGAAGACTAGAGCGCATCATATAAGACATATACAGTAAGTAATTAAGCCAGCAGGTAATTCATTCCAACACAAGCACTAATCAAGTAGGCATTTTGAACAGGGATTTTGCTGCAGCATATGAAAACAATCTCAAAGGCTCAGCTATGCATCCATCTACATCACCACCAGAAACAGATGCACAAAATGCTACCATGTCTAACATTGGCAGGTGGCAGTAACAAGATACGCTAGCTTTAACTTAAATATACAATGTGAAATAGAATATGAACTTTGAATGGGAATGTAAAATATAATGTAAAAGGTATGGATAGGAAAAACCTGGCCTCTATGAGACAGACGCGGATCTTCCATTTCAGGAGCCAATACCCCCATTAGTGAAGAACTTATCTCCATTCTTTATTTATTTCTTTATTTTTGATGCTATTGCCCTCCATCTGTTCATATTTCCACGCAATTGGACAAATTTACAGACATGCACAAAAGCATAATTATGCAGAAATGCCTATTAGGTTGGGTTAACACCTATGGTTTTATTCGGTAAGTTCAGATTAATTTATTTCAACTTTGTTCTCCTGTTCTTCAAACTTAGATTAATTTGGTCTATGGCATTTGAAGATTTAGTCCCATTTTATCATATATCATCACTAAAGTTTCATAAGATACTAAGGAAACTTATTTCTTTATAACAAACATGATAATTGTAAATGGTCTGGCAAGTATGATACCCACCAACCCCACAAAATGGTCCACTAGTCACCTGGTTGCTCAACGATTAAGCAGATACTAGGTGATAAAATGCCATTAGTTCGAGGCTTGGAAATGGATGTGGATATTTGGCAATCTATCCATATGCGTACAGTTTAAGTTTGATACATACTTCTTTGGAGTCTGATAGTCCTACACTTCTGATAAATGGTATCTAAATATACACCATAATATTTAATTGTAACCTTGATTCCTGGCCCTTCAATACGATTGCATTATTGTGCATAATTAGAACCGTGATACCATAATCAACACATGACAAGCAAACAAAAAAAAGCTTAGAGCATTATTGGCCACTTTTTCGAGGTTTCATATTATATAGATGTACCTAGACCGTTCGAAATAATGGTCCGCTTGATTTCCACCAACAATGGAGGATTGACAAAGAAGGTAGACAATGGTTTATAAATTTTACCACATATTTATACTGAATCATATTTCATTTTAAAATGAAGATAGTTTGATTTATGTCGGAATATATATATATATATATATATATATATATATATATATATATATATATATATATATATATATATATAGAGAGAGAGAGAGCGCACCCCAAATAGTGCAGCATCCCTTTAGCCTCCTGATTTCCACCGTACAATCTCATTTCTCTCTCTTCCACTAACTCTCTCTCCCCCACTAACTTATTAAATAATAAATGCATGGTCATTGTAGAGGGACAAATGGGGTGCCAACAAAGAGGGGTGCCCTGAAACCCCCCTCTCTCTCTATATATATATATATATATATATATATATATATATATATATATATATATATATATATATATATATATATATACACACACACACATACACACACACATGAAAACGGAATGAAACTGAAGTCCGAATGCTTAACGATATTAGGAAAGGTTACTTCAGCAATATGAAAGACAACGAAATGAAAGAAGAAAAAATAGTAAGTAAGAAGGAGGATGCAAAACGCAGACGAACAAATTCATGTGCCCTAATACTCCATGTATAATAGTGCTAACAAGATCATCCAGCTGCTGAGTACCTAGAATTGCTTGGTAAGCGAATAAAAAAATTGGAAAAATGGATGTGCGTGCTACTCTAGAGAAAGAAACGAAATGAAGTCGGATGATGTGTTAGGTAAAAATGGACAACGTTGGATCAAGTAAAACAAAACATCAATGTTGCACAGTATTTTTTTGGGGGCCTGTAAGAAGGCTACATCACAAGCTAAAATCTACAAAAAAGTTATACTTATGATACTTTTTGAGTTAATTTTATTATGACAGTAACATTACAATATGTGTGAATCGTTTGTTGTTATGACGACAAACTAAAAGTTATTTACGTATTCAAGATCTTAACGGTCAAATAAAATTCATATGGAATCATTATGTAATATTAGAAAGAAAAAATAAATCTTATAATCACTGTTTTATATGTAACATTCCGAAAAACACCTGTTTTGCAGCATCTCTGTTTACACAATATTTGAGGAACAAAAATCCATGCACGAAGCGCGTGTGTAAGAATTGTCAATTTATTGTTATTGGGTTTGTGGATCTTGATCTTAATATTAAATTGAGAATAAAAGGGGTGTTGTGTTTATACTTTATGTAATTCATCCTCATGTAAATATTTGATTGTAACCTAAAAGGGGTTTTAAATTTGGTTTAATTCATGACTTGATTAGGTTTGGTTTCTATTTTGGATCGAAACGTATTCATACATGAAGTTTATCAAATATAAACGCTTTCATATGCAATACACCAAAAAGTGGTGAATTAGATAAAGAGGAGCTTATAAATATACATGCATATATTTATGAATATATGTGTACATTATACTCTATTCTTGATCCATTATCGAAATCATTCCAATAAGCCTAGGATGCAAGTTGAAATTTGTATGTATGTTGTATTTTCCATTCACTGTTATTATGCTATTATGCCATCACGCCTAAAATGTAGCGATCAAAATATAGAAATTGACTTGTATACCTTAATTTAGGACAAACTGACAATTTTTATCTCGTAAGAACGTTCCCTCGTCATATGAACATTAGCGTTATTTATGTGTTATAATTATTATACTTATTAGTGTAATCAACGTAATTAACGTAATAAATGCGATTAGGATAGAATTCGAATTTGAAATGTCCCCACGTATATATTGATTGCTTGTGTGTGTACGTATAAAATGGCTTTACATATGTAAATAATGGCACACAAACATGTGGTTAGCTGCCATTTGTAGTATAAGCCTGCTCGGAACCAACCGGCAACTCTCACAACCACAAGTAGGCCCAACTAATGCGAGAGGTCTGGGTACCATGGGTCATTCAAAACTTAGTACACTATGGCACGAGGTTAAACCTACTTATAGTAGAAGCCTGCCCGGAACCGCCCGACCTATCCAACATCTACAGGTATACGGTTTAATGTGAGAAGTCTAGTGTATATATGTATATAACTATATATATATATGTCTATTGTGTGTGAAAATAGACAGGTTTACTACACCTTGAGAAGATCTTAAGTTGTTGACTCTCTTCTTGTCTAATTTGGGTCTTATGTGGTTAGGATTAGGATCCCTCCCAAGGTTTATTCCTTGGAGAGGAACCAAAGTTGTAGGACCCACCCTTATTAGATTCGAAGTAAGTCTTTAGGTCCTCCTTCTCTAAAAGTGGTTAGGTAAAAGCAATAACGGAGTAGGGTAGTTCACGGGGGATGTCCACTTCCTTTAGAAGCTTATAGGCTCTCAACTAGGGACAAGATTGATATATAAAAGATATGTGACCATTGCATGCTCACCAAATGTCTAAGGGAAGTCTTAAGCGACATAGGTGTTCTACCGTAATATCAATTAAGTAGTAACGTTCGCAATACCACTTCTCATATTACAATTGAGAGTATAGACTTAAGAACGTTGACATATTAGGACGGGGTATTAAGGGGCTAGGGTCCGCCTCAGGGTTATAAGAGATCATAAGAATCCACCATTAATAGGGCCATAGGTGACCGAGAACCCCCGCCTCGTTGGGTCTTTACCCTAAAAACACTAATGAGCGATTGACTTGGATATCCACCTCACTGGTTAAATACTTAGTGTTCGTGTGAATGTTGTGCGCTGCGTAGACATACCTTGACATATGTAACCTGCTAAAAACTCGAGTATAGACCTTAAGTAAACACCATATTTCAGTCACACGGAACTTTATGTTCTAACCCCTCTCATTAGCATATCTAACAGGTCAGTAAATGGGGTAAAATCCATGGATGAAGTCATGATGGGAGCTGAAGACGAAGACGAAGTCGTTATGATATTATTAGTTGTTATTGTTGTACTTCTTATCGAAATATTTTAGAATGAATTTATTGATGTACCCATGGAGCAAATGTAATCTTGACTATTGTGTTAGAATTTTGTGATTTTTAATAAAGTGGTACATCTTATTTCAGTATTATATCTTCTCTTTCTACTGTGTGAGATTTCCTTTCGAAGTGTATGTATACATATTATCTGTGCAAATATAATTCCTTACAGGTACCAACGACCCATTTAGAATGATTCTAAGTTTCGATGGGCCTTTTCTCGGTTGAAATTTAAGCCCATTTTCGGCGGGTTGTTACAAGGTTATACTGAAATATGCATATAACTACTCCATCTAATGTGTGAAAATTACATGCTTGAGTCAGGAACAAGAAAGATTTAGCAGAAAGAGTTTTTATCCGGTACATAGATACTTTGTCGTCGCCCTTGGGGTGGGGCAGTTATTCCGATATGCCGAAATAATACTTAGACGGAAGGCGAGCTCTTACAGACGGAGCTCCATTACACTTCAACCAATGGGAGGACAAGGCGCCTATGATACCTAGGAGGGAGTAGTATGTATTATTGACTTGCGCATTTCCGTCCTTATGATCAACAAGAGGCGAGCGTATATCAATAAGTCTATTGTACATAGTGTGCTCTATGCTCAATATCCACAAAAATCCAGCCCAACGTAGCCATATCAGTCATCGCAGCCTGCTCTATAGTCAAATTCTCCAAAAATCCAGCCCAACGTAGCCATATCAGTCATCGCAGCCTGCTCTATAGTCAAATTCTCTCCTCTAATACCAAGCACATCCCAAAACTGCTTCTTAGTAAAAATAATCTGCATCCCTTTCACCTCAGTCCAAAATACTGCCTCATTATTCTCTTCTCTATAATTTAGGTTAGCATCGACAAGACGAACCAACCTGAGGTAAGCAGTCCGCTTCACCATAGCATGGTCAATTATAGCATGCAATCCCGCATCAATATAAAGTTGTTCCAAGGGGTTGCCCACAAAGATTGCAAATCTAACAGGTCTCCTAAGTAAAATCCTGTATTCGATAGAATCCATATATGCTTGCATTACGCATCTAAGGTTGCGGCACCAAGCAATCTCCTGGGGGTTTAATTGGGGAAAGGAGACGGTTAAAGAGGGTCTCTAAGGCATGTCAAATTTTCTTTAAATCTGTGAAAAAGACGTATAGATCTGGGGGTAGAGGAGGTCACGAGCTTTGATTTGATATCAGTTTTACGAAAAACGTGGAGTTTTGGAGCGGTGATGGGTGTTGGAAGTGGTGGAAGGGGATAGGTTTGTTGTCTTGGGTTGGGGGAGGAAATGAAAATGATGAAGCCAAGAGCTTCGTCATTTTTATATAGCCAACGACAAAGTGACTAGGTCGACCCACCCGAAAACTAGGTCAGCCCGACCCCATTCTATATTTTTTTCGTCTTTTTATTTCCAGATTTCTCATTTATGACTCACTACTACTAAATTTGAAAATGTTTCCTTAGGGTCGGTCCACAGTCGGTTCCACTTTTCGTATGTTTATCTTCATTTGTAACGCTGTTTCCATTAATTCCTTGGAACTAATTTATTTTTCAAAGAGTTTTCCTTAACTGACTTACCACTATCTCCTTTCTCAACAACTCTGTACACTTTTCTAACCAAACTGCTTAATGGTTCATCTTCCTCATATTTCCATTCTCTTTACTCTAGTGTACAAGTCTTGGTATATCAACTTCTTCCATGTATAAAGGTATATATATATAATATTCTTTTTTATTAAAGAGTACACAAATGCGTCCACTCAATATCTATACAGGAATCCTGAACCTCGCTCTGATACTAGATGTAACAACCTGAATTTCGATAGACCAATTTTTTTTCAAATCCCGATCTATCAAAACTCAAGTCGGCTTGTCTGGTATCCTGCAGAAAAGACAAAGATAATAAATATATCAGATCTCGGTAAACATCTCACTGTGGAATGGATAAAATATAATATAATCAGATATAGCTTTACCGAAGTAATAATAATGTCTAACCAATATCAAAAGCTATCAAATCTCTGCCATAAACATAACCTGTGAGTATGTTATGAGGATGGGGTCAGAACATAAAGCTCTGGTGACTGGACAAATTATGCATTCTGAAATAACCTTACATATATCGTTTAGTTATGTTTTCTTACTTATCAGGTTAATGGAGGTAACAAGACTCAAGGCTTTACACTCACGTCGTACCCATCTACTTCTCGATAGATTAACCTAATATATATATATATATATATATGTATCATATCCACATCTCAAGGTACTTCCCATAGTACCCTCCTCGTACGGTTTCCACCGTCACGCTACGGAAGTGTATGCAATCTTCGTCCTATGCGGAACGACATACGAAAATCTAAATCATTATGCCACGTAATCACATAGAACCATCATCGTTATGCCACGTAAGCGCATGGATCGTCATATCTGAACTCCTCGGTCAAATCAAGTCTCAAAACGAAGTAATGCCCTATTGTCTACAATACACCACCCATTGCACGTGTCTAGACGCTCACATGAACGTACTGTCTATTTTAATCCATGTCCCGTAATAAGGCTGCATTCAATGCATGGAACTCGATCGATAGCTTTCCACATATGTAAAGGTTCGTTTCATTAAGGCCTACAACACAGATATCCATGTATAGTCTGCATTTTTTTACGATGGATATGCCCCCACCCTGGCCCCTCCTTAACTAGTGAAAGACTAGACCAAGAGTTAAGTGACGTGCCCATATCAAACAATCTAACATCCAAATTGGCTTGTCCTGGAACCAACGTCTCAATAGTGAAAGATTGAAGGTCTGAAGGTTTAGCTATAGTCTTTCCGCATCATGCTGACTGCCGATGACAAATACCTGACGATTACTATCCTGTATTTGGTCCTGACTTGCCTCTTCCCAGGCAAACCGCTGAATCATCCAACGCCATCTGCTACAGCCTTCTGACTGCCAAACTATAGTTGCAGTCAGGGTATACTCATTGAGTGGTGTCGCACAGACCAAATCTCTACAAGCACGAGCATGTACTGCACAGAGGACCACCACAGAGTTCCCTAACATGTCCCACAGAAGTTGTGTGCTTCCCTTCAGTCCTGCAGAATAATCAGATGGACTTGCTCCTCTTATGTCTCCAAACACCACGATGATCTACCCTATTGGGTTCTTCACCTTCTTACATGCGGACCAGTCCAATCGCATCACACTGACGTGTTGTTATATCCAACGTCTAATCTTTTAACCACACGCTTGCTTTATCTTATCAAATTGCAAATTAATTTGACTGTCTACATATTCACTTTTTATTCAAGTTACAAGGTTCATTAGCTCACAATTGGCTGCTTACTTTCTTTATTCAGCCATATGCCGCCGAAGTGGTCTTTTGCTTATTATGTATTACGTTTATTAGACTTAACACTTTCAATTATAAGTCTACCAATAATAAGCCAACTTTCTTCTTTCTTATTTAATCATAACCTTATCTTACAGTGTTATCACAATTTGTTGTTGTTTCCTTATTAATTTAGTTCTCTTAGCTAGGGTTTATTAATAAATTCTGTTTTTCATTTATTATAACCCATGTTATAATTCCAATTGTCCTTAGGACAAACCTATCTATTATACTACATTCTTATTCATAAAATTAATTATAATTGGTTATGTACCCCATTCATCACACTTTCCCTTGGTTCCTTAACATTAACCAAACTTTTACTATTGTAACATCCATTTATTTACCGTCCTGTATATACTCATTATTATACGAAAATATTTGACACACCTCATTAATTTGATTAGTGAAAGAATGTAAAGATCCATTTTCATAACGATCCGTAGTTGGAAGCACTATTTCTTTTATTTTCATTGTGGACATACACATCTTTTTATTTGATTAGCGTGCAATACGGTAAAAGAATCTATATTTCACACTAATCCCTTTTTCCTTTTTTTTTCCTGCAACTATGTTTATAATAATTTTACCATTATGAAAATGTATCAGACAAAACCTTGATTATAATTTTTTTTTTCTTCAGGTCTTCAAGCTTTAATCCAGCTCTAAAATTCAACACTCTTCTTGCACAAATTCTTCAAGCTTTTCAACAATTAAGTGCGTTAAATCATTCATAAAAAATAATCTGTAAACACAACTATAAATGCACAGTATCAATTATTTAAAAGATAAAATAAGATAAATATGCGGATAAAATATACACATTTACGTGTATATCATGATATAGGGTGTAAAATACTTCAAAATAAAAAGTGTTTATTTTCCAAATTAAAAATTACAGAAAAATCCTAAAAATTAAATTATAATTACGTCTCAAATATCTTGTCCAAATATGAAGCCAATATTTAATTATAGTTAAATATATCGTTATGGTTTATAAACGATTCCATAACAACTACTCCAATATTTTATTTGGATATAACTCATAATCTATCAGACAAAACCTTGATTTTTCACTTTCATTAGAAAAATACAGTTTAATTGATTTCAACTTTTCTTGTTTCAACGAAATCCGACAAATAACGAATCATGTACACTCAGTTGAAGTTCAAAACATTAAATAGCGAACTGCCACGAGATTACAAGCTCTATTATAATTTATATTAATATGTTCAACTGTCGTTTTAAATAATAATTTCGCAATTATAACTCAAATTCAAATTCAAATCAATATCATATATTATCCAATTTACACAATATTGCAAATTTTACTATTTTTGATTATTCTGGAAATAAATATATTATCATCTCATTATTTATTTTAATTAATATTTAATTTAAACCATTTAAATTATCGAACCACTATATTAAAATAATTAAATAAATTAATTATTAAATCACTAAAATTCTGGGACGTTTCAGTTCCCAACCTACCATGTTACTACTAGCATGTGCAGTTAAAGCGCTTAGCGGTTCTTTGCAGAGGTGCAAAAAGGTGTAGCGGGGATAAAGCAGGGAAATAGCAGGGATATAGCGGAGGCACAAAAATGTTCATTAGATGTAAACCAAATATTTGAAAATTAATTAATTATCATTCTCACATTATATGTGTACAATAAACTAATATTTATTATTCTTATATAAGAAAATCAAGGAATATCATACTTATGCATGTTGAATTTTATGAGGGTAATTGATTGTTAGCATATGTTAGGCACATATGCCTTAAATTTAGCCCTTTACGCTAAATTTACTGAATTTTTAGAAAAGAGAACTAGTCAAATCACACTCTATATATTAATATTGCTAAAGCGGATGCTAAAAAGCGTTGATTTAGCGGATGCAGCGAAAAATAGCGGGGCTAGAAGCAGATCTACTGTTCATCAGCGCTAAATTGAAATAACTTAGCGGTTGAAGATCGCTATGGGCTATAGCGGTGATATTGCGGGGCTTTAGCTGCATAGCTACTAGCTGATATACAAGTTTAAAAATAAGAAGTTGAAAATAAAACTAGCAGCATTAGATTCTGAGTAGTGCTAAGGGGAGTGTTAGTATAATTTACAAGAATTTGAGAAAATATTTATGTACCCGTGTATAAGTGATATGAAGTTTTATTAAGATATAAAAAACATTCCAATAGCAACATTAGATTCTGATATTTTTCAAATCATTTTTGTGCAGATATGGAATTCAAAAGACAATATGATGAATAAGGGTGCATAGAAAGTGCTCACGAGCAATTTTGGTTCTCTTTGTCTATTATTTTATTATATGTCAACCTTATATTTGTGCAACTTGAATTCACTGCGTTATATTTTTATTTTTTGTTCCTTTGAAAATATGATTTATCTTTGTTGTATACTAATTTATTTATGGAAAACTTGCTTATGGAATTTATTTTAATATTTTTTAGCTTTTAATTTGGAGAATGGTTAAATCTATTTATGTTGTTGAAAGTATCAATTGTATATTTTAAAATAAATTATTAGTTTGAAACAAGCATTCTGAGTGTTGCAGATTGTCAATTTGAAACGCTCACTAAGTGTTGCAGATTATGAACTTGGAACACTCAATGAGTGTTGCAGATTATGAACTTGAAAAACTAACCAACTGTTGCAGGTTATTAACTTGAAACACTCATTGAGTGTTGCAGATTATCAAACTGAAACACCTGCTAAGTGTTTCAATTTGTCTATCTGAAACACCAGTTAGGTGTTTCAATTCGTCAATTTGCATCACCTTTTAGGTATTTCAATTCGTCAATCTGCAACACCTGTTAAGTGTTTCAATTCGTCAATTTCAAACATAATATAGGTGTTTCAAAAATCTGCAACACCTAAAAACTGTTTCTAAAATTTTTAACAACATTTTATTATCGTCTCAAATTGGCCATTTTGGTGTTGTGCGTCATTATTTGCTTGGAGAGAAGTTCGAACTGTACATCGATCATAAATCTCTCAGGTACTTGTTCTCGCAAAAAAATCTTAATTTAAGGCAACAAAGGCGAATAGAGTTCCTAGCCTCTTATGATTTCGAGATTGCTTATACCCTTGGCAAGGGTAATGTGGTGGCAGACGCACTGAGTCGGCAGAGGATGGCCTTAAGTCCTCTGTTTGTGGAAAGGAAAAAACTTGGAGTTCATATCGACTTTCGACTTTAGACCCTCCACCGAATTTTTTCCTGGTTTGTTTGCATCACTAGAGATACAACCTACTCTTATGGATTAGATAAGAGCTTCGCATCTAGAGGATCCACAGATTTCAGACATCTTGGATAGGCTCAGTAAAGGGGAGACTTCTAGTCACCTCAGTAGATATTCCATAGACGATAAAGGGTGGTTGCGACGAGGTGGAAGGATTTGTGTTCCCCAAACTAGGAGTTTGTTGAAGACAATCGTAGAAGAAGCCCATCATTCTAGGATGACTATTCATCAAGGCGGTGATAAGATGCATGGAGACATGAAGAGGATTTTCTTTTGGGCTGGGATGAAGAAAGATGTGGCGGAGTTTGTTTCTCAATGTTTGATTTGCCAGTAAGTTAAAGCTGAGCAAAAGAAGCCCGGTGGTTTAGTTCATCCTTTGGAGGTTACACAGTGGAAGTGGGAAAGCATCTCTGCGGATTTCATAGATGGTTTTCTAAGATCAAAGAAAGGCAACACCACTATTTGGGTTGTAGTAGACAGACTCACTAAGAGCGCTCATTTCATTCTGGTTAAGAGCAAGAGGACGGCAGCTTGGTTGGCGGTAGTTTACATTCGAGAGATAGTCCATCTTCATGGAGTACCTTCCAGTATCTTAAGTGATCGTGACCCCATTTTTACCAGTGAATTTTTGAGGAGCTTGCAAGAAGCATTAGGTACACAGTTGTGTTTGAGCACTGCTTATCACCTACAGACCGATGAACAGATGGAAATGGTGAACAGAGTTCTTGAGGATCTTTTAAGGTTGTGTATCCTAGACTACGGGGGACTTGGGAAGAGCATCTTCCTTTAGTAGAGTTTGCCTACAACAACAGTTATCAAGCTAGCGTTGGCATGACACCCTTCGAAGCATTATACGGACGACCATGTAGATCACTGACTTGTTGGTGGGAATATACAGAAAGACTACTACTTGGACCAAATATGGTTGGAGAAATGTCCGAGAAGATTGATCTTATTAGACGGTGAATGAAGACAACTCAAGATAGGCAAAAATCCTATGCAGACAAGAGGACTGACATCGAGTTTGAGGTGGGAGACATGGTTTTTAATAAGGTGTCACCTTTGAGGAATGTGATTCTCTTCGAATTTGTAGGGAAATTGGCACCAAGATTTTGTAGGGCCACTTCCCATAACAGAAAGGATTAGCCAAATGGCCTATAGAGTAAAGCTATCAGAGAGGCGTTCATGATGTTTTCTCATCTACGGAAGTGTTTGCATGATACCGCAAAAGTAATTGAGCCAAGTATATTGGAGGAAGTAGAGGTGGAACGGGAGGAAAAAGTTAGACGATTTCCTACCCATATCCTTGGATCAGAAGTTAAGAAGCTACGCAATAGAGAAGTCAAGTTGATAAAGGTTCAGTGGGGAGATAACCTAGAGGATGCAACTTGGAGACCGAAGACAAGATTTACGCTTCGTACGCTTTTCTTTTCGAGGGTATGTTCTTAACTTCCTTTCCAAAGCTTTTAATTATGCTTATTTCTATCATTTAAAGTATATCCTATCGATCAAATCTTCGACCTTTAGGTAGTAATCCCATGGATGTAAACATGTGTTTGAGACATGTTATGTTTGATGGATGCAAGTGAATACAAGTGTTTGCTAGTGGTTGCTCGTGGATGCATATACACACACATTAGGCACTAGATTGACTCAATCACTCTCATACTACATATGGATGTGTGTGTGCATTTTTCTTCTCTTTAATGGATGAAAATGGATGTATCATCATATGGATGTTGCATTTGGACGAATGATTTTGCACCTACATAGAACTTACATGTTATAATAGGATTAATTGCATACATGTTGGATTCATGGCACTAACATACATTGCATTAAGGAGGTCGACTGAATCAGTAGACCGCCTGATCTTCGCATTAGTATCAGGACATATACATACACCTTTGCATATGTTCATATAAGCATTAGAAATTTTTTATGGACAATGGATGCCTGTGATTGGTGGATGAGTAGATGGATGTGGATGGTAGGATATACATTCTTCTTAACTTAGAGATTTCAGGGACGAAATCCTTTGAGTAGGGGAGAATGTAACACCCCGTAATTTTTACAACATTAAAGAATAATTAATTTAATATTCAGAATTAAAGGAAACGGACTGCGCCATTGCATTCGTCTCGGAATTCTGGTCAAAATAGACACCTGATTAGCGTAAAATGGACACTGTATGAAGAAGTTATTAGGGTTTGAAGTTTGTATACGAGCAAGAATATATATATATATATATATATATTAAGTCCAGAAATTTAAAGTCGCGCAGAATTAGGGAGGCGAGAATTTTCCGGCTTAGGGGTGTTGACCCCTCAAGGGGGGTGTCGACCCCATAAGGGGGGTCGACCCCCCTGCGGCAGATCAGACAAATTAGGGTTTTGGCGGCATCTGTAAATATGGACTCGTTTCTCATATTTTTGCACACAAAAAATAATGGAGAACTAGATGATGCCTCTGCCCAGATCAAATCAAGTCTTTTCTTCTTCTGCATTCGACTTATTCAAGCTTGGATCTGTGATTCAACGCCAGCAATTCCTTTTCTATTTTTCTAGATCCAGACACTGTGAGTTTAAGTTACTTTTATATCTAAATAATTAAAAAGTTAATCTTGACATGACTATAACTTAGATCTATGCCTGTGACTACTTGAATCATATTAGATCTGTTATAACCTGTGTATCTATGATATTTTGACATGACTATGACTTGGATCTTAACCTTCAGATCTTCCATTGATTATAGATCTAATTCACTGTCTGGATCACCTTATACCTATTCTATTATGTTTATGACCAAATCAGATCTGTTATTAGTTGGACATCTAAATCATGGTTTAGATCACATCATGGCTGTCCCTATTATGTTAGAATCAGTGCTATTGTCACATGTTCATCCTATATGTTTATCTTGTCATTATGCCACTATATGTTTATGCCATTGTCAACCTTGTTAGTATGATCATCTCCGTCCTTGTCCTCTATCTTCTCCCCTTTATTTTTATATAGCCAGGCTACCTTCGAGCCTAGGCATGCTGCTGAATACGCGAATACGTTAAATTGGGAACGAGGAGAAAACGTTAAATTAGGGCATAACTTGTAATTGGGAATTTGCACGTAACTTGAATAAAGTATAATAATATTAATTTGGGGCACATGGTTTATTATGAACATGACTTGGGAAAGGGACATGAAAACCTATAACGACATAGGAATAATTGGTTGGTAATTGGAATGCCTAGGATTACAGTAATTAGAAACTGTAATCGCTCTTAGACACGAGGTTAGATTACACTTGTGGTGGAAGTCTGCCCGGAACCGCCCGACATATCCAGCGGCCGCAAGTGGTGAATCTAATGTGAGGGGTCTAAGTGCATAAACACGAGATGTGCTAAGACACGAGGTTAAGCCCGACTTGTATAAGAAGTCTGCCCGGAATCGACCGACATAACCAACATCCACATGGTAGGCTTATTGTGGGAGGTCTAGCACATTATAACCATAAATGAATATAGTATTAAAGTTGAATACACCTAATTGAATCCATAGGGATTGTATGAACATGTTAAACTAAATAGGGGTTAAGTAAACTTGTTTTAAATAGTGGGTGGGTTAAGTATATCTGGGGTTATATATATAGGCCCACAAACTTAACCTGTTGGGGTTGTGCAATTTTATGACACTAGTAGGTAGACATAACCTATGGAAAACCTAGTAGTGGGGATGCAAGACAAAGGGGAGAGCTTGCATCACCTTGTGTGTGGGACCTGTTTCAGTCAGTAACCCATATATAGGTATCAAACGAGTACTCCGAACTAGGTCGGAGTCGAGGCATGCTTACTAGCTGATTATAAGAGATCCAAAAGTGAGGACGGTGTCCGACGGCGCGTTCCATCGGGGTCATGTGCATGCATGACTCCGCTTGCTCGAGAAAATAAGACGTTGTGACATCAGTAGATATGGTTGTGCACATCCAGGAAATGAAGGGTTGCCACTTTAGGGAGTGATACACCCAACTGTGGTGCTAGCACAGGGTATCTACGGAGTAGGGAGCTGATCGATTAGGGTAGTAGTTAAGGTACATCTAGACTCTGGTAAGTTTAGGATCCTGTTATTGGGTTGCCTGTTGATTGTATAGGGCTAAAACCTCTCACCAGAAAGTACGCCTAAGTCTACCGTCTTATACATATCGTGGCTCATCTCATTCTGGTTATACTAGTATTGGTGCAGGGGAATCGTTAGGGAAGTGCAATATACTCTATCATGTTTATCATGTTTACCTTGTCATACCTGCAATTTATGATGTTATCTTTCTTATCCACTTTATATGTCTGTCATGGTACTTTTACTTATTTATTTGGTAAAAGTAACTGGACTCGCCGGACTTTATGTCTGACCCATTTTGTTTCCTCTTCTTTCTCTTTCTTTCCCCCTCCCCCCAAGTTCTCAGGGTGGGAATACTCAAGCTTGATCAGGATTCTGCTATCGTCTTTCTTGGAGCTGTTTAGATGTATTGCTCAAGTTCTTATCTTTGCTATTATGGCTATGTTTCTAGGGATTATGCTTCTTTTATTATTATACACTGATATTTTAAGTGCAAGACAGAAATTTTAATCATGTACTGAGTTTATGTATTTTCAGATATATGATGTTATGAACTACGATGCTTTATAATTAATAAAGTTTTTAAATTCTGCTGCTATTTTATATCTGTCTTGTAATGTTTCTGTTTATGTTTAACTATAAAGCTTCATGAAACTTAATGCATTCTCTTAATGAGTGACATTAACGGACGTGGGGTGTCACACATGTTCTGTCTTTTTATCATTCACATACTATCAATTTACCTTCATCCTTTTAACTTCAGCAGACAATATAAATTCATATGTATACTGGCTTATATGCCGCCTTAAATTAAACTGAAAAATGCATTGATATAGGAAACAAATCGATTGTTCACTCACTTATCATTTTCCCTGCCATTCCAGGATTTATCCTCTTTGTTTATATGCAGATTTGAATCAACTTCATTCGTATACTCAAGCACACAATCATATATATATACTAGCATCAAGCATATACTACATGAAAGAGATTTAAATGGAAATGTTCACTCACTTATATTCATTCCATTCCAGGTTTATATCTTCTATGTTTTAAGTTTTTCTCGGCCACTCCTCTTCCAGTTTATAGTATTCAAGTTTGTCGTTTCTAAGGTATGGATTCACACAGTTATAACATGGTATTTATAGAGGAAATGGTTCATGGTTTTAAAGTCTTGGCAGTGTAGTCTATAGGTTGTCTTAGTCTGGATGGATTGGATATGCTAAGTTATGTCACGATTGATACAAAGTTGCATATTTGATGGGGGATAACAGCTATGTATATAGCCGATTTGCTAGTTGCTGTATTTGTTTTAGATTGATCGAAAAGAACAATGCAGGCAGTCCTATACATGTAGTATATCTATATACATAGTCAAGTGCAAAAATGCAGGCTAGCTGCAGCGCTACTTGTTTCGAAATGAAATGTATTAAGGCTATTTATCTAATCTCTGTCTAGCCTATATGCTTCAATTTAAAATGTACGGCAGTAGTGTACTTTTTGATTTGAAATGCATGTGCATGTCTGTATTTAAAGTGGTATGCTTGGTTATTAAGTAATTTAAACTATTTAAGGTTCTGAGACGACCCGAACTTCCCCGGTCTCTGAAGAGGAGAGAAAGAACGGATTGTTTTGAGAACACGACAAAATAGAACGCAGACGGGAGAATATTTCATTGTATATTACAACAGTGCATCAGATTACAAGAATATACAGAGTATAAATGAATATACATTACACAGAAATATCAGAGATTTAAATTACATTTAAATAAATTGCAGCGGAAAATAATACAATACACAACTAGAAGAGATATACGGATACAAAGCTTTCCGGATATCATTCCAGCAGTAAACCAGGATCCTGTGAATATAAATCTGCAAAACCAAAACTACTAGCTGCCCGTTTCAAAATAATGGCACCCAGAGTTTAAGTTAAAACAATAAACTCCAGGTCAGTCATGGGACTGGTGTGAGAACTGAAACAGTTATAAATCTTTATTTTAAAGTTAGGTAAATCAAGGGACCACGCCGTATAACACGGAACGGGTTTCCTCCCAAGAATACCAGTGCATAAAACAAATAGCGCAATGCTAAATAAAGAAAAATGAAGCTGTTATAAGACCCAGGTCCTATCACACAATGCAACGCAAGCCGGGGGATAGGGTTTTCCCTTATAACAGCCAAAGAATGCTTGATACGTTTAAAACAAATCATTTGATACTATTATAAGTGCATAGTGTATAAAACAACTTCAAATCATAAGTATCAATCATAGGCGACATGAGCGTCCCATGCCACTATGTCGCCATATATAGGTTTACAAATAAAACCGCAAATGTCACGTATTTGGAAATTGGATTTCCGTCTGTGAACCGAGGCCAGGGATCGTCCTCTACCGATTCGTGACTCTCTAGCCCGAGCCACAGGATCAGAGCTCGAGTGACCCTTGGAGCGACAGGGCCGGTCCACCGATGTGGATTAAAATGCCTGAACACTACGTTTCCCCGCCCTTTGGGGCGTAAATGAGCCAACGAATGACTCCATCGGACCCGGATCGTCCGATAAAACCGAGGCGCCTCGCAACAGCAACAACCACACAGGTGAAAAGTATATAAATGTCAGGGATGGTAGGTCACTGACACCACCCTAGCTAGAAAGAAACGCATGCCCTCCCTGAGGTCCTTCTCCCGTTTTTGGTTCACAACCGGGGTGCGAAACTCGCGAGGTAAACGTTACACAAAGCTACGCCACAAAGGCCGTGCTTCGATCATCAACCACAAGACTTTGCTTTTCAACAGAAGCCTTGATTTGCATCTTAGCATGCCACACAGGCAATTCACTCCATGCGATTGATATCCATCAATATATAACCCTTGAGTTCGTACGTCTCAGAGAAGGGCGTTAAGAAAGAGAATAAATTCTCCGCCGCCAAACAGATATATATTTAATAGAAATCAATCACACAGACTAGAATCCAATGTCAGACACACAGTCCATTTACAAGTCCGTTCTGGGTCTGAACGAAACCGGAGGCACCTAGTACCCCGCATATCCATCGATCTTCAAATACGTCTGGACGATCACCAACTATTTCCATCTTCTTGGGTGTACAGCCCAATCAAGATCATCAGTAATTACCCAAACGACGTGAAGACCTCCGGTCTTCAACCACCGTCTTCATCTTCGACTTATCGTCGTATCAGTTATTCAGAATGGGGTAAACCCGGTCTTTCCGAATAACTCGCGTATATTTTAAATAAGTGTTATACAAACACAACATACGCCTCATTCCAATTCACCAGTCACTAACCGTAAATTAACCAGAGAATAATTCCCCAAATATTAACCCCGAAGGCCGAAACCAACATCAGATCAATATCCAGAAAACCATTCTTCTTGGCTAACCGACAGTTAGTTTCTAAATTTCACATTCATAGGGAGAGGTTCCCATTAATTTTATCAAAGATAAATTCCTTGAATTTATTCTTTAATCTTCTTTTGAATTTTGATTCAACTAGTCGGGATTAACGAACCTTACCGAAGTAATCATTTGTTTTAATTTCCCAATCCCAACCTATTCATCCCATGAAGTAAAACTGGTAATACTTCATATCTAACACCACGGTGTTATCGGTAAATTCAATTACCATTTCACGTTCAAATCTAATTAAAGATTTAACTATCGCCTGGAGTAAAACTGGTGATACTCCATTCTCGATTATTTCAATCTAATTAAAGATTCATTAAAACTCCACTTAGTTTTAATCTTTAAATGGGTTAAAGAATTAGTGTCATTTAAAACACAGTTCACGATAAACCCAAAATCACATTCCATTAATTATCGGGTTAAAGAACGAGTGTTATTTAAAACACTGTCCACGATAAACCCAAAAATCAATATCAATTCAATTCCAATTAAATATTATTTAATTGGTACACTTCATTAAATCTAAATAAAAAGATTTAATCTTTTCTCAACTGGGTTCAAGAACAGTGTTAGTGAAGACACCATTCACGACAAACCCAAATCACATTTGATATTCAATACAAGGCTCTGAATAGAAAATATATCGGCTTATATTCAATATCAAATTCTACGATTAACAAATGTCGTATTGGAAATAACGATATAAATATATATCTTTCAAATTTCCCTAACAACATCTGTATAATCACGAATTCCAACGTCGAAATATTCCGAAGGCAATTTCGATTTAAATCCACTCCAATGCAATCATTGGAAATTCTGGTTATTTTTAAAACCCTTTTCAAATTCAATTTATTTATTTAAAAATAAATAGAATTATAATTCTAGTTCAAAACTAGTTCATTTCGATAAAAATCTATTTTTGTCTTTTCAAATATGGAGTTTTTCATCCCAATTCTTTCTAAATCATTTCTTATGATTTTACACAAATTATTACTATTTTTAATAATTTTATCAAGGCCTGTACAGTCGATTTCCATTAACGGCCATCGAACTGCACTTACAGCGACCTTTTTCAAATTTGATTTGGACATAATTCCAAATCCAACCGTTAGATTTCTAATTTCTAATATTCGTTAGAAATCTCTTTTCGATACGAACCCAACGGTTCCGGTTTTAGGAGAATCCGACGGTAGGATCTCCCGCAATATCCATTCGAAGTCAATGGTCGAAATTCGCGAACTGCCGCGGCGCGGCGCTTTCTATTCGGGCCATTATATAATATATATAATATATACTTCGTCGATTTCAATTCAAAACGTGCTTTATAAATCGTTTTAAATTCATTTTCAAAACGGTTTTAACTTCATATTCAATTTCAAATCAAAATTGAATATTCCAATATAAATTCGTTTTAAATTCTTTTCAAATCGATTTCAATTCAGATTCATTTATATTCAAATTCAATTCGAATTTATTTATATTCAATTCCAATTCGAATTCATTTCTATTCATTTTCAATTCGAATTCATTTCTATTCATTTTCAATTCGAATTCATTTCTATTCATTTTCAATTCGAATTCATTTATATTCAATTTCAATTCGAATTCATTTATATTCAATTTCAATTCGAATTCATTTATATTCAATTTCAATTCGAATTTATTTATATTCAATTTCAATTCGAATTTATTCAATTTCAATTCGAATTTATTTATATTCAATTCTTTTCAAAATATCAGATTTTGAAATCACTTTCGATATTCATTATAAAATGAATAAAATCGATATAAATATCGTTCACGTCGAAATGGCGCCAATCTAATCAATACGGCTTCACATATTCCTATTTTCAAATATTCTATTTCAAATATTTCTATTTCAAATATTTCTATTTCAAATATTTTTATTCAAATATTTCTCTTCAAATATTCCTATTTCAAAACTGGAATGAGGCCCAATCAATTACCATATAATGTTAATTATATGGATTTTCTACAACACATGTATATATCAACAACGATGAATAATCAACCATCATCCAAAGTGCATTCGACACTGTATAAGCATCAAATATAAATATTCAACGCTTATAACAGTCTGTCAATCAATCGATCGACATACAACTAAACAATCGGGATTAGTGTACGTCAAATATCATCCCAATACCCGTGTGGGGTTTCAAACAATCAAACACAGGTTTTATTTGTGCAGTTGGGCGATGTGTAAAATTTATCGTCCCAATCCATGTCCTTCAAATAGGTGTACATAAACAAACCGTCCGGTTTGTAAATGAATATTTATTTATTCACATTCACGTTAAAAATTATATTTTTAACGATCAAATATTTTATTTTAACACATGAATTTTTATTCAGTTCATTTACAAAATTAAATTGATATTTTTAGTTTTCTAACTTATTTTAGAAAATTTCGACGGCATAACGGCACGATACTAGAAACGGGACAAGGCCTAGCCTTATCCCCGGTCTAGTGAAGGCCCACGCCATTCACACATCAATCAAATCAATTTCATTTTACCAAACAATTCAATTCAAACCAAGTAATCTAACCAACTACACAACCAAACAATTAAACAAACAAGCCATCCATGGTCTGTGGATGACGGGTGTCGGGTGCTGCTAAGCACCGTCTGCATCCTAGTATATATATAACTAGAAAAAGAAGTTGAAGAGTGAGAAGTTCTCACCAATAGCTATCCAATACCATGACTCTTCATTTAGAGAAATCTTCATCGTCCTCGCCTTTTTGTCATCTTCGTTGCCCGTATTCTCTACATATGTTAAAATTGAATTTTTACTTCGCAATTCAATATATAAAAATCGAATTTTTACTTTGCTATTCAATATATAAAAATCGAATTTTTACTTTGCTATTCAATATATAAATATATAAAAATCGAATTTTTACTTTGCTATTCAATATATAAAAATCGAATTTTTACTTTGCTATTCAATATATAAAAATCGAATTTTTACTTTGCTATTCAATATATAAAAATCGAATTTTTACTTTGCTTTTCAATATATAAAAATCGAATTTTTACTTTGTTATTCAATATATAAAAATCCAAATCTTGCTTATATAAATCAGTTTTTAAATCTAAATAAAATCAGTTTTTAAATCTAAATAAAATCAGTTTTTAAATCTAAATAAAATCAGTTTTTAAATCTAAATAAAATCAGTTTTTAAATCTAAATAAAATCAGTTTTTAAATCTAAATAAAATCAGTTTTTAAATCTAAATAAAATCAGTTTTTAAATCTAAATAAAATCAGTTTTTAACTCACCGATTGAATCCAGCATTGGGGAGAAGAATGGCGATCGGAGTTGGCTTCCTGGGCTTGCGCGCGCCATTGTCTTCCTCTTCCAGTTCATAGCTCGAACCCTAGGGTTCCAAAATCTGGCCACCACATCACGTCGAACCCCAGTCGGAGGGTCTGGGCGTGACGGCGAAGGGGGAAATCGAAGTGATTTTCGATTGGAGGGGGGGTAGGATGATGCGCGTTCGACTGAGGGAGGCGGGTTCGCGCATCTGGAGGAGGAGCAGCGTTGGCCTTTGGCGGCGGGGGCTGTAGAGCGGAGGGCGACGCGGTCTCGGGTTAGGGTTTCAGGAGGAGGCAGCGGTTTGGGTCTTCGTCGATGGGGCTGCAGGTGGGGAGGTCGCGAAGGAGGGAGATCGGGAAAAGGGGGAGGGCGCGGCGTTGGGTGGAGCGCCACTGGTGGCAGAGCGGAGACATCGACACGTTTTTTTTCTTTATTTTCAGATCGAATAGGAAACTGAACGGGGGGGGGGGGGGGGGCAGAGTATAATAGGGAGAGGAAGATATTTTTTTTATTTAATTATTTAATTCAAAAAGTTGACTTTTACATACGACCTCGAAACGAGGCCCACCGCGTGTCGTCCATAGCGTATTACCCCCATTCCGAACACAATGGGATATGCCACGTAGGCTGATTCAATCATTTCGATCCGCTTTCGTCAAAATCAACATATAACTCTATATATTGAATTTGAACGCGTATTTCAATTTACCGGGGTCACATACTAACTCGAAAAATTCGAGAAAAATATTTTCTAGCTTCGTATTGACGATACGGTCTAAACAAAACTAGTTTCGTCGAATTCTGAGACCGTTAGAAAAATGGCCAATTTCCAGTCGATTAAAATCAACTGAAACTGGTCAAACGCGTTTTCCTTTGCCACGCTCACATATTGATTTGAAAAATTATAAAATTTGGAATCTAGCAATAACTTTACATCACGGATCCAACAAAAGTGGTTTCGTCGAAATCCGAGGTCGTTTGCAAAATTTCCATTTTTAAGGGCCGAAATTCCATAGCGACTATTCAGAATTTTCAACTGGACATATCTTTTGATTCCCGCTATGAAATTTCGAATTTTCGGATTCGTTGGAAAGATATTCCCAATTAGATCCTATCGTTTTTGGTTTCACTAAAATCCGGTTTGTTTTGCACCCGGTACATTCAATTGAAGTTTGAAATCGAATTATCGAACTACCGCGCCATTTTCAATTCCTTTTATAAATATAAATAAATATTTATATTCTATCGTCGATCTATATAACTATATACGATTGAATTTTATTCAAAAGAAATTTTCTCGTTGAAATTATTTAAAATAATTCATTTTAAATAATCAAAATTCGCTAAAATTGCCAAAATAAAATTTTTAAACTGGCCCAGATTTTCAGGTTGTTACAGGTTCCTATGTCTACTGTTTTCAAAGAATATTTTTTTCATTAATGTTTTACTTATAGTATTCCTGGCTATACATGCCTAGGTAGTAGCAATTGTTCTTCAATTTTAAGTAATCAAAAATGTTAATTTGATTTACATTCATTGTATGGCAACTTAATGTTTAAACAATATATTCTTATTAATTCACTTTGATTTACTTTTAATTAAATTCTTATATGACAAGTTCTAATCCTATATGTACATATGTGAAGAATAAAAATGTTTACATAAGTATAAACAAAAATTTCTATCTTGTTTTACATATGTGCATACACATGTATGTACTAAAAATCATGAAAGATTAATTTATATTTTCTCAAATATCAAAATCTACCTTTACTTAAGAAATTATATTTTCCTTCATTTATTAAAACAAGTTTTAAATGCAAATACAATTGTTAAAACAACATTACCTGTGTATATACGAAACACAAGTCAAAATCATATATATAGGATTTAAAACTAATGATTATCCAAAATTTTCAGAATATACCCATTCAATATTATTTAATTTAATTTAATTTTCGGCATAATCTAAAATGTATAGATTAAAAAGTTGGTCAAAAATCCGGGACATTACAGGCTAACTAATATGATTCAACCGGCCGATTTACGACCTAGGCACTGGTTGCCTAGACAATGAAAATCAAAGTCATTTTCGACGAATGATGAAGGCTTATAACATTATTCGGATGGAAATAAAGCTTCAATGACTCGTCGAAACAACATAATAACCCCAACACGAATGCACATAAAGATTTACACTAGAAATCATTGATTTGAGATTAAAACTCATAAATTGGGAAGTTCACACAAAACAATCCAACACATACAATGCGCGCACACACACACATTTGTTCCATAAACCCCAACCCCAATGCATTGTTTCCTTTTGTTCTTTGCAATGGTCCAATGTGACGAAATGACCAAATGTATTGGAAAATGCGATAAACCACAAGGACAACAAACGATGCAAATCATGTGAGCTTGTCATGTGAGCTTAAACATATTTAGGTATGTCTAATCAATCATGTCGTTGGAAATTTTACATAAAACTTTTATGTTAGAGGAATCTATTATTTAAAAAGAAAAGAAAAACTTCAATGTGGTGAGGTGTTCTTTTCTATTACTAAAATGGTAAAGAGGGAATTTGGTACTGCTTACGTGGTCATAAAAAGTTCTCTATCAATCAAAATAACTCATCCGCATTTCATTCTTCCTTTCCTAACTCTCAACTGTACATACCCGATGTCATGCTCCACCTTCCCTTTTTTACATTTGACATTAAAAAAAATGAGTATTGTTAATGACATGTAAGATTTAATTAAGGAGGGACATGCGTGAAATTTGGTGAAGTTTTCCCGTGTTTATTCACGGAATTCGATAGGTGTGTAGCTGAGTTTAAGCCTGAAATTCGACAAAGGGCTGTCGAAAATGAAAAATAACGAAAAAACAGTGGAGGTATACCGAATTTCTGTTTTGCGATGTGACCCCCTTATCATTTCTTATGCGTCAATAACACCACTCAAAAGAAATGCCTCCAAATCGTTTCAACCGTTCCAAAAATACTTTGCCCCTATGCACGTCCTTATTTCTTCATTTAACTACCCAAAAGTTGTTCTTCCCATCGTTCTTTTCCCCTTTCTCAAGTCTTAATTTCTCAATGATATGCCTATTCCACTCTACAACTTAATTCTCATCCAAATTTGTTTGCTTTGCCTGCTATCACTAACCTGCCATAAAATTCAACCTATTAGCCCGCTAATCCATGTTGTTGCTTTCGCTGACGCTGCATGATACCCGATGGATATCTTTCATTATTTGACGTTTTTCAGTAATTGGGTTCCTTCAATGTCTACTGGTAACTTACAAATTATTTGATGTTTTTCAATGTTTTTTTTTAATAAATTGCACTGTCTGTCATCGCCTCATTGTTACCCATTTAAAAACTTGCATTATTTGCTCCCAAACTCTAATTTTCCATATCGAGATGGTAATTCTCATAAACCCATCTATCCAAATCTATATTGATATGTTCCTTCTCGAATTTCCAAGTATGTTGAGCCTATAAAATATAAATTAATATATCTGAGGTATTTCTCAGGGCAATCAATGCTTATGTCGACTATCAAAAATCATGCGTTACCCACCTGGTTGACGAATGATAATATACTATAATAATTAATAATAATGTAATATTCTCTGACTTCGTTGCCTTAGTACATAATTTAACAATACCGAAGCATACTTGATAAGAATTATTATCTTTTTAATTTATTTTTACTTATGTTACTGTTTGCGTAAGAGTTGGGGAGTCAGGAGATCGATTTGTTCTTCGCTCTCTCAACATCTAATGCAACACGAAGTTAATGAAACTGCCAAGGGATTGGGTAACATAAAAAAGGACAAATAGGTATAGAATAATCATCAATGGTATATTTTATCATTATTTCATAATTTATAATTATTTACTCACTGAACATGATGTTTTGTACACAAAATGCCTTAATATTTAATTACACATTTTAATGCGTAACAAATTGTTTTTTCAAAGATTTATATAACGTGGATTTTTTTTTCTTGAGTAAAATATAGAGGAAAGCTAGCAAAAAAGGCTATATTTATAACATTTCCCCTCTCTCCCTGATTTTTTTTCCTTCCTGGGTATACTTAATAATTTGTACAATTGTTTTCTTGCATCGGCAAGGGTTTTAGAGTTTTTAATTTTTTTTTTAAAGAGTGGCCTTTTTGTCAACGACGTTCTAAATCAATAAACAAAGTTCCGAGTCCTTTTCCAATTCTTACTCTTTGAACCACATCTGTTTTCTTTTTCAAACAAGTTTTCAATATTATAACAAACTTTATTTCAACACGACTATTTTCGAAGAATTTTCCAAAAAAAAAAGCATATAATCATACTGCACTTTACAAATCAGATTTAGTCGAATAGTTTGTTTCAATCTGTATGAACCTACATTACGAAAGTTGGTGAACTAGAGGAATCCATGTAATATGGAACAAAATAAATTGGGAAATCAGATGAGTTATTTTGGTTTGCAGAGCAATCACGGTTAGCAGTTGAAGAAAGGAAGAATGGAATGCGAATGAGTTGCTTTGATTTGTAGAGAAATTTGAATATTCCAATGATAAAGTTCCTACTTTACCATTTACAAGTAAAGGGTCCGTTTGACAAACAAAAGTAAAAGGACCTTTTGCTTTAAGAAAGTAAAAAAGTATATTTGGAAAACTTTTGACTTTCAAGTCAAAACTGAAAAAAGATTTAAAGTTCAAATTTAAAAAATTTAAAATTTAAATTTAAATCTAAAAAGTTCAAAATTTTCAAATTTGAAATTATAAAGTTCAAAATTTAAAAACCTTTTGAAATTTAAATTTTGAACTTTGGAAAATTTAGAAAATATGAACTTTGAAAATCTGAAAGTTTAAAATTTGAAATATAAAATATGAATTTTGAAATTTTGAATATGGAAGTTTGAAATTTTTAATTTTAAAATTTGAGACTTTGAAAATTTTAAATTTTAAATGTTAAAATTTGACATTTTAAAATTTGAAATCTGAAATTTTAAAATTTTCGAATTTCAAAATTATAAAATTTCGAATATTTGAAATTTGAAAATATGAAATTTGAAATTTAGAATTTAGAATTAAAATATGAAAATTTCAAATTTCAAATTTCAAATTTCGGAATTGAAAACTAAAAGTTTGAATTTCAATTTTTTTTTAATTTTTTGTTTTCATACATATTTCAAGACCTGCTGATTGGATGCTCTGGTGGAACACCAAATCGCTGATAATTTAACAACGAAGTATCCCTTTACAAGCCAATGAGAAGCTGCCAGCGAAGCAAAATAATAACAGCATATGTTGGAAGCATTAGAGCGTGCCACGCGTCCTACTCGGGAAACGTCTGGAGGTATACGAATCTTCTTAAATTGAATTTCATTCGAACAAGCGAAATTAAAAGTTCTTATATCGTGAATTTTGACCCCTTTCTTAAAATCCTTGTAAAATGATCTTCAGATCCTCTATTTTTGTTTTATTATTCTTTCTACTTCTCTTACCTTTCGACGAAGCCAAAACCCTAGACCCATACAAGGTAATTACTATTTTATTTTATTTTTTGTAGCATCTTTTCCTCGAAAGTTACTAAGCTTGATTGGAAAGCTTTTCTGATTTCATTATCTGTAAGAATGCATAATTTTTCTTGAATATCAGAAATTTTGTTGTTATTGTCGTAAAATGCAGTAATGTGCCCTGAAGTTTGTAAATCACTTATAATATCTTGTATCAATTTGTGATCTTAGTTTTCCTTGTTGGCTACGTAGTACGTGGATTGCGTAGGGCTGCATAACAATTATTAGTGATCAATTGGAGAATGTTCGAATCAGAGCAATTCAGTTTGTTCGCATTATGACGTACTAGAAAAATTCTCATAGTTGTGAATGTTTTTCAGGTACTTGGAGTTGATAAAAATGCTAGCCAGCGTGAGATCCAAAAAGCCTTTCACAAGTAAGTGCGTTATTTATGAATGAATATGTTGATGTAATTCTTAATCTGACATTCTCTTCTTCCTTTCTGTTGTTTTACTGCAGATTATCTCTCAAATATCACCCTGATAAAAATAAAGATAAGTCGGCAGCAAAGAAGTTCACTGAAATAAGCAACGGTAAGTTTATTCCCTATATGTTGTCAGTTTTCCACTTCCTTGAATTCACGTTTGTTTTATTTTATTCAAATTCCAATGGGGCATGACAAATGTTAAAATTTTCTCTGTAACTGATGACAACGACTTAATAATGAATTTGAACAAAAAAGACTACAAAAATATTATAGCGAGTCATACTTGAATTGGTCAGCAGTGTTATTTGTTACATGTTTACACTTTACCCTGACTTCAACAATGCATTTGCTTGCATCACGTCTAGCTTATGACATTTTGTCCGACGAGGAAAAGAAGAAAAATTACGATCTCTATGGCGATGAAAAAGGAAACCCAGGATTCGATGGAGGAAGCTACAATAATGGTGATGGCTACACATACTACACTTCGGGTGGATCTGGAGGTGGTGCAGGCTTTTCGGCAGGCCCAGGCAGCGGATGGCAAACAATGGGCGGTGGGCCTGGAAATTCAAGAACATATTCTTTCTCTTTTGGCGGTAGTGGGCCTGGTTCATCTGGTGGAAATCCATTTGGGTTTGACTTTGGCGATATATTCTCAAATATGTTCAGCGGTGGTATGGGAGGTGGCATGGGTGGCCCAAACCAGCATGTAAGTTTTGGAGGGTCAGGCCAATCAAAGTCTGGGCCAAGAGCTAGTGGGGTGGTTGAAGAAATCAATCTAAATTACTTCAACAAAAATATTAAAGATGGTGGAATGACTTGGCTCTTACTGTATTATTCACCTTTGTCTAAGGAATATCATGCTATTGAATCTGTAGTTCAGGAGGTTGCCAATTCTTTGAATGGAGCATTGAAGGTGAGTTGAATCCCAAATTTTAGCATTCCTGAATCTCTAGGGTTCGCTTATTTAGAATTCAAAAGAGAGTTTAATTCTGAATAGAATAATGAGTATAGAATTTAAATTATAAACGCATACTTAATTTTTTTGAGAAAAGTAGTTCATTTTATTCATAATAGGTATGGTTTTGTACAGGCAGGTAAAGTTAATTGTGCAAATGAGAAAACATTGTGCAAAGATATATCACCTTTAAAAACTGCTCGCCTATTTGTTTACTCATATCGAAATGATGAGAAAGGGTCATTAGTAGAGTATGTCGGTGATTATGATGATGCAAGGTCCCTAAAAAGCTTTTGTCAAGACTATCTACCAAGATTTTCAAAGCGGGTTGATCTTCGATCGTTTGATTTATATTCTAATACGATGGAGAAACTTCCCAGAATGCTACTTTTATCGTCAAAAAAGGAAACTCCTGCAATGTGGCGTGCTCTCAGTGGGATGTACCATAAGAAATTTGCATTTTATGATGCTCAGGTGAGATATTTGATAGTTAATTGGATTGTTTGAAGAATTATTTTCGCACGGTCATCTAAAATGTTGAATTGAATGCAGGTTAATGATATTTCCCATCCAATGTTGAAAAGTCTAGGAGTGGAAGCACTTCCTGCTGTGATTGGTGTTATGGTTAATGGTGAGACTGTTGTGTTGAAAGCTGGCATCTCTGTAAAAGATTTGAAAACTGGCATAAACGAATTGAAAGCATTGCTTGAGAATTTTGAAAAGGAAAATAAGAAGGCTGCATCGAGCCAGTCGAAGAAAACGTTCAAAAATGATTTTGGTGGGTACAAAGGGAACAGAGTCCCATACCTTACATCTTCAAACATGGATTATGTTTGTGGGGATGATGTTGCAGTCTGCATTATAGGTGTATTCAGGTCCTCTAAAGCGAAGGAGAAGCTAGAAGCCATTTTATCTGAGGTAACTTATTCTCTCATCCCTCTTATCTTAATGAATGGGTGTTGATATGCTAAATCATGCTCGTACATGTGCCGGCCCATACATGTTGGCACGTTGACATGCAACTGTTTTTCCTGTCTCTTTGGGGGCTGAAATTCCATTTAGATTATCGGAACGTGAGTGAGAACGATACACACACTTAACATATAAGTCTTTATGTTATTTTATTACGGTTACAATGTCATGCTAATTCTTTTTTTGTTGCATCATCTAACATTTAAATACCAATGTTTAACAATTTCTACAACCCTTTATAGGTTCTTCCAAGTTTTTTCCCTTGCTTTACATTCAAATCCACATGTATTTAGATTAATTATATGATTTTAGATTTAAACTTTTAAATAATATTAACTATACTGATAAAAATGGAGAAACTAATTTTTCATTCAAGTCCATATGATTCAAAATTATTGTGCTATAGGAAAATTATCTTTGATTCTCTTACGATATTCTAAATTCAAATTCATCCGATTTAATCCTTTTTAAAATTCGTATTTTATTACCAATGTAAAATATACACACAACTTATTTTTTCTAAGATTAGTCTAAAATTACAAACATATACAATGTTTATTTCTAAAATTGGTAAACCAAGTGGGATTTTTATCGTCGTAAATGTTATGGTTGTTGAGAATGGCACTAGAAATAGCAACAAGCGATGTTTTTTTTGTCACTTGAAAATTAACTATATTTTTAGTTAACATGGTAACTAATATGGTTTATGAAAATGTTAAAATTTTAATTGTTTCTTTTCATAATTTTCATTAACCAATAGATAGATATAAACACACAATATTTGATTTAAATTGTTATTTTGTATTTTATTGTCTTTTTGAGATAGATGCTGATCGTTTTTTGAAAATAAATATTATAGTATAAAATTACGGAGGTGTGAAACATGGATCAATTTTTTTTATTTTACATAGTTGAAATAAAAATTAAATTCGTAGCAGTTCACATCTAATTTTCAGTTCGGTCTTGCTAAATGGCCTAAAAATAGGGCACAAATTAAGGCCTGAAATAATATTGACCATCAGATTGCGGACGATGAATTCGGTGGAGCCTATACACACAATTTTCTTTTTTAAGATTAGTCTTAAATTACAAACATATACAATGTTTAGTTCAAAAGTTGGTAAGCCGAGTGGGATTTTTATCATTGTAAATGTTATGTTTGTTGAGAATAGCACTAGAAATAGTAACTAGGGATGTTTTATTTTTTTTATTTTTTTTGTCACTTGAAAATTAACTATACTTTTAGTTAACATGGTAACTAAAATGGTTTGTGAAAATGTTAAATTTTAATTGTTTTTTGGAGATAGATGCTGATCGTTTTTTGAGAGAAAATATTATAATTTAAAATTATGAAGGTGTGAAACATGGATCAAAATCTTTTATTTTGCATAATTGAAAAAAAAAATAGATCCGTAGCGGTTAGTTCAGTCTTGCTACAAGGCCCGAATAGGGCATGAATTAAGGCTGGAAATAACACTGACCATCAGAAGATTAATTAAAGCGGGTCCCTGTTACTGTAGTAACCTGTTTTCCGTGCTTTTTGCACTACTTAAAAAAAATGAAAATTGTAAATATTAACAGAGATTAATGGAAAATTGTATTTATAAAACTACGATCCCTTATGATTTCATTTCAGGTTTTGTCTTTTCAATTTGCCCCAAAAAATAAATGAAGAAGATTTATAATTTTTAGTCATTCCAATCATTAGTGGACAACGGAGGAGTTGGATTTTACCCCGTACTTGTTATTTTACCGAATGTGAGACAGAATAAACTTGTTTTTGTTTTGTTTATTAATTTTATTTTTCAAAATTGCTTGATTTTCTATATTACATACGGCGTGCGCATTCTCATATAGAAACTAATATTCATTTTCTTTTTTACAATATACCGTTTGCAAATCACGGGTTAAACACTAGTAGCTTAGAAACCGGAACCTGGAAATGTGAATGTGAATGCTTTTTTGGAACATTGTCGGTGGTTTTGTTGTGTAGCCTGACGGGGATTGTTTAATCATATAGCACAACATACATGCATGTAAAAAAAAAAAAAAAAAAGCATCACTAAATTTAAGTTAAATAAGCTACTGTTGGAATTAAAATAACATATGATTTAAGTATTTTGCTTTGGATATAAAATCAGTGTCAATATTATTTCACAAAGGGATGAATAAAAAACTTAACTAAAATATTACACACATTTTATCAGTAATAAAAATGGTTTACATTTTCATTAATAATAAAAATGGTTGACTTTTGTAGTCGATCTATGCCATGGGCGGTTAGGGTATTGGAAAAGGCTTTAGTAGGTGAAGTACTTGTTTAATGCAATGGACTGATAAATTGTGTTATTAAAATGTGTTGATTTCTTAATGTTAATTCAAATCTAATTCTGCTGCCTTATGTATTTGCACATGTTTAAAGTTTTGTTTCAAATGTGCACACTTCAAAACAGATTATCATGCTACCACAATAAAAAAAATGATATTCTGAATATTTGATGAAAGATGTAACCAGTTAACATAACTTACATTTTCCTGGTCTTCGTCTTCTAAATATTTCTGTTTACAGTAGTCACTATAAGCTAAAAATAGAAGATGCCTTGGTGCTAAAATTTAAATATAGATTGTATCTGCTAGTCATGGTTTCTCTGGACCGTAACGTAAATTTCTGGTGCTGGAATTTCAGATATCACAGAAATCTTTCGTAAGGCGGCAAAATCAAGCTAATGGTTATGGAGATTCGATATCTTATTCTTTAGTAGACGCAACCAAGCAGTCGGGATTTCTCTACTCTTTTGACAAATCAGGGTACAGTTCTTTGGATAAGCTGTTGATAGCTTACAAACCTAAAAGGCGGAAAGCTGCTGTTTACACGGGTAAAATGACGATGGAAGAAGTTGAGAAATTTGTGGGCTCTATTCTTAGTGGAGATGTGCGGTTTTCCAATATTCACAAGAAGCCAGTACTCAAATAGTAGATGTCTTGAGATTGTACAGTCGGGTTTCTTTTGTAGAAACCAGTTCGCTTCAAATTCCAGCTTCAATATGCAGCTGATGGGATCTTTTTCTGCGCGATTCTTGTAGTATACAGTGGATGGTACTGGAGTCTGGAATATGGAAATTTTTACTAGTTTTAGGGATATATATGTATACTGAAAATCAAAGTTAGTTCGTAAATTTTGACGTGATCTCTGCTGTTAAGACGGTTCATATAGAAATTTCAGTATTGTTTGATTGGTGCAATTCTGTGGAAGTTCGTTGTAAATGGGATGGTGGTTGATTGATATTCACAGGTTAGACTGTTTAGTGACGGGCTGTATGTTAAATGGTTCTGAACAAAACGTTGTCAATGATATTTTTAAATGAAAAAGTTGCTTTGTTTATTATTATTTGATTGGCTGTAAAACTATGTCATGACCATAAAGAAAGTAGCTAGCATTAGGGAAGGAGCTGGCTGTCATGTCGCTGTGCGCTATAATCGCTGTGCTCTTAAATTGTTGAATTTTCAAATGATTTAGAGATCCTTGAACAGCTGCTTGTTGTAAATATATCATCAAGTCAGAATCTCAGATGGTCATCAATTTCCTGGTGCAATTCATATTTTGGAAAGTGTTGCTGCTATGGAAGATCTCTAAGTAACCACGTACGTATGGATGATGCGTAGCAGCATATGTAATTAATGACGTACTTAGTTGTAAATCGAGTTATTTTGTATATTGAACAAAAATCGATTTTTATATACATGATATCATAGAAGCATGTTTATTTGATTTATGGCTTTAGGAAATTATGGCAGATTGGAATATGAGTGTGGGAGTTGAAATTCTCTCTTTTTTCTTCCTTCATTTGAACAACACTATGTGGTTAATGGAATATAGCTACTTCAATCTTATCGCATACCATCGTATTGTAATATTGGGTAGGTATTCCCCATTCCGTGAAATGTCAATTAAACAAGATTAGTCTTTATCATTCAAACTCACATATGCCAGTTGGAAGAACCTTCATAATTTCAGAAGAAATTTTTGATATTTTTAAGAATATGACAAAATACTTATTTGAAACTCATGTAAAAGATCCTCCGTGTGTGTAGAGGGAGAGGAGGGTTCCGCTACACCTCTTATATTGCATGTGAACTCTCCCCTAATCTCCACTCATTCTCTCTCTTCCCATTAAGAAATAATATTGAAATGGAAAGAAAGAGAATGAATGGAGAAATGGACGGTGAAGATTAAGAGGTGCACGGAACACTCCTCATATATAATATATAATATATATATATATATATATATATATATATATATATATATATATATATGTGTGTGTGTGTGTGTGTGTGTGTATATATATATATATATAAGCAGGTTTAATGACATTCCAAAAATGGAGCGTCTCAATGATCTTCCTGTTTTCCACCTTTCATTTACACCCTCTCTCTTCACTTATTCTCTCTTCATCCACTATCTTATTTTATTATAAATAAGAGATGGGAAACAAGCGGGGTATTGGGATGCTCCATTTTTGGGGTGTCATTGAACGCTCGTCACACACACACACACACACACACACACACACACACACACACACACACACATATATATATATATATATTGAAACGACCTGAACTTCCCCATCCCCGAGGAGACGGAGGAGCCCAGATTGCTTTGAAAACACGACACATCAGAACACAAACACTAGAACATTTCATTGCTATTACAACAATTTACATCAGAGTACAAGAATATCCAAAGTATGAATAAATATTACACATTGGAAATACAATATCAGAAACTAAGAATTTACATAGCAGCGAAAATAATATATAAGTAAAGTACGTAGCGGAAAATAACAACTGACACAAGTGAAAGAGATATACAGATACAAAGGTTTTCAAACATACCTCCAGCTGTAATCCAGGATCATGTGAAAAGAAGTATCTGCGAAAACCAAAACTACTGCTGTCCATGAGGAAAAATATGGACACCCAGAGTTTAGGTTAAAACAATAAACTCCGAGTCATTCATGTGACTGGTGTGAGAACTAAAATAGTAATTAAATCCTTACTTTAAAAGTTGGGAAATCATGGGACCACGCCGTATAACACGGAACGAGTTTACTCCACATAAATCTCATTTTAAAACAAAACAACGCTATGCTTTTTGAAAAATGAAGCTATTATAAGACTTAGGTCCCATCACACAATGCAACGCAAGTCGGAGGATAGATAGCCATACATGCTTGGTACATTTAAAACAAATCATTTTTGATATTACTATAAGTGTATAGTGTCAAAACAACTTCAAATATAAATGTATCTGTAACGTCCCAGAAATTTCGACAACTGGAATGAGAAATTAAGATTTAATTATTTATAATCAATTTTATATTTGTATTGGGTTTGGAAATTTAAAAATCAAATCTATTGTTTTGCGTACAATATTTAATTTATTGTGGTCAGTTGAGAATCAGGTATCTACGATTGGATATTTGGATTGAATCTGATTGAATATTCGAATTGGAATTTGAATTCGATTAAAAAAAAATAGATTCTTGAATTTAAAAATAAAACGTTATTAATGTTAAACGAATTGGAATTTTACTTGTTGACGTATATATATGAAAAATTGGCTTTGATATGTGCGTATTTGTGTATATAAAGAAAATAGAATTTTACGTTTTAGATGTGGAATCAAATGGAGTTGTTGATGGACGAACGAAATTAAATCCGTTAACCGATAACTAATTTAAAAATAAAATATCGTTGTATATAAACATAGCCGGATTAAAAACAGAATAATTTTATTGAGTTCAGAATGTGAATATATAGCAGCATATCAAAAGTCATCACGATTGGAGTCTGTTTGTGGCGGTACAAAAATATAACATTAACATAAATAGCGGTAAGGGATAAAAAGAACCGTAAAGTATATAAATTAATTAAATAAAGGGGTTCCTTCTCTAACACACTATCTAATGCCTTTCTCCCCACGTTTTCTTGGATGCCACGGTTTCTTCTTTATAAATTGAAACCCTTTTTCCCATTTCTTGAATGCAATCAAAAAGTTTTTCCCCTTTTTCTTTTAATGGCCACCGAGTAACCTTGCTCCTCTTCAAAAAAAATTCAATCTTTTCCCAAATGTATTATTTCCCCAAATGTGTATTTCTGCCCAAATCGATTTCTTCCTCCCCAAAATCAGAATCCGCCCTTGTCGAATCGGAAAAAAAAGGCCGCCACTATGAATTGCTCCTCCTTCCACTGCTCATTGACTTCTTCGCTTTGAGTTTTGCTCGCTGAAATCAGCGACGACCACCATCGTCAAAGGCAATTCCCTATACTTGCGCCTTCGTCATCACGCAACAGCTGTAACCAACCAGAAGCTCCCCAATCGAGGTCATTATTTCAGTCTAAATATCATCGCCTTTACAGGTGAGTTTCTAACTCACGATTTATCTTGCTTCGAGTAAATTGATTTCAATAATTTGTCCATCTTGGGTAGTTGAACTCTGAAATTGTTGTGTTTAACCGATAATAGCAACCGGTTGAGTATGTTTAACGCTGAAAAATTCTTTGGTTTACTTGGTTTGTCGTTTTGTGTGTATGCATCTATGCCTTGATTTTGAGCCTGAGACATACCCTATTTGGCGTGTACTGTTAACCTGAAAACTGTTCCGTTTGACACGCAGAAAAATGGGCTAGGAATTTTAGATGTATACATATGTTGTGTCTTTACTATACATATATGAACTACTATGGGAAATGTGTCGTCGCGGTCTCAGCTGCCAACTTTGGTGAGTTTAGATTAGTATACGAAGTATATATATATATATATATATATATATATATATCTGTGTGTGTGTGTGTTCTTTATGCATTATGAGTGGAATGAAATATGAATCGGTTGAACATGTCTCTTGTTGTTGGGTTTTGAAAGATCTAGACTTGTAGTAGAAGAATTATATTCTTTGTGCGCATATGTAGGAAAAAAAAAAATCTAAACCTTGTTAACATAAGAACATTAATGTGAAGATATTGAGAACACAAGATATACTATATGCAGAACTGGATCATGTTTGAAGTTGTCACATGGTGGAAATTAAATCATGCGGTCTGCATACTTGGCTTTGTGCACTCTGTAAACCAAGTAGATGCATTAATTTATATATGACATGTACTCAGCCTATTGATTTGAATATTGACATTGTTTAGGATCTAACTTAAAAAAAAAAAAGACAAAAAAAAGAATAAGAAACCAAAACAACTTGAGCCAGAAAATAGAAATACAATATGACAGTTAGTACAATAACATGGGTGGATAAATAAAAACCCTAACACTTCTTTTATCAAACTTTACAATATGATCTTAGCTGTTGTCTCCATCAACATGTATATTGAACTCATAAATTAGTATACATTGCATGTAAGTACTCATGTTGAGGGTTTAGGTCATTGTATGTTTGGATATGAAGATTTTGTGGAAGCTAAGGGTTTGCTTTAATTATTTCTTCTTATAGCATTACTGGTAATGCATACATTTTGCACAAAGTTGGACCATAAGTTTCTCTTTATTTCCATGAGAAACTACAAGCAGGTTGAGATATTTGACTAGTCACTAAAATAAATTACTATGAAAAAAGAAAACAAATCAAAGAACAAAATGTTGGACTGAAAGGCCGTGAATATTTTAAGGTGAGAAAGCTCTCCCCTGTTTTAATGTGCTTACCGCACGTTTTCCCTATCTGTTTGCTGAGTCTAAAATTGAGAATAAAGTGTTACACTATGGTTGTTCCTTTAATTAACCAGGTCACCATGTCATGTTCACTGCCCTAAAGTCTGAAACAGAACCCACTTTTGATGTTCCTACTGTGAATATTGGCATTTTGAACAATTAGTATCTATGAATAGCCACAGGATCAATTATTTACATTTGATCCCCCCATTTATGATAATAAGCGACCTACAGTTATTGGTGGCCTAGCTTGCATGCTACTCATGCGCCTGTTTTGGTTTCCAATGGAACTTAGCTGAAGTTCCTTTTTGCTTTAAATGCAACTGTATTTTCACTATAAAATCTTTCTTGAATTTAAGTAGTTGCATGTAACTATGGAACACCTTCTATTGGAACAGCCCATCACTTTTTGGTATACACATATGTGGTGCAAATTTTAGGAGTACAATGTGCAGCAATAATATAATAAAATGTCACATAAACAACGTTGTGGTCCCTTTAGCTACTCCTATATGAATGGATTACAAGTTTTACGATATTAAAAAAAAAAAAACAAGTGACAATGTGAAATTTGTAGATGTAGACCATACAATTATTGCATGCATGTCACCTTGCTTAACTAAAAACACATGTGACCATTCTTGCCTCATTGAAAGAAATGCATGTGTGTTACCCTGCTTAACTGAAATTATATGTTGCTTGAACCTTATGCTTAGCAACTTTAAGCTGTTATTGGATGGATAGTACACGCGTGTAAGCTTGGCATCTTGCATTTAATATTATAGATTGGATAAATTATTATATTTTAGTGTTTATGTTGAAATCATTTTACTTGGACAAATGATTTAATACTGACTCGAGTGTTTTATGTTTTTGCATGGAACGCTCGGGTCAGACCTGAGTGTTACAGATTTTAAAGATCATAGCTTAGGGTTCGCAGATTGGTGAAGCCAGGGATTCCAAGAATGGCGCACTCTGAAGATTTTAAACCAGTAAATATTTTTCTTGTATTTAAACTGTGTTTTGATACCACTGTATAGAAAATTTCTTATATTCAAAAATTCTGATTAATACATAAAAAGTTTATTTTGTTGTTCAATACTGTGTTATTTATTTGTTCTGTATTTTCTGTGTTAATTCTATTTTAAACTCTGTAAGCTAATAACGATCCGTCGATTTGTACGTTTTAAGTTGGTTTAATTACCGATTTGAAGCGGTCAAAAAGGAGGGACGTTACAGGTGGTATCAGAGCTTTGGTTTATTCAAAGCATAGCTTATCGGGTTTTAAATAAATAGGATCGACACTAGAAAAGCGGATTTTGAAATATAAAAAGATTTTGAAATAAATTTTTTGAAGGTATAAATAATTTTAAAATAGATTTTTGAAAGGTAAATTATTTTGGAAATATCATGTATTTGAAAATTAGTATTTAGAACTAGTATAGTGGAACAAAATTTTATTTTGAAATTTAAATTTCGTCTCGTAATCCCCTGTCTTCGAATCCAGTCCTGCAAGAACTATTCTTTGATAAGCTTTTATGTTTGAATCTCGAATCCATCATCGGATGGTATCTAAGTATAAGAGAAACAATGAATCGACTTCTCTAGTAGTGTATTTTAGCAATCCAAGATAACATAAATTCATTGAAAATGAGAATTCCTATGGGAATGTAAATGAAAGAGGAAATTTGAAATCTTTTCAGAAATGAAACGATGAAATTTATTTTGAATTCAGAATATAAATTAATAAAATTGAAAGGGTATAATTGGAATCAGATTGTGTCAAAGTGGATTACTAATTATTTAGATTATTCAGAATGTGGCAAGATAAATTATAATTTGTTTCAAACCAATAAGGTTTAATCGAATGTATGAACTCGATAGTAAGTTATAAACTTGTCAACTAACTAACAAGAAGTGAGTTGTGAATGAGAGTTGTAAATGAAGCGAAATATGAACGAAAATTAAGGAAAAAAAGGATTTGAACCGATATTTCAATGTAATCAAAGCTGATTAATGTGACGAATTCAAACTCTTATAAAAGGGGAATTATATTCATTTAAAAGTAAATAATGATTGGAAACAGAAATGTTGCAAATGGAATTGGAAATAAAGTTGACCAATGCAGTGGGATTATTCTGAGGTTCAGAATAGAAATCAAATGAGATTTTTTCGAAGTTCGGAATATATGTTGGAAAAGAGATTATTCGGAAGGAAGTTTTTCATGGGAGTCGATTATGCGAATTGCAGGAAAATATTATTTATCTTCTGTTTTAATCAAAATTTAATATAACATTAATTAATTATTTATGTATTCAGATTAAGGAATAAAGCATATTTTTAAAGTTAAAAATCTTGAAAACGAGAATTATTATAATCAATAATTTTTGTAAATGAAGTGAATTCTTTATCTGAATACGGATGTTATGAGAATTGATGTTTTATACGAAGTGGTGAATTTTATCTATTTCAAAGTTAATAATGTTGTTCAGTTAAGGTCTGATAGGTAAATATACCCCAACTTGATTGGCTTAATTCATTGTTGACTAAGAAATGGTTAGGGTTCGATAGTCAAAGTGGTTAAATGAAGTAAGAAATGAGCGTTAGCGGTTAAGTGAAAATAGCGGTGTGTATTTAATATCCGTTTTAGTTCAAGTAACGAATTTAGAAATGTTTCCCCTGAGAATAAAGTGATTTTCTAGAATTATGAATATGGTAATTGGAAATTGGTTTTTAAAGGATCGTGAAAGACTAACGGGTTTGATAAATCAGAATGGCAAGAACAGAAGAATAAAAAGCTGCATGTCAGGAACGAAGGACGGGGGAACGTAAGAGAAGTAGATTCGAAAACTGAATTCGAGAGTTGCGTAAGAATTGACTGGATAAGGAATTAAGAGATAAAATTAAGGGAATTGAAAACTGACTGGAGATTAGTTAAGTTGAATAATTTTCTGAGTATCGATCTAATGTTGGTTTCGGCCTTCAGGGTTGATGCTTAGGGAGTTGTTCGCTTGCTAATTGACGGTCGAACGATGTGATTATGGAAGAGTAAATTGTGCGTGAATAGGAAAACGTAAAAAATTCCGAGATTTGAGAGCATAAGGATTTGGATTAAGCGATGAACTTAATGATTGGAAATTTGGAAGAAATTTAGGTTATAAAAAATGATTCATAAATCGGAGTTTGAAAAGATATCAGAAATCTGGATTGATGAAGAGATCGAAATTGAAATTTTGAAATTGAAATGAAATTGGAGGATAATCGATTTTAAATATTGAATATAGAAGTTTTTGGAAATAAAAGAATATGGTGAATTTGAAACCACTGGATTGGAAGGTAAGCGAATTGAAATGAAATCTTATTTACATAAGAATAAGATGTTTGAAAATTAAGATGGTTTGGAAAAAAAAATATGTATGATTTATGAGGATTATGGAATGAAATACTATATGTACATAGTATTATATGTTTTCAAAGCAAAATAAGGAAAGTACCTTCCTTCGTCGTTGAATTTCGAGCTTAGTTGAGATGTGCTGCTGGTGGTACTAGGTTGTCCGGACATAAAACTCGAGTTGTCATAATACCTTGAAGAACACGACCGTGTAGCGTAATTCACAGGGATGTAGATGGCCTACGACGGACAGATGTTTCTTCGGGGAACCAAGCATAACCATTGTGTCTGCTGCGATCTACAGTCGTGATAATGGTGTAATCCACAGAGTTGTGAAAGCTTACGGGTATGGATGTTTTCTGAGGGAATCATGCATAACCATTGTGTACCTGCGGTCCACATGGCATATCTACACGTGAAAGAGATGTAACCATTAGAGTTACTAAAGGTAGAATGGAGCCATGCAATGTTTGAGATATCTTAGTGTTAGTGAGCCACCTGTTTGATGCAGCAGTTAGTCTTCGTGACTTGATTGGTCTTTGTGACCTGATTTGTCCTTGTGATTTGTTTTGTCCTCGTGACTTGAAATACCTCCATAATTCCGTGACCTGTTTTCGTGATACCGAGAGCATCCAACTCTCAATGACCTCAAATTGTCTTTTGATTCTTAAATATCTTCCATTGATCTGTCCATAACGAAATTCGCAGGGAAGTGATTTCCTACGGATACAGATGTTTTCTGGGGGACCCAGATGAAACCATTGTGTATCTGCGATTCATGAACAATCAACATATCAATATCACATTGGTACTTTCCGTATTTGTTTTAAAAAGAGAATTTTTGAAATATTTTCACTGGGAGTTGAAGCAAGGATATTTAGTACTTGGGGATTTTAGTCGTGCGCCTGGCCAGCGTATGCCTAATATCTGTAAGAACGACAATAGACTTATCAAACTTCGAATTATAAAGTATTTTTAAATACATAATTTGAGATTAAAATATACCTAAATAAGTTTAAAAGGAAAATTTCGGAGTAATAATACAAGTATTCTGTACACGAATTTCGTGTTATATATATAAAAGTTATAAAAGATTTTAGATTTTGGAAATTTTCAAGACGACAATTTGTAACTTGAAAAAGAAAGGTTATTAACACTCTTCCATGAGTATGGGGAAAGATTAAATGGACTGAATGTGGGGAAATTTGGTTGGACTTGAAGTGTAAGGAATAAATGCAACATTGGATAAGGAAACGTTGGCAGATAATATTTATAAAGGAATCTGTAATAATTTGAGATGCATGAATCCAGTTTATGCAGAAATTTGAATAAAGAGTGGTATCGAAAAGAAATCGTATGATTCTAAATCTTTTAGAAGATTAGATAGAACGAGAAATTGTGAGATATCCTAAAATAATTTGAGATAGAAGTTGATTTGAGAAAAAAATTAATATAATTTTAAAAGCATGAAAATAAATAATACCCGATTCGGAAGATAAAGAAAATCATGTATGATCGAAACTGATCTCCAACTATAAATTGATTTTCCGAGTAAATTGAATATGATGATAAACAAAGAGGATCGATAAGTTAATATTGATATTTAAATTAGTTGTGGGAAAATTCCACACAACTATGAAATTTAAAGTATACATTGGTATAACCCCAATGATCTCTCCTTTTCGAGGATGAAAAGTTTTAAAAGGGGGTGATTGTAACGTCCTAGAAATTTCAACAACTAGAATGAGAAATTAAGATTTAATTATTTAAAATCAATTTTATATTTGTATTGGGTTTGGAAATTTAAAAATCAAATCTATTGTTTTGCGTACAATATTTAATTTATCATGGTCAGTTGAGAATCAGAATCTACGGTTGGATATTTGGATTGAATTTGATTGAATATTCGAATTGGAATTTGAATTCGATTAAAAAATATAGATTGTTGAATTTAAAAATAAAACGTTATTAACGTTAAACGAATTGGAATTTTACTTGTTGATGTATATATATGGAAAATTGGCTTTGATATGTGTGTATTTGTGTATGTAAAGAAAATAGAATTTTACGTTTTAGATGTGGAATCAAATGGAGTTGTTGATGGACAAACGAAATTAAATCCGTTAACCGATAACTAATTTAAAAATAAAATATCGTTGTATATAAACAGAGCCGCATTAAAAACATAATAATTTTATTGAGTTTAGAATGTGAATATATAGCAGCATATCAAAATTCATCATGATTGGAGTCCGTTTGTTGCGGTACAAAAATATAACATTAACATAAATAGCGGTAAGGGATAAAAAGAACCGTAAAGCATATAAATTAATTAAATAAAGGGGTTCCTTCTCACACACACTATATAATGCCTTCCACCCCACATTTTCTCGGATGCCACGGTTTCTTCTTTATAAATTGAAACCCTTTTTCCCATTTATTGAACGCAATCAAAAAGTTTTTCCCTTTTTTCTTTTATTGGCCACCGAGTAACCCTGCACCTCTTCAAAAAAAAAATCAATCTTTTCTCAAATGTATTATTTCCCCAAATGTGTATTTCTACCCAAATCGATTTCTTCCTCCCCAAAATCAGAATCCGCCCTTGTTGAATCGGAAAAAAAGGCCACCACTATGAATTGCACCTCCTTCCACTGCTCATTGACTTCTTCGCTTTGAGTTTTGTTCGCTGAAATCAGCGATGGCCACCATCGTCAAAGGCAATTCCATATACTTGCGCCTTCGTCATTACGCAACAGCTGTAACCAACTAGAAGCTCCCCAATCGAGGTCATTATTTCAGTCTAAATATCATCGCCTTTACAGGTGAGTTTCTAACTCACGATTTATTATGCTTCGAGTAAATTGATTTCAATAATTTGTCCATCTTGGGTAGTTGAACTCTGAAATTGTTGTGTTTAACCGATAATAGCAACCTGTTGAGTATGTTTAACGCTGAAAAATTCTTTGGTTTACCTGGTTTGTCGTTTTGTGTGTATGCATCTATGCCTTGATTTTTAGCCTGAGACATACCCTATTTGGCATGTACTGTTAACCTGAAAACTGTTCCATTTGGCACGTAGAAAAATGTGCTAGGAATTTTAGATGTACACATATGTTGTGTCTTTACAGTACATATATGAACTATTATGGGAAATGTGTCGCCTCAGTCTCAGTTGCCAACTTTGGTGAGTTTAGATTAGGATACGAAGATATATATATATATATATATGTATATATATATATATATGCATGTGTGTGTGTGTATTCTTTATGCATTATGAGTGGAATGAAATATGAATCAGTTGAACATGTCTCTTGTTGTTGGGTTTTGAAAGATCTAGACTTGTAGTAGTAGAATTATATTCTTTGTGCGCATATGTAGGAAAAAAAATAATCTAAACCTTGTTATCATAAGAACCTTAATGTGAAGATATTGAGAATACAAGACATACTATATGCAGAACTGGATCATGTTTGAAGTTGTCACATGTTAGAAATTAAATCATGCGGTCTGCATACTTGGCTTTGTGTACTCTGTAAACCAAGTAGATGCATTAATTTATATATGACATGTACTCAGCCTATTGATTTGAATATTGACATTGTTTAAGATCTAACTTTAAAAAAAAAAAAACCAAAACAACTTGAGCCAGAAAATAGAAATACAATATGACAGTTAGCACAATAACATGGGTGGATAAATAAAACCCCTAACACTTCTTTTATCAAACTCTACAATATGATCTTAGCTGCTGTCTCCACCAACATGTATATTGAATTCATAAATTAGTATACATTGCATGTAAGTACTCATGTTGAGGGTTTAGGTCATTGTATGTTTGGATATGAAGATCTTGTGGAAGCTAAGGGTTTGCTTTAATTATTTCTTATAGGATTACTAGTAATGCATACATTTTGCACAAATTTGGACCATAATTTTCTCTTTATTTACATGAGAAACTACAAGTAGGTTGAGATATTTGACTAGTCACTAAAATAAATTACTATGGAAAAAGAAAAAAAGAAATCAAAGAACAAAACGTTGGACTGAAAGGCCGTGAATATTTTAAGGTGAGAAAGCTCTCCCCTGTTTTAATGTGCTTTCCGCACCTTTTCCCTATCTATTTGCTGAGTCTAAAATTGAGAATAAAGTGTTACACTATGGTTGTTCCTTTAATTAACTAGGTCACCATGTCATGTTCACTACCCTAAAGTCTGAAACAAAACTTACTTTTGATGTTCCTACTGTGAATATTGGCATTTTGAACAATTAGTATCTATGAATAGCTGCAGGATCAATTATTTACATTTGATCCCCCCATTTATGATAATAACAGTTATTGGTGGCCTAGCTTGCATGCTACCCATGCGCCTGTTTTGGTTTCCAATCCAACTTAGCTGAAGTTCCCCTTTTCTTTAAATGCAACTGTATTTTCACTATAAAAAATTTCTTGAATTTAAGTAGCTGCATGTAACTATGGAACACCTTCTATTGGAACAACCCATCAGTTTTTGGTATACACATACGTGGTGCAAAATTTAGGAGTACAATGTGTAGCAATAATATAATAAAATGTCACATAAACAACGTTGTGGTCCCTTTAGCTACTCCCATATGAATGGATTACAAGTTTCACGATATTTAAAAAAAAAGTGACAATGTGAAATTTGTAGATGTAGACCATACATTTATTAATTGCATGCGTGTCACCTTGCTTAACTAAAAAATTTTGTGACCATTCTTGCCTCATTGAAAGAAATGCATGTGTGTTACCCTGCTTAACTGAAATTATATGTTGCTTGAATCTTATGCTTAGCAACTTTAAGCTGTTATTGGATGGATATTAGTCTATTACACACGTGTAAGCTTGGCATCTTGCATTTTATATTATAGGTTAGGATAAATTATTATATTTTAGTGTTTATGTTGAAATCATTTTAATTGAACAAATGATTTAATCCTGACTCGAGTGTTTTATGTTTTTGCATGGAATGCTCAGGTCAGACCTGAGTGTTACAGATTTTAAAGATCACAGCTTAGGGTTCACACCCAGGGTTTCCAAGAACGGCGCACTTTGAAGATTTTAAATCAGTAAATATTTTTCTTATATTTAAACTGTGTTTTGGTACCACTGTATTGAAAATTTCTTATATTCAAAAATTCTGATTAATACATAAAAAGTTTATTTTGCTTCTCAATACTGTGTTATTTATTTGTTCTGTATTTTCTATGTTGATTCTATTTTAAACTCTGTAAGCTAATAACGATTCATCGATTTGTATGTTTTAAGTTGGTTTAATTACCAATTTGAAGCGGTAAAAAAGGCGGGACGTTACGGTATCAATCATAGATGACATGAGCGTCTTATGCCATTATGCCGCCATAGAGGTTTACAACTAAAACCGAAAATTGTCGTATTGGAAATTGGATTTCCATTATGAGTCAAGGCAAGGGATGGTCTCCTTACCGCTTCAGATCACCTCTAGCAAGATGACCCAAGATCACACCTACGGGAAACCCTTGGATCCTGCAGCGTCGGTCCACACTTTAGTGGATTGGTTATTCCTGAACAATACGTTTTCCAGTCTCATCGGACCTTTAAAATGGTTAGTACGTCGACCAACCATATCCGAGGTGCCTCGCTATCCATCATCCGCATAAGTAAATATGCCTGGGCTCCATACCATGGCACTACCTCTAGCTAGAAAGAAACGTATGCACTCACTGCGTCTCTTACCCCGTTTTTGACTCATATCGAGGTGTGAGGCTCGCGAATTAACGTTATACACAAATCTATGCTATTTGAAGGCGTGCTTTGATCATTAACCACAAGACTCTGATTTTCAACAAAAGCCTTGATCATTTGCATCTTAGCATGCCTCACTGACAATTCATTCATGCCATACAACTGATGTCTATCGATATATAACCTCTAAGCTCGTACGTCTTAGAGAAGGGTAATAAGCAAGAGAATAAATTCTCCGCCACCAAACAGATATATATTTAATAAAAATCAATCAACACATAATGAAATCCAATGTCAGACACACATTCATTTACAAGTCCGTTCTGGGTCTGAATGAAACCAGAGGCACCTTATTCCTTATCCCATATGTCCAACACAGGAGAGAGGTCCGCGCATATCAGGTCGATCTCCAAGTACGTCTGAATGATCACCACTTGTTACCTTGTCTTGGGTGTACGACCCAATCAAGACATTGGTGATCATCCAAGCGATGTGAAGATCTCTTGTCTTCAACCACCATCTTCGTCGTCGACTTTTAGTCGCCGTATAAGTTTTTCAAAATGGGATAGACCCGGTCTTTCCGAATCACTCACGTATTTTATAATCAATAATCAAGTGTTGTAAAAACACATCATACGCCTCACTCCAATTCAGAATATTCTTTTTATTGGAATATTCACATCTTTAGGGAAAAGTTCCCATTAATTTTATCAAAGATAAATTCTTTAAATTTTCTCTTTAATGTTCCTTTGGATATCGTTTCCAAAAGATTTTATTAACTAGTTGGGATTATCGAGCCTTACCAAAGTAATCATTTATTTTATTTTCCAATCCCAACCTACTTATTCCATGGAGCAAAACTGATAGTACTCCATATCTAACACCTACTGTGTGATTGGTAAAATCAATTACCATTTCACGTTCAAATCTAATTAAAGATTTAACTGTCGCCTGGAGTAAAACCGATGGTACTTCATTCTCGATCATTTCATGAATTCGATAAATTTAATTACCATTTAACTTTCAATCTAATTAAAGATTTATTAAAACTCCATTAGTTCTAATCTTCCAAAAATCATTACTTAATGATTATTCAACTTTTTAGGAAAATTAATCCTGTCAATAACGAGGTTAAAGAACCAATGTCATTTAAAATACATTTCACAATAAACCCAAATCAGCTGCCATTAACTATGGAATCTTCATGGAAAACAGATCCATATATAATCGATATAAGTTTCTGTATCTGACTAATAACATAAATGGAATAATGGCAAAGCCTTTTTAAATTCCATATATAGGAACGGTCTTCCTTTATAGAAGCTCATCTCGATTATTACCAAATCGAATTACATTCGATTCCAGTTTAATATAATAAATTGGAAAACTTTACTTTGGAAAATTTCCATTAAATCTTAATAAAAAGATTTATAAATTCCAAATCATATCTTCACTATTAATTGGGTTTTAAGGACAAATGTTATTTAAAACATCGTTCACAATAAACCCAAAATCGACTTCCATTTAATTCCAATTTAGAATTATAAATTGGAAAATTTCATTAATCTTAATTAAAAGATTTATTCTTTTCTCGGCGGGGTTCAAGAATGGTGTTATTAAAGACACCATTCACGACAAACCCAAAATCCAATTTGATATTAAATACAGGGCTCTAAATAGAAATAATATCGGCTTATATTCAATATCAAATTCTGAAACCAACAAATATCGTATTGGGAATAACGATATCTGTATCTTCCAAATTCCCTTAACAATATACGTATAATCACAGAATCCAATATCGAAATATCCGAAGATAATTTCCATTGAAACCCATTCCATTTTATTCGTTGGAAAACTCTGGTTATTTTAAAACCCATTTCTCAATCCAATTTATTTACTTAAAAATATTGGATTATTATTCTACTTAATAACTAGTTCATTTTGATAAAAATATATTTTTATCTTTTCAAACTTGGAATCTTTCGTCCAAAATCTTTCCAAATCATTTGTTATGATTTTACACAATTTTTCCATATTTTTAATAATTATAATAAGGCTCTTATAGTCGGTTTCCAATAACGGCCACCGAACTGCATCCATAGCGACCTTTTCTGAAATTGATTTGGACATAATTTGAAATCCAACTATTCAAATTAAATCTCTTATATTCATTGGAAAGATCTTTTCGATACGAACCTAAAGGTTCCGATTTTAGGAGAATTCGACGGTCGGATCTCCCGTTACGTCCATTTGAAGTCAATGGTTGAAATTCACGAATGGTCGCTGTGCAGCGCGTTCTATTCAAACCATTTAAATATATATAATATATATATCATCGATTTCTATTCAAAACATATTTTATAAATTTGTTTTAAAACGTTTCCAACTTCCAATTCAATTTTAAATCAAAATTGAATATTCCTTCCTAGTATAATGTCAAAATAATAATATTTTCAAAATACCTAATTTTGAAATTCATTTCCTTTTCGTATTCATTATAAAATGAATAAAATCGATTGATAAATCTATTCGAGTCAATATGGCGTTTAACTACTTAACTCGGCTTCACATTTCAATATTTTTGTGTCCATCCATAATCGGACATCAAAACCATAATTTAATTGTTCACTGAATATTATTTTAAAAATATTCGTTATTTCCAAATTGGAATGTGACTCAATCAATTACCATATAATTTCAGTTATATGGATTTTATATATCACATGTATTCAACAATAATGATAAATAATCATTAACCATTCAAGCAACATCCAAAGTGCATTCTACCACTGTATAAGCATTAAAATAAATAAATAACGCTCACAACGGTCTGTCAATCAATCGATTGACATACAACTAAATATTGAGATTAGTGTATGTCAAATATCAACCCAATAACGGTGTGGAGTTTTCAAAAAAAAAATAGCCATTATAACGACGCTATTTTGTAGCATCAGAATAATGTCTATGCATTACCCATCTCCTGACTAGGCTTGCGCCATACACAATCAATCCAATCAACACCAATCATCATCCATCAATATAAATAAACAAATACTCAAATCCAATGCCATTTAAGGCGCCACAAGTGTCCATCCACGTCCTATGAAATGCGAGTGTCGCTAATATCCATACAACGTGTGATAGCCCGCCCCGAACCAGTCGACATTTCTACTAAATGCGTTGTGCCAATGCCCGACTAGCACGGGATGGTTGTTAAAGGAAACAGATTTGAAACCATGAATCACCAAAGAACCTATACTATATCTCACAGTGCATGGAATAAAATATAATAATAACATAACTTGACATAAAACAGGCGAAACAATGCATAAGCTGAAAAACTAAACCATCAGAGCACTGGAATCCAAAATACAGCTTATGACCCAAACCATCATTATTACAACTTCAAAATATTGTCTCTAAAGCAAAATAGAAAAGGTACACTATTAATGCCCAAAGCAGTGACGAACAACATCACAGGGAGAATATATGTAAATAGTACGTGGAAGCCTCCTGCTCATCTCCGGACAGCTGCTCGTGCATAACAACCTAAACTGTCTCTAGTCTGCTCGTATAGGAGCACCCAGAATAATAAGAAGAGATATAAAACTCCGGGTCAAACAAATGTCTGGTATAAACGATAACATCAAAACAGAACAATAATAGGTATAAATAATCATACCTGAATATGGATCTACAACCAAAGAGTTAGCACAACAAGATGTACAATACTCTAAGGTAACATTAACATATGGTGTAAAGTGGAAGTGTGCATGCCATGGTGATAGCAAACATCAAACATAGCAATCAACCTTACATCTCTCACTCAGTGCGTAAAGTATACGATATCCACCACTTTGATAACCAAATAATTTGCTACGACCACTTTGCCCTTCGGTCTTAGTGACCCCATTGCGCTGATCCGTAGCCATTAATCCCTTGCTACGATCACCTTGCTCTTCCTAATGGCCCCATTGCACTATTCCATATCCATGCTACGGTCACTTATCCTTGGGGAGTCTTAATGATCCCATTACACTGATCCATAACCACTAATCCGTCTCTCGGTGGTGAACTAAATTTATAGATATCGATAACCCCTTTGCACACGTCCCGCAGTAAAGCCCAACTCTTGAAGTTACTCGTTGGTTCCCATCTGCATCCTGAGTAATAACTTCTCATTTGGACTTTCTTTGCATCTCGGGTTTTGGTCGAATTGGAGTTGGTCTTCATAAGAGTCGTTGCATAGAAGTAGTTCCAAATCCGGTTCAGTTCGGTTCGGTGCTCATAGCTCATGCCCATGCTCGGCTCAAATATGCATAGTGCTCCAGTCATCATCGGTTCGGTTCGGGCCTCTCACGCCTCGGCTCGGTTTTGATTTCATTCGGTTCGTGGCTCCCTGACCGGTTCGGTTCGGAGCACTTGGTTCGGTTCGGGGTCCTTGGTTCAGTCAGTACTCTCCACTTTGATTTGGCACTCTGGATTGGCTCATCCCCTCCGATTCGATTCCAAGCCCAGCTCGATTCGAATGGCCTTTGTTGTTGCCTTACTGTTGAAGATCTTACCACTAATCTGGTTCGGTTCGGATATGTTTGATCCGGAATCCTAGCACTTTTCCAACAAGTTTGTATCGTCCATTCTCGCCATATGATGGCATTTTCAACCATTCTAATTTTACTAATCAATCATAAAAAAACATTCCAAACAGTAGTAGCAACATATAGGATTAATCAACAAGGTCAAAACATCAAGCATATAGATTATTTTAGATCAAACGTGCCTAAAATCATGATTTTCCCATTAATCCCCTTAAGCATGTTTTAACTATAAGATTAGCAAACTTAATCCAAATTATCCCAAATTTTCACTAGTGATATAAAATAATATTTAAGAATTTCTTCATATTTTTCTAGATTTTTATGATGCATAATTTCACTAATTATCACTAATCACCTCTAATTAGGCATAACTAGTGAATAAAAGTGCAAATCACTCACCTTAGCCACAAATAAATTATAAATCTGAAACTCCACTGATTTGGGTCGAATTCCTATGTGTTCCAGCAGCTCTATATCGATTTTGATGCTAATCCGCCTTAATTTGATGTAGATTAGCTAATATGTGATTAGAATGAGATTAAAAGGTGATTTGGGAGTTGGAGGCCATTGCTAGGGTTAGAGGAAGGTAAATGGCAGCTACAAAAATGAGTAAACCTGATTTCTCAAACCCTATTAGCCCTACCATAACCCTAATCCCGAAATGGGTTATGGGCTTAGCTGCTAATCACCCGGTTAAGCCCAATTATGCTGTTTTTCAACTTCTAAATCTTATTTCAGCCATATCTCCCAAACGGTAAGTCCGTTTGACAAATGTGACCACTCTACGGAAAGGTAAACCATCATCTGAATTCAATGGAAGTGGTTTCAGGTCAAAATTACTTATCAATCAAAAGTTATGGGCAAAACAAGATTCGCTAGTGGCAAAACGGTCATTTAAAATTCAGCAAAAATCGTGAACATGGGAAATGACCCCAATAGTTGTCTTCCAAAGTTACATGACCATATGACTTTGTATATGAATGAAATAAATATTCTACGATCCTTCTATACGTAGAATGCGGGTCATTACACTCTCCCCTCCTTAAGAAATTTCGTCCCCAAAATTCCTTAACTAAGAAAACAACAAAGGTTCCCGCATGCCTATCAACCATTTACAATCAATCAAACATACATGACAAACATACCAAACCTATCTTAGCATGCATAATAACTATACTGCTATTAAAACCTTACCAGGCAAAGAGTTCTGGATGCGTCTTTCTTATGTTCTCCTCTGTTTCCCAAGTACACTCATTCTCATTATCGCCCCACTGGACCTTGACTAGTTCCACAGTCTTTCTTCGAAGTTGTTTCGTATCGTGTCCGGCAATACGAATCGTCCTGCGGCTCCTAACTGCCTCAGATTTTACCTCAATATCATCCAACTGATCTGGTAAAATAGTCATATCAGAATCGTGCACGAACTTCCTTAACTGGGAAACATGAAATACGTCGTGAACTCCTACCATCTTGTCAGGAAATCCAACTTTATACGCCAAATTCCCAACTTGTTCGAGAACTGGAAATGGACCAACAAATCTAGGTGCTAATTTACCTCTCCTACCAAATCGAATCACACTCTTTCATGGAGAAATTTTGACAAATACCAAGTCGCCAACGGAGAATTTCAATTCTCTTCGTCTTTTTTCAGCACAATTCTTCTGCCTATCTTGGGCAGCCTTCATTCGGTGTTGAATAACCTTGATCTTATCTGAAGTTTCTCTTATTACATCTGACCCAAGCACAAATTTCTCACTGGTCTCCAACCAACATGATGGTGAGTTGCACAGTCTTCCATACAAAGCTTCAAATGGAGCCATACCAATACT